>JARBJD010000237.1:0-117948 GCA_033064195.1 Blattamonas nauphoetae | reverse complement strand
TCTCTCCGATGAATTCAGAGTCAGTGTGACTATCAAAGAAAGTGAAAAGTTCATCCGAGGGCGGATGGGGGTTCATAGGATGATTAGAAACAGAAATTGGAAAGGACTCGAACTCAGGTCGCAACAATTTGCCGTGTTGCTCGGCGAAGAAAGAGTAACATACCCTCTTCTCTGAAAAGAGGGTTTAATGAGAGACAAAAAGAAACCAAGGACAAACTGGTTCGAAAATGTGGACCAGTGTCCGAAAATACAGATGACATGTGATTTGGAATGATATGAAGGAAGTGCAAATAAAGTGGAAAGACATTCTTGAACAAAACGATGGTCGTGCGAAAGCACAGGTGATATGAAATTGTGATGTGTTTTGTAATGACAGAATGTTGTGAAGTGAAACAAGTAATGCACAAATGAGAAACTGAAACCTGGGAATAAAAATCATGACCAATTTGGGTGTTTGAGGTGGCAAGTGCCAATTTTCTTTAAAGTCCATGACGATGACTAAAGAGTCATCGTCGATGGATGAAGTGGAAATATTGTAAAAGTTTCTTTGTGTTTCTGCTATTTTTTTGTGCTTTTCAATTGTTTTCAATTCATTTTCTTCTTTTGATTTAGTTTCTTGTGTGTTGCTTTTAGTGTTTCTTGTTTTTTAACAGATATTTCCCCGCTCACAAATGGAGCAGAGGTCTGTTCTTTTCTTTGGTTTTGAAGTATTTTTTGGTTTTCTTACAAAGGAAAGAATATGACATACTTGTTTTACCCTGTTCCACGAGCTTGTGATGTAAGTCCTTTTTGGTTGTTTCGAGGAGACGGATTTCTGACGTTCTGTTGTGAATTGTGACCATATCAGATTGTGAGGGAAGAGGAATGGATTGTTGTGTGAGACGAGGAGAAGCGAGGAGGAAATCGACATCGTCATCGTCCAGTGTATCGACGATGGATGGTGCTGATGAAAAACGAATGAAAGAAAAGAAGGCAACTAATTTTTGTCGATTTTTTGACTTTCGGACCTGGTTTTCACAACTAGGCGAAGTGTTGTCTTCTATCGCCTTCATTAATTCGATGTCGTCGTGAATGTTGATGGTCTGTGAAAATTGTGAATAAAATGAGTACTAATACCTGCTTCGAAGCTGGTCGACATCGAGTGGGCTTTCAGGGTTTCCCACCGATTCTGTCGAATCGGGAGCGGGCATAATTAAACGCCCCTCCTCGACGTCGAACCCCAGTGCTTTGGTCTCGCTAAGTGTTTGGACTTGCGAGACGCACTGCGATAATCGAACTTTTCATCTTTATTCCTCATTTCATTTGTAATGAGAGAAAATAGCAAACGATTATAATGAGCTTCGACTTGCCGCTTTACCTCCTGCAGGTCATGTCTGCTATCCAGTGCCCTGATGAGGGGAGCAGCTGGATTTTTCTCATGTTGTCTTGTCAACAAGGCATGAATCTCCCCATGAGTACTGATGGTCGAAGGAGGCTTTCGGTTGTATTCTAAAATAGATTGCATCTCAGAGAATGTATGATGGGAAATTGGATTCTTTGAAGCAGAGGAGAAAATGTGTTGGGATGCGACACTAAGAGACAACAAAGGTCTCAATCAACCCACAAGTCAGTTTTCGTTCATATGTTCAACCACATCAGCTCTGTAAATCCACCTCGAACGACCCGCTTCTCCCCTCAATCAACCCCGAATGACCCTCTTAACACCTCCAATCCACCTCGAACGACCCGCTCTCCCCTCCAATCAACCTCGAATGACCCGCTTCCCCCCTCCAATCCACCTCGTATTGCTCTCCCTATCACTGGTGTACCTCATCTTCTCCCCATCCCATCACAAACTCCCTCTTCCTTCCCCCCATCCCATCACAAACTCCCTCTTCCTTCCCCATCCCATCACAAACTCCCCCTCTTCCCTTCCCCCCATCCCATCCACAAACTCCCTCTTCCTTCCCCCATCCCATCACAAACTCCCCTCTTCCTTCCCCATCCCATCGGCTGAAACTCCCTCTTCCTTCCCCCCATCCCATCACAAACTCCCTCTTCCTTCCCCCATCCCATCACAAACTCCCTCTTCCTTCCCCATCCCATCACCAGAACTCCTCTTCCTTCCCCATCCATCACAAACTCCCCTCTTCCTTCCCCATCCCATCACAAACTCCCTCTTCCTTCCCCCCATCCCATCACAAACTTCCCTCTTCCTTCCCCCCATCCCATCACAAACTTCCCTCTTCCCACCTCCACTTCTCCACAAATGGCGTCATTGGCATCATCAAACGTTGACCGCACCAATTTATGTTCCACCAGCATTGCCACATCACCGGCGTGAACTCTCCTTCTCCCGTCCGTCAAAACATGCCCAATCCACCCTCCTCGACGAGTGTCAGTCGCCCTCCACACACGCCTTGCAGATTCTCCTGTTTGTGATTTGAATGTCGCCTTCCACTCCCAAACAGACAATCTCGACTCTATCGGACTCCACACTCTGCCAATTCCTCTCTAAGAATCGGAAATATTCGCATTTGAGGCAGTCTTTTGACAAATTTAAACATTGTCAGAAACCAATCACGCCTAGCGATATAAAATACCATCAAACCCCTTGCCAAACTCTCTGCTGACTTTTGGATCGATCATCTCTGAAATGATTGACCAGCTCTCTTATTCGCGTTTGTTATTTTCCCTCCTTCCCATTTTCACTCCATTTCCTTCGTTCAGAAGAAGAACCAGTGGAAGGACTCCTCATCTCACTCCATTCATCAATTTCACAAACAAAACTCCCCAAAAGTCCATTCAGCCATTCAAACATTCGAATTCCCCAAACCGGCCCTTTTGGACTCACAAACTCTCAGTCACGCACAAACATCACCTGATCTTCTCGTCTTGATGTTCGAATACTCTTTCGGCTTACAAACACAGGAAGTGGTAGAACTGCTCACATTCAAGCCATTTGAGCTCCAACTCCTGTTTGAGTTTGTAGACGAAGAACAATACTAAACCCACTCCATCTCTTCCTCCATACTCTTTCTCAACCACTCGGAAGAAATTGTCAAACTATGTGGAGATGACAGCACTACCATCTCATTTATCGCTCAAATTCTCACTCTCAGCATCACGAACTCCTCCGACATCGTCGCAGGTATTCATCAGCTGGTCAGATCACATTTTCGAGTCTATGCTCGAGCTCGACAAAACAAACGATGTCTTCGAACAATTAATACAACTAGTGGCTATCAATCAAGATCAGACAGCGTCAAGCTTCCTGTTCTTTCGTTCTCACCTCACTCGGCCGTGTTGTGGTAGTGGTTCACTGGCCTTGACCCGAACCAGCTAAAACTTACAAAACTGACCTACTAAACAACAACTCGTTCCTCTCCATCCTCCTCACCCAAAGATCTCTACGACCAACGTTGGCTCCAGATTTCACGACACTTTTGGTCAGCCTGAGGCAAGCTCCTAATGTTCACGTTTTGCCTCTTTCTCTGGACTATTGTTCGAAAACAGATGGGAGGACTTCATCCGGGTGAATGAAGCGATCTTGGCTGTCGTCGAGCGAGTTCAACGAAGGACCAGACTTGATGGATCGGAATTAGCCTTTCCACCGCTCATTCAAGCCGACCTCCCTCTCTGAAGTCACCAGTACCCTTCTGAAAGTGGTTGAAAAAGACAGAAGAACATACACACAAACTTGTGTCAACGGCTATCCAATCATCTCTTACACTCGACGGCATCCCGGAGAAATATGAATCGCTCTTCGTACTATCTGTTCCGCTTCTGCAACGATCTATTTCGTTCCTCCTGCACCTTTGGACTGTATTCGCTTCACTTGTCGAAAGGGAACCCACAACAGTTTCTTCGTTCGTGTCATTGCTCAGATTTGTGTCTCTGCTTCAAAATTGGCAACTGACCTTGACTGGAATCAAGTCTTTCGTCCACATCTTCTACTCTCTCCTCCATACAAAGGATCCCGCCTTTCACTCCTCTTCCAGTTTCTTGTCTCTTTTCCGACGTGCCCAACATCAACCCGAAGCTGAAGTGGTTGTTTGACCTCGCACACACTCTCCTCGACGGAAAGAAGGCGTTTCTGCACCCTCCCATCTTTTAGACTCGCTGCTCACTGCCACCCAAGTCTTCCTCTTCTGCCCTTCTCCACTCATCTGCAACGGAGATTGGCGAACAAAGTGTGTGGGGCAGGAGACGTTGATTTGTGTGTTCTCACACTCTCCTCCCTCCTCACCAACACCCACGTGGCTGTACCCAGTTCAACCAGGAATCAGGTGAAGGCAGTTGGTGTGTTGTCGACCAGAAAGCGACGAGAGACAAGGAAGAGCGTAAGTGCGTTTGAAGAGAAGATGGCGAAACAGAAGCACAGAATTCCAAACCAGCCGCTGAACAAGACGAGCCAAAGAACAAGCTGATGACGACAACGAACTATTCCAATCATTCCTGACGGATGGAAATCCGGGCAGGATGGAAGGAACCGATGTGTTCATGGTTGAGGAGGGAGAATGGGAGGAGAAGGAAGATGGAGAGGAAGAGGCAAGTGGAGAGGGGGAGAGGGCGAAAGAAGAGCCACAACAACAAGAACAAGAAGGGGAGGGATAATCGAAGAGTTTCAAACGAAGACTGAAGAGGAAACAGCGACAGGCAAAGGATAAGCGGAGAAAGATCCACCCCCGCAGGAAGGAGGAAAAGAACAAAAGACAGATGGTGGTGAACCAGAAGCGAAGGAAGACGAAGACGCAACTGCTCAACCAGACGAAATGGAACAGAATCAGGAGTGTCCGTCTTCCCAACACACTCCCGGGTCTTCGCCTCTCTCCACAAAGCACCCTCTCCTCTCCTATTCATACAGACACCTCACACCACACTCCTTGTCACTCCAACCACAATGTCCAGTCTCCACCAGATTTCGATGCTGAGTGGCACTCGTATTCGCATGTTTGGGATTTGGTGGACACCATTGTGTTTTGGGTGGGTGGATGGAGAATGAGAGGAAGGGAGGGAAGCAGAATGAGTTTGAGCTGATGACACAACATATCGGACTTGTTATTGTGAACTCACTGGTTGGAATGAAGTCGGAGTGGAAAGAGTGATGAACGAGGAGAAAAGGAGAGGAAGAAGGTCGTTGTCAAATTCATGATCGACAGTCTCCTCTCGTTCATCCGAAAAGAGATGAAGACAAGAACTATCAAGCTTGTCACTCTGAATCCCACTCGCATCGTCGACAACGCCCAATCCGAGCTGATCGTCGTCTTCTTCCTCCTCTGCTCGACTGGCTTGGACGAGACTAAACGGGCACCAAACGCGTTCGAGATGTCAGTGGTTGGATTCGACGAGTTCAGCATCGAGCCGCTATTTGTCACAGCTGGCGAGAAATCAATGCTTTTGAACAGTCATCTGAAACAACACGGATGAGTGTGGGAGAAGAGGTGGAGGAAGGAAGAGAAGAAGAGGGAGGATCAACTTGAGTAACAGCTCAAGCATATCGTGCGAGCGAGGGCTCAAGCGAGTAAGGAGCGAGAAGAAGCCAATCCATTCCCACCGAAACCAAAGGATCAAATCGAAAGGGCAAGGCGGGAGATTATGAAAGTGAAGAGAGAGCGAGAGGATAAGCAGATGCAGATGGAAGAAGAAGAAAAGGAGAGGAAGAGACAGGAAATAGAGAGAAAGCAGCTATCATATCTCCCCTCATGCACTGAATGACAATGCGACTCGCCAACTGCAGCAACTGTGTCGCCTGCTCTGACGGACTCCCCATGCTGTTAAACTTCCTGGCAGCTCACCTTATCTCCTGTCCTCCACTCTTACTCTCCACCGCTCTTCATCGTCCTCAGAGCAGAAAGTGAAGAACAATGAACTCCTCATTTTCATCAGCTGCAAGACGATAGCTTATCGTCAACAGTGAGCAGTCTTGTCTGCCATCGCTCCACGCCGTCTTCCATCCCTCACGTTGATGAATATCTTCTACCGGCTGTTTATGTCATCTGTACTGCGCAACCTTACTGAAGAAGACCAGTTCTGGTGAAGGAAATGATCGTAGAGTTCTCCATCGAAGTACTGTCTCAGTTTCCAGTTCGTTCGTTCCCAAGGATATGTCTGCTGATGGTTATTGGGAGGAGGATGGAAAGAACACAGCGAACGCGAACACCCTGCTCTTTTCATCTCTCTCGTTCGCAGAATCCCTCCAAATCACATCATGCTCCTTCTCCTCCTCGATGAATGACTCGATCCTTCTGGATAAACTCAGAATCTGACGCTATCTTCGTTCTTTTCGTTTCTAGCGCACATTCCTCTCTCATAAAACTTCACCATCGATCTTTTTTTCTCCTCGATAGTTTTCATAAAATTAAATCAATGACAAAATTGACGAAATGAGCTGAAATTACTTGATCTCGTTGGCAGGGCCGTAAAATGGATCTACAGATCAAGAGAACACCTTCATGATCTATTGAGGGTCTGCGACATTTAAGCTTCATTTTCCGGTCGTTTAAAGGTGGATTGGATAACCCAGAGGGGAGAGAACGATCAGACACAATTTCAATGTGGTGAGGAGAATTTGTGATGATACCGCCCGTGAAAACCTTCCCCATAGCTTCTGGCTTCATTTTCACGGAAATGGTAACCATCCGCCAACTGGAGGACAGAATTGGAATGAGGACTGATTGAACGAGCACGATCGTAATGTATCCGGGAATTTGCCGTACTTTCACTTCATTGCTGGTCATCTTGATCACTTATTGGTCATTCCATATGAACGAATCATCCCAAGTTACGCTAAGTTGGATTCCAATGAAAAATGAAAAGTGTCGTTGTTCAGAACTCCCAAAGTGGTGAAACATGAAAGTAGCATTCACCAAGCGATGTAAAAGTGATCGTTGTGTGTTTATCTTCAGATGTTGTGGAGTTTGAGAAACGAAAGGAAGTGATGAGCCTGGCTGAATCACAGCGACAGAAACGGTGAGGTTGGGAAAGAGGTACGTGAAGATGAGGAGGAGTGGTGTTTTGCCAATAAAAGAAGAATAGAGTTCACTTGACTTGAATCTCATTCGACGACTGGACAACACTTGTCTGCGATGGAGGCAAAGCAGAGAGTTTCAGGGTTGTGTAAAGTGACTGGTGGGTGGAGATAAGTTAGAAAGCGAGGAGGTGGGAGCGAGTGGGCGTCGATTGACAGCAATGATGGAGAAACTGTCTGAGTGGCAAAATCGTTGCTAAACGTAATCCGAAACTCAGTTGAGGCCGAAGATGGAATTGAACACGTTTCGTCTGAGTGTTTGATTGTCTTTGCTGCAAAATACTCGCGTCAAGAAGAGCCGGTGGTTTTCAACGAAGAAACAGTGAGAGATTGTGATTGAATGAGGAGGAATGAATAAATGTAGACCAGTGATGTCAGTCAGAGATGGGACTGCTTGAAGCGCGTAGGATTTCTTATTATCTTCTCCGTTTGCAATTTCAGCGGAAAGCGTGGCGATGATCGGCTTGAACTCATCGTCCAGCAATTTCATTCTGTGAAGAACGCACAGCGTATTCGCAGCTGTACGTTTACTGTCCTCAAAAGCCTTCCTCGTTCACGACTGTAAAATTCTTGGTAAATTTCCAGAATCTTCCTTTTGTCAAAACTGTGTGTGATTCGTTGTCCGGTATCATCAGGGCGCCAGCGAGGATAATATTGTGCAACGTTGTGACGAATTCATGTGTGATGTCCATGTTAGGGTGTTCAAGCAAGCAGATGAGGACAGGGAGAGTGGGTGGTTTGACGAGGTGAATCTTTTCGTCAGTTGTTCCTTGAGACAAGTCACATATCGAAACGAATGTTTCCTCAACAACACTATGCATGGACGTCTCCTATTTTTCATTGATTGGCAGCAACATTTGGAGAGTCTTGATGTTCGAACTCAACGGTGGCAGCGTCGATTGTGCTGAGAGAGCTTGTTTGACCTGGTCCGCTGGGCCAAGAGCATGACTTCGTTTCACTGAGACATTCGGGTGTGACGGAGTGCGATGTAGTGATGTGACTGGGGTGGATCCTTGCGTCTTCTATTTTGTCTTCGGTGCCGTAGAAGTCTTTAGTTTAGCCTGATTAGCAGCAGCTACTTTGGCTTTCGCTTTGGTTGGAGGTATTATCCATGAGTAGATGGAGGATGACACGGAGGATGAGAATGGATCGGCCCTCATGACGGAGTATTAGGATTCGATGACTCTGGATAGAATCAAGATACGTCTCTCCACAATAGTCTAGACACCATGTCGGTCCAGTATTTAGTAAAAGCATGGAACTCTCTGTAAGTACAGAATGGTAAAGGCAGTAGGATAAAGGTGTGGTGAAAGAACATAGACGGCTAAAAAAGTCGGGAGGGTTGAGTGAGTCATCATATTCCATTTCCTCGGCAGTTGCCTGGGCAATGATGTCCAAAATACGGGCAATGGGGACGGCATCTTGAAGAATGCCTATGTGGTCACAGCCACGGTATGTGTGGAACTAAACGAGCGAGGTGTCTCTCCACCAGTGGGGTGACTGCGAAGGACGAGAAAAGAGGGGAGAATAAGGCGAGGGAAGGGAGAGCAAGAAGAATGGCAAGAAAGGGCACAGAGAGAGATGGATCGGGAAAGAGACACACTACTGAGTGAAACAGTCGGAACTGTGCCATCACCATCCATGTAGTAATCAGAATGCGTGTCTGACGACCAGCGCTGACTGGTTGCATTCAGAATCACACCGGCAGTGGCATTGATACCTAACGACGATGAAGAAGATCAGAAAAGAAGGAAACACGAATGATGGGCAGAAAAGGCAAGATAAACGGAGAATGATGGAGAGAGCATGGGAATGGCAGAAACAGGAGGAATACAGACCAATCGAGTACATCACGTGTGTCATCACCTTCGGTAGGACGAGAGGCTGGTCGGTGTTGTTTCGTGTGCGTTGGACGGCTGTCTTCACACAGGCCTTGCCTGCCTGGTTGTCAGTCCACGTCATGTTCTTCATTAAGATTTTGCACACATTGTCACCTTTGCAAGATGGGAGAGATGGGAGAGTTAGAGAAGGAGAGAGTGGGGGAAGGGAGGAGATGACAGAGGAGAGACGGGGAGAGGATTGTGGGTGATTTGAAGATGTGAACGAAAATGGTCAATAAGATGAAGGATGAAGTGGAAAGCACACTTTTGAGCCGGACAACGACGCAGTCGTCGTCGAAGGTGTTCTTGTTGGGGATCATCCAGTGCAGACAGGCGCAATCTTGCGTCAGAGTACTGATTGTGGATGCTCCTACCTGCGATGGAAAGAACGACAAAGAATGAACGAGTACAACAGAAAAATGGTGTGAATCATCAATAATACCTAAAGAAGGCTCAGCTCTCCCAGCATACCCATGAGAACAGTCACTTTCGTGGTGACGCTGAAAACCCATCCGCCATTGGAGCACCACCGAAGGAGCACCCGAAGTGATGACAGCAAAGATGTATGTGTCTATCCAGGACTGGTCTACGACGCTACTTGTCAGAAAGCGGTAGGTGATAATGTCATCTGTACTGTGCCCGCACAGCACGACCTTCTTGTTGTTGTTACTGTGAGGAATGGGGAAGAGGGGGACACACGCGCGGAAGGCGGGTTCGACTAGCGTTTTGAGATCTTTGTCAGACGGAAAGGTTGGGTTGTCGTTGACATTGACGAGTCTCCAATCATACTAACCTAGACGAGAAAAGAAGTATGAAGAAAAGAAAGAATGAGAGAGATTGAGGGACACACAGGGGCAGCGTTCTGATACTTCCGCTCGACATAGCCTGCTTTGGAAAGAGCTCTCGTGAGTTTGTCCAGTCAGCTGTTGAGGAAATTGACGCCCTATAGGAACAGAAATGAGAGTGAAGGAGAAGTTGGGAGGAATGGAAGACAGTGATGGAGGATGAGGGGATGAAAAGTGGGTAGAGGCACACAAACAATCTGCCGAAGTCTTTCACATGAACGTTGAAATGGGTACTGTCAGATTGGTCATGGCTGTTGTGTTGAACGTTTGTCTGATGTTCTTCATCCATCCCGTGGAAATGACAACACAGGCGAAGTTTCCATCACGTGAAATGATCGAACGGAAAAGCTACAATGAGGGAAGGAAAAATGATGGAGAGGGAAAGATCGAACCTCTGATGGCAGGGGGAAGGCGAGGTTGGGCGAGAGAGGAGTGAAGACGTGTGGGAGGGGTGCTTGGTCAACGAGGATGCAGATATGCTGACTGAGAGATGTTCAAAGAGATGCAAAGATTAGAGGGCAGAGCACACCGAGTTTTATCTCACTTCTTTTCTTCACAGCCTGTGATGGGGGGAAGCACTGAGCTTTTCTCAGCTGAGGGAAGGGACGTTGGAAGGAGAAAGTGTTGAGCACTGTGAGGATGTCTTGCTGGGAGAGAGAGATAGAAGAAAGAAAAAATGAGCATACAGGTGAGATAGAGGAGGAACAACGCGAAAAAACGACGGAGAAGCCAAATATGTTAGATTGATGTGAGATGACAAAATAGAGAGAACATACTGTATCCAAAATACTGATGGCAATTTTATTCATGACAAAACTGCAGTAGACAGACAGCGAAATCGGAAAACGCCCTTTTCAGAAAATCTCTGACAGAATATCACAATTATGGTTCGATCACACCACATCGGAAAGTTGAGCAGTCTTGGAGATCAAAACTTCAAGAATCTCAATTAAAGAATACATATCATCTCAATTGGTGAAGGATTTACGGATTTTGAGAAATTGTCCATTCTAGGTTTTGAACGATGATGTCAAAAATATTGTCCCATATGAAGATAAGCTGACTGTATGTCTATTGTTGTCATCCAGCTGTTCTCCTCGATCAGCGGAAAGGCCGTTTGGACGCTTTCCATCTTGAAATGATCCGTCTTGATTTCCCTGTTGAGTCTCGAGGCATCGATCACCTTCCGATGTTTGCCTCCCTTCTTCGCGACGAGGAACGTTGGCAGGATCAGAGAGGCTGTTGACGGCTGTACCTCCGACACTGCTCCGATTTCCACTTCCTCCTGCAGGAGGGCTGCGTAAGCGTCCATCTCCTGTGGAGTGCCCTTGAACGGTGGAGCATGAGGGAGCAGCCGAAGGCGAGACGGGGAGTCCTTGTCCATCCATTCCCATAGTGCTCCAGAATCTACCAAAGTCTTCCCACCAATAGCTTCCCAGAGATGTAGTCTGTCCTTCAATCTTCCTGTTATCTTCTCCTTTCCCACTAGTTGCGACCGAACCTCCTGTTCCTGTTGTTGCCCGCTCCCGAGCCGAAAGATTTGGCGGGGGTCCGGCCCTGACCCCCTCGAGATGAGAAATTGCTCGCCGAGTGCATCTGTGACAAGGACTGTGGGGCAAGCATCTGTACCGTGCGATCAAAATGCGTCTGGTTGAGCTGCATTGGTGGAGGGGGAGGAGGGAGCTCTCTGGTGATGAGCTCCTCCCCTAGGGGCTGCTGAATACCCATCTTGCTGTACATTAGCTTCAGGTCAGTGACGTAAACGAAACGAGCCTGGTGAGCGCGGGAGGTAGCATCAGCGGCTGATAGCATCGTGTCGATGAGCTTCGGGAGGAGAGGTGACTTTTCGTCCAGCTCGTATTGTGTCTTGTAGATATCGCCCAATAAGGCAATGGTGGTGAGCCCCGACATAGTCGACTGCTTGAGGATATCGTCTTGGAGCCGCTGCGCTTCTGTCATCTTGCCTGGGACATCTGCGAGCTGCGTGGATATACCCATCGTTGCATGCATATGGTTGGATGCGATTGCCAGCTCTTGTCGAAAGTGGGGTGTCAGCAATGTATCCGACCACCTGAAATCGAACCCCTTGCACCTTCTCTCAAGTTTCGCTTGCAAGATAGCTGGAAACTCTGGGGGCGGGGGAAGGTCGAAATCAAGAACATGATCCCAGCGGTATGCGGCTTCCTTAAATTTGTGTTTCGAACGCGAAGACCTCTTTGAAGCTTTATCTGTCACTCCTGAGCGTTGTGAGTGGTTGCGATGACGTTTGGGAGAGGTCGATCGGTGTGGTCTCCTCCTGCCAGTATCCCTATCTGATTGCGAAAGATTCGGTTCTCTTGCACGATGTCGTGGTGAGTGGGGATGATAGTGAAAGACTCGCTCGCTTGAATCGTCCGAATCGAAGTCAGAATATGACGTTGAGTTGCGCGAAGGGGAATCATCAGCGCATTGTCTCTTGGACTTTTTAATTGGCGGATGATGATGAGTGCGTGCCGATGAGGCTGAGGAGGAGCGTGGTGTCGGCGGATACGAGGACATGGTTCGATTAGGCGAGTTCGCCGCAGGTGTTTGGCGCCTGAAGAGATCTGGGAATTCCGCCTGGAGGTTCTCGGTAATTTGTGCAAGCACTTCACGTGGTATCGTTGGAGCTGTGGGAGGAGCAGGAGGAGATAAAAGATCGGAAGTGTTCGCCGTCATGTTTGATCAATGTGGACCGAGCCCCATTACAAACTTACCCGGACCGATCTCCCTGAAGAGAAGCCGAAGGTTTGGAATGCACCTACCGAAGGGGCGGTGCTGACACGACTCTCGTCTCACTGGATTCTTCTTGATTCGGCTGGGAATGTTCACCTGAAACTCGAAATGAACTCGAATGAAGCAGAACAAGCCACACTGTTTGCTCAGAAGCAACAGAACGCTCACGCGATGGGTGTGGAAGGAGAGAAGTCAGGTGTTGACGGCCTGCGGTGGAAGGCGCCAGAAGTGGTAGCTGGAACCGGACAGGTGGATGGGCACAAAGCGGCAGTTTTTAGTCTTGGCCTGATCTTGTGGGAAATTGAGACTGGTCTTGTTCCGTATGGAGAAGTGGATGCGATTGTGGCTCAGAAGCAGTCTGGGACAGCCATTCCTCCCAATCTGTCCGATCTGCACAACGACGAGTTCGTGGCACTGTTGGTGCGCTGTCTGTCAGTGAATCCGAAAGAGCGACCGACGCTGACTGAAGTTGGGGAGTTCCTGTCGTCACACAAAACTGAATCAGGAATCGCAGAGTCTCGGAACGAGGTTAAAGCACAAGTCGGATAGACCAGGCACTCTCCCCACATTTCTCACCATCGTCATTTGAGACAATCTCTCCTCTTCAGTTCCTTCTTTGTTCGTATTGTACCGAGGACAGATGGCGAGTGTGATTGGAATTGAAGACACTTCATTCTTCTCCTTTCTCACTCTCAAACACACCCTCTGCTTTTCTTGTGATCCTTTTTTGCTCCTCCTCCTTCCACGTCGATCAATTATTCGTTTCATCCCATTTTGAGTCCTTTCTCAGCTTCCCCGTTTCATCACCACTTTTATGTCTCGTGCACTCTCTTTCTCTCATGTGAATCCTTAGTCATCAACCTCTCTCATTCCATTCACTCGCCATCTCTTCGTTTTCGTCTTCAACAGTAACACTCTCTTTCTTTGTTGTCCTTCTCTAGTCATTCACACCCACCCATTAACTCATCATTCTCGCTCTCTTGATTCCCACACCCTCTCTCAACTCACTTCGCATGTCGTCATCTCGCATCTCTTCTTCCCTCAGCAACTCCGCTTCGGTTTATTCACGACGCACTTGTCATCGGACAGCTGCACGTGAAGAACGGAAGCTTTCCTCATGTCTGGAGAATCTTCTGGGACTTTTCTGTTTTCTTGTTTGGATTCAGAGTGAATCTCCATTTCCTCGCATCATTTCACATCACCCTATCCATTTCAGGGACAATCTAATTTTGTTGACTCGTCTGATAGAATGGATCTGGATGGTGCTGGTACTCACATTCAGCACACAAAACACGACAAAGACGATGGTGATGCGTGATGTTGTGGAAATTGTTGGATATCTCATTTCCGAGTTAAGGTTCACTCCCAAGTTCTCGATTATTTTTCCACAGATGTGGAATGCAAATAGATATCTGGGAAAGATAATGTCCATGTCAGTTTAAACATGGATCGATAGATGAAATGTGGGAGATGTGGCGAGGTTTTAATACGATTCATTAAATCTTGAACTGCTGAATGAAGTATCGTCATTCACATGAATCGTGACATTCTTTTTCTAAATCTCTCCTCTCTTTCCATCCTCCTCAAAGGCTCACATTCATCCCACTATCCTTTCGCATTCTTTCAAAGTACTCCTCGATTTCTGATCGTGTGTCATTGTCCCATCGCATCAGCCATCCTTCCATTGCATCTTCGTGTCCTGCATCTCGGTGTCTCTCCACTCTCTTCTTCCATCTCTCTTTCTCGTCCATTCTCATCATCTCGTGATCTTCTCTGATTTTCACCAGTCTCTGTGCCAAAAGATTCTCGTTTGTCATCTCCACCAACCACCCCACTTCCCATTCCTCTCTTCCTGTCTCCACAATCTCACCATCTTTCAGCAGTTCTCGCTCAAGAAGGTATACTTCATCTAAAAGCCGAGCGATTTGATGAGGCAGATCCTTGTCGCTTGAGGCCGCGTTCGGAATGAACTCTTCTCGCGGAAGAATGAACTGCAGATATGGCTTCGCTGGTGTCCACACACGTTCATACTGTAACTTTCCGATTCTTTTTCGCATTTCGTTGTCTTCAGTGTGTTTTCTTGAATCTATAATCAAGTTGGCGATGACCCAGACGAGAGAGTGGTGGAATTTCCCAGATGTTGTCGGAACTGCCATCGGCTTGGATGCGTGAATCACTCGTTGAACAAGATTCTCTGCCAGCACGCGAGGAACCAGGTGAGGGAGATATACAACGAAATTGATGATCATTCGAAAATGAGCTACAGTTGTGGGTGAAGAGTAGGAGCACGTTCGCTCCAAAAGCGAGCACAGCTGTGGAGCATCGGAGAAGGCGGATTCGAGAACTGGTCGGAGTGATTTGTGAAAGGTACGGAGACAGCGAGATGCACAGTCCCACGAAAGAGAAAGGATTCTGATCAATAGGCCTAGTCGTCTTGCTTGTGGAAAAACCATTTCAGTTTTCAGCTGCTCAATCAGATCGAGGCAGGCGATGATGGTTGATTTGAGAAGAGGAACACAGTTGCTGTCGATCAGAATCTGGGCAAGATGAGAAGAGACAAAGGCACACATCTTGAAATGTTGTGTCCGATTTGATGAGCATTGCGTCAAGGATAGAGAGTTCATCACAAAGCCGTTCCAAAATAGCGTTTCCGCTGAAAAGTGGTGATTTGTCGGGAAGTGTGGCGGAGAGAGCAGAGATGGTTTCATCCGAAGGTGAGGATTCGATGAAGTGCGACTCCATTTCAGAAACATTCATGGCAAATGTGGAACACAGTCGTTGTGCGAACGGGACAAGCTCCGATGAATTGTCAGTCGAAACAGAAGGCACTTTGTGTGTTTGGAGAAAGAAGCGTGCCTCTAAATCGGACTTGCTCCGTTTGGAGAGCGCGTTAAGAGCCATCTTTGACACTTCGGGATGTGCGGAGAAACACAATTGAGCCAGAATCGGCACATGTGGAATGAATGACGTTTGATTAGCAAGATGATCGAGAAATGCGAGAAATTGGGTTTTGTGGCGGATGAGGAAGGTGAAAGACGATCGAAGTGTGGATGTCCACATCGAAAGACAATCTCCGATCTGGG
The DNA here is from genome assembly GCA_033064195.1 of Blattamonas nauphoetae. NCBI lineage: Eukaryota > Preaxostyla > Oxymonadida > Blattamonas > Blattamonas nauphoetae. The sequence goes on along the minus strand of JARBJD010000237.1, from coordinate 102,377 downwards.
ATCAAATGATGGAAATGTGGAGGAAGTCAAACTGTCTTGATGACATCGGAATTCGAAATGGAGATCATCCATTTGAGAAAGAAGGACGGAATCGACGAAGCACAGATTCGAAGACATTCTGTTTCTGATGACTTCCCTGATTGAATCAATGATGAGAAAGAGTCGAAATGAACACAAAAACATTGACTCACCAATCAGAACCAACAATTTCGGGAGAGAAGACTGAGAAAAGATGAAGAAGCAAGAATCACACTGAAATATCACATGTTTGTGTCTGTCCACAATATGTCTCAAGAGGTTTGATGTACTCCATTTCAAGAATTGTTGGGAGGGCCCAATCAGATTCTGTCAAAATCATCAACACGAAGGAATGAACACAGTTCGAGTCAAACCAGTCGCAAGAGCAAGGAGAGTATTTAACATCGTTGGACGGAGTCTTTCACAGTCCCCACAAATCTGGCTTAGAAACACTTCGAGACAGATCTAGTGAACAATGAAGGAGATATCGGAGAGAATGGGTTCAAACTTCGTGCTTCGTCTGCATGCTCCCAGCTTGGGGATGTGACAAGATATTTTTGACATCCATGGTATTTTGGTAGTGAGAATAGTTGAGAACTAGTGTAAATAGTGAATACAACACCAGATGGATGGGAAGAACTCTTGAGTTTTTTCCTTTTGGTTTGATCAGAATGGTGGGACCACTAACCTTTTTCTGACTGGTTCATCTTGTATCTTCTTCACCAAATTCTATCGCTGGGCCACTTAAAAAAAGCGCCGGCGACTCATCAATCATTCCTCTCCACCAAACTGAAATTCCAGATTTTGAAGAAGATTCAGAACATGTGATAGACATGGGACATAATTCAATTTCGGGACATAATTCCCTCTTTGAGCGATCTATTGACAATTAAGGTCTAATATTTGTGAAAATAATTCGTGAACTGGTCTGTTCACGCCACAAAAGTCAACGGAAAGGAAAAATTGTCTTGAAGTGGAGAAAGGAGGATCAACGTCTGATCTTCCCACAATCAATGTGACAAAATCTCCGTTCTCCGAAAAAAGTCATATCCCAGTCCTTCTCACCTTCCACGTCTCAGATGACATGGCACAAACCTAATAACAAGAGTCCGAAAAAATTGAGAAACCCAATAATGGATGGGATCAAACATCCAAAATACCCCCTTGCCCGCTCAAAAATCCCCATTCAAGGATCCTGTCTTAAAGATTAACGCACTCACGGACAATGACCTGATGGTCACTGAAGTGCAATCCCGGTATGCTTTCCACCATACAAAGATCAATTCCCTATTTTTCTGGAATGCAATTGTTGCATCATTTTTCTTGCATGGATCTGTCTCTCTCCTTCATCACTCATTCTCTTCCTCTTTTTCCTCATTTTTCAGTGTTTGTTGGTCAAATATTGTTGTTTCAACAAATTAGACGAACAGTTTGGTCACTCCACCAATCAGTTCAGATCCAGCATATTTCCCGTGTTTTTCAGGTTTGCTCTCATTTTTATTCCTTACTTTTCATTCTCTTCACATTTTTAGGCAGATGCATGGATTTCATGTTGTTAATACGATAATCCTTGACACAGACAGAGATCTCTGCAATGAGATGGCAGATAGGTATCAATCGGACCTCGGTCATAACACTTGTGTTTCAATACTGTTTGTATTTATGATTTTTTTGGTTAAAGTGAGGTAATGATCAGTTTCTGAAGTAGAAGAGACCCATCATAAAGTGGAAAAAGGATCGAGAATTTGGACCATCTCCAATTTAGTTCATACTTAGTGAGGATGTGTAATAGGCTCCCTACAACCTGTAATTCACTCTCCAACAGAAATTGATTCTTATTTAGGTAGAAAAGCGAATTATGTCTCCAAATTGTTTTGTGTCCCACATCTATGAAACCCTTCAACAAAGCCAATGATATGTACAAGTCAATCAATACATTGAGAGACGACGACAATTTGGTTCGTCCACTGTTGATTGAGAAAAAGATGAAATGATGAAACATGATGAAACGAACAGAATATGAAAAGGTGGTGTGGTTAGTGTATGAGCTGAGAAATAGCCAAGAAGGGTCAGTCAAATCGAAACGGCTGACCAACTTCGTATTTCGTCGTCTTCATCGCCTTCATCGTCGAGTTCGGAGAGCTGGTCGAAATCGGACTCGTCGTTCTGACTGTCGCATCCACAGGCGTCGTTGTCTCTGAGATCATCGTCGCAATCGTCATCGACTAAATTCGACGCAGAGCTGAATGGGCTGAAATGATCAAGTTGGAATTCGTCGGGGCTCTCATTGTCTGCCTCGCCTTCAAGTTGCTCCCTTCCATCGCTGTCTTCTCCACGAAAAGTGATTCCTCTGAAGTCAAGATCGATCTGAGACAGTTCCTCGCAAAACTCATCGTCAGGTGTCAACGTGTCCACATCATCCTCGACATCAGACAATGTTTCCCAACAATCATCAAAGCCATCCCTCTCGCCATCGTCAAGAACCAACACCTCCCAATCCTCATTGAATGGATCACCATCACCAACGACACTGGGGATGGATGGATTCAGAGGAGGGAGGATGGTGGGAGATGAAGGGGCTGAGGGAGACAGATGATTTGGGAGAGGAGATGGAGGAGTGGTAGCGGAGGGTGGGATGGTGGGGTTTATGGGAGTGGTGGATGGAGGAGTTTGTTGTGAGCGTCGGGGAACGAATGTCGGCGCATTTCTGTCGAGTCCCGATTCAGTGGTGTTTGATGAGGAGAAGGACGATGAACTGGACCCAATGGAAGAGAGAAGAGGCTGTGATGGGGGAGAGATGGAGAGAGTGCGGAAGACGACGTTTGGGGTGGGGAGGGGAGGGAAGGCGGATTTTGAGTCATGATTTTGTGAGAACTGGAAAGAGAGAAGGGGTTGCGGTGGAGGAGAGACGGAGTACGGGAACCGGCCGACGTTTGGGGTTTGGAGGAGAGCATCCTCGGCGTTGGTGAAGTTGGCGATGACAGGAGGAGATGTGCAACGAGAATAGAAAGGAGGGGATGACATGTTCGGGTAAATAGTCAAAGAGGGAGGACCAGAGCTGTTTCTACCGCTCGTGAAGGATATGGAGGGAGGGACAGAAATGGGATTGCATGGAGAGGACGATTGATGTCGAGTGTAATTATTGACGGTGTTCTTGACAAGCTTTGGCAGACGGATTGTAGCGAACTGGAAGGAGACTTTGACATTCCCTGTTTTGTCGCCGAGAGATGTGTTGACGCTGAACTCACAATTCAACACATTTGTGATCTGCTCGATGTGTTCCTGGGCGAGGAGGGTGGGAGTGAGACGAACTGTGAAGCAAGATCTCTTGGTGTCGGTTTCAACCCTCGCCTCGTCGCCTTTGGATGAGTTGTGTTTGGACCAGAGGGCTTTCTGGATGTTCCTCCATTCCAGCAAGGCTTTCGCTTCGATGCCTGGAAAGCGAGGCTGGACGACTTTGGAGATCTCGTCGCTGAGGATGGGATTGAGGATGTTGACGATTGTGGCCTGATCGTCACACGACAGATTTTTGGATGGAAGGGAGACGGAAGTGATTTCCATTTCGATTTGGTTGCCGAAGTGGATTGCTGCGCGAAGTACTTTGCGAAGCGGCATGGAATGTATGCTTCGCCGCTCGATTTCGAGAATGAAGACTGAACATTCTTTGTGGTCTCATTGTCGGAGAAGATGACGATGGACGCGTCTGAGCGGTCATGTTGGGGAAGAGGAAGGATTGTGAAATCGCGAGGAAGTTTTAATTGATTTTCATTCCAGAACTCATTGAGTCTGAGGGTATTGGTGGTGAAGAGGAGGCACTTTGGGGCGAGGAGGGGAAGGATCGTGACGGGATAGTTGTTGGAGTGGGTGTGAGTGTGGACGGCGACACACGAGCCGTTGCTCAAAAGTCGATTCACGGCATCCAAACTGTCCGGAGATGTGTCCACTTCCAAAGAGAAAAAGGCGTCCTTCGGTTGCTTTTTATAGACTCTGGGGTTCTTGATAGTGGTCGGATAAACCCGTTAACTCCGATAAACCCGTTAAAACATCCCCCATTTCACATATATCATCTCTTTCACACGACTCATCAGTTGTACCTGTAAGAAAACCCTAGTGAGAATTCTGGAAGGAATTGTGACTCTTTCAGAGATTGGATCAAAGACAATGGGTCTATTCAAATGGATGAAATGCCAACGACGACACAGCGCAAGTTATTCTGACCATGAAAAGCTCGACTCGCAACACATGATCCCTCTAGTTCTCGGAAATAGATTTGTTCAACTTCGTTCAAAAAACAACGTTCACTTTTCGCTTTGCATTTCACAATCATTCTTTCATGAAGAACTCTAGTTTTAAAAAAAATGAGGAAATGCATGAATGTGAAGTGGAAGGAGAATTAAGATGAAGAGGGGAGACTGTTTCGTCCCTTTGGAAGGGTTAACGGGTTTATCCGCTCTAACGGGTTTGTCCGGGTACTATGACTCCTATTTCTTTGAGAAAGAGGGAATCACACTAGGACTGTCCTCAAAGACGGGAATGAGAAGATGATTTAGATTCATTTGTGTCATTACAATCGTTGAATTGATCTGGCCCGGAGTCATTACTGACCCGCTTGGTCACAAAGAACACAACAAACTACTCTATTCTCTTCTTGGTTTACCTTCTTCTATTCATCCGCCTTGTGTTTTCACATGCTTCTGAAAGAGAGATCGACGTTGTCGTTCCTGATAGCATCAAATCAATGGAGTGATTTCGAGTGAAATGGATCCTGGGCCAGATCAGAATCGCTCACCTGTTCTGTTTTTCTCTTTTGCGTAAAAACGAATGATTCTTTGTCAAAACCTTCTTTTCTCGGGTTTCACTCTTGTTATGTGCCGTACGTTGCCAGTTACTGAAGCAGAATCCATTCGAGATCTTTCTCGTTCTGTAACGAACTTTGGCCGTCGTTTGTTCCAATCAATGGACATCTCAGACAAAAATGTGTTTATATCGCCCCTTTCAATCCGTGAAGCTCTGCTGTTGGCAGCAAACGGAGCAGAAGGGGAAACATTCAAGTCGTTCGAATCTGCTCTGAATGTGCCGGGTCGGAGACGATCCCGTCATGTTTGATTCTATTTCTCTTCACTTGTTCAGATTCATTCCTATTTTGAGACGACATCAGCAATCGAGAACAGAACTCAACGTAGGCCACTCTTCACAATGGTGAACTCGCTCTGGATCTCACCCACAGCCCAGCCTTATGAAAAATATTTGAGCGAGTGCAGATCGCTGTTCCGAGCAGAAGCACAACAGCTTGATTTCTCCTCTCACTCGTCTGTCGTTCCCATTCTCAATTTTTCCTCTTATTCGCTCTCTCAATCGTTCATGAATCGTTTCAGCTCCGTGACGAAAATCAACGAACATATTTCGAAGAATACAAATGGCTTGATTCCGAATGCGGTTGGCTCTCTCGATCCAGAAACCAAAATGCTTCTGGTCAACACCATTCACTTCAAGCATCAGTTTTCGGTACAATTCAATGAAAGGGACACCTTTTATGAAGACTTCACGTGGTTTAATGGACAGAAGCGGAAAGTGAAGATGATGCACATGACAAATGACATGGAATACCTCCACGCTCAGAATGTCTCCCTCGTGAATCTTGGGTACACCCACCCCGACGCCAGAATGCTGCTCATCCTTCCACATCGTTTGCCCCATCTTTTTTCGTTAATTCTCTTTCTTCCAGAACACGGCCAAAAAGCGCTCGAAGAGGCAATCGAACATTGCTTCGACCCTGCCACGTTTGAGTCGCTTGTTCAGAAAGGTCATTTGAGTAAGTGTGTCTTCTTTTCCCTCACATTTGTCAGTGTTAAGCTGTCTGTTCCGAGATTCGAGATGGAATACACGGAAAGTCTGAAAGGTCCCTTATCTCGTCTTGGGATGGGTAGGGCGTTCTCAAACGATGCTGAGTTCCCTCACATCTCGCCCGAGCCTCTGACCCTCGAGTTTGTCTTCTTTTCCTCTTCATCATCTCTTCTTCGCTTTCAGCGATGTTGTGCATCAATCTGTGCTGAAAGTGCACGAAGAAGGAACTGAGGCTGCAGCGGTGACAGTTGTTGGTGTAAAGCGGAAGACAATGGCTCCACCACCCTTCCCACCCATTGAATTCAAATTGGATCGTCCGTTCATTGTTGTGTTGTACGATCAACGGGACGGGATTATTCTGTTTCAGGGAGTGGTTTCACAGCTCGGGACAAGTTAGAGATCCCTTTTTGGTTCGTTCTTGAACCACAAAAAGTTCTGTTCTATATTCCAATTATGTTCCGGAGATTCTCCACAATTCGCGTTTTTCCATTATGCCTTGATATTTGGATTCGTAATCTTCCAAATACTTCCCGGAGATTCCTCAGAACGCACGTGTTTGAATGGATCGTCCAAAACTGATGTTCAATTGGGTTCAAACGGCGTCATATTCTTCATCAATGTCCTATTACGTGATTCCTGTCGTGAGATGATAATAATCAAGGAAATGATGTGAATAATGAATGCGATTAGTTGGTTCCTGGGCGAGGAAAAAGTATTGTAAAAAGTGGAACCTTTCGATTCGTGTCATCCCAATCGGAATCGCCACTCAAATTCGCCCCATTGAATTGCATCATCCCCTTGCTTCGGGAAAGTTCTTGGTTCATTTGATTTTGGGTCGTCTTGTCGATGACGGTGTCCAGAACATCCAGCCAGCCTTCCTCCAGAATGAGGTGGACCCTCCGTCGAAGTCGACGTCTGTCATCGCTTTCAATTCCAGACGATCGTGATTTCCAGAAGAAGTGGATCAGAAACCATTCGCTTTCCAAGAAAGAGCGGTCGCCGAATAATCCAGTGACGACACGAGAGAAGAATCCGACTCTGCCGACACATCGAGCGATCACGCGCTGCTCACACAAAATGCTGATCTGTCTGAACACTGACTCGCGTTTCAGAAGATGTTCAAATTGTGTGGAGCACTGATGGAAGAAGAAGTTGCTGAAAATGTCGAGCGAAGGAGCGATCAGTCGTGCGAGCTGCGATGGAGTCAATCGACTCGCACTTTCGGAAAGTTGAGGTAAGACTGCAACTGTAAACTTGAGGATTTGTCTGTTCAGATTGGATGAGGGATGGTCGAAAGAGAGATGGTTCCCGTTGATTGCTGGTATCACACAACCAACTGTCTCCAGATCCACATCGTCCCATTCGTCGTTTGTTGGCTGAAGGGTGTTTGGCTTTGGGTTGAGGAGAAAGATGAAGGGACGGAGAAGGAAGTGATCGATGGGGAGAGAGAGGAGAGAGGAGAGGGCGTGGAAGTATTGTTGTTTTGTTCGTCCAGCTTTTCTGAATAAGTCGGGCAGATACACAAATTTAAGTTGGTATTTGTGGAATGTGGAGATCCGGAGGATGGTGTCGTCATCCAAACTCGAGTCGCTTTCGAGCAGAGCAACAATTCGGTCAATGATCTCGATGATCTCTTCGTCAGTGAGATGACGAACAAGTTCAGATGTGAGGATGAAGGGTGGGGATGACGATGCGAGCAGAGGCATCCATTTCCTGTCTCACTTCATCGCGATAGGGCGTTGTCACGCTGTTTTCGAGTTGAACTCCAAAGAAATAGGTGAAGAAGTCCAGAACGGTGTTTTCAAAGTCGGAAGGGACCAATGCGAACGGATGGAGCGAGAGATGGACGATGTAATCTTTCGTCTGTTGGTGGAAAGCGAGGTAGAGTTCATGGAGTTCATTTCGTAATCCAACATGTCGTTTCCCCAACAGGAACCTCTGAATGTCGACACTACGGTCGTTCATCATTTTGATGAGTTGTGTGTGGAGTTGTCTGTTTTCACTTGTGAATGGCAACTTCGAAGGAGTGAGTGCGTCGAACACGCTGGAGAACCATCCATCCTTCAAATCCTTCAGAAGAGACGAATGGTCGTGATGACGTGTGAATGGATGGATTAGTGTGAGAATGGCAACTGTGCAATGTGGTCGAGTGGGAGTGAAGAGAGCGCATAGTGGCTTCGAAGGCAGGAGCTTCAAGAAGTCGACATCACCATCGATTCGGATGATAAACCTCCCATCTGGAAGAAACGAAATTTTGATTTCTTTCGGACGAAGAGACAGGAAGCGCTGAAAAGTGTAGACTCCAAAATCGGAGCACTGCTTCCCCTCGCCGAGTTGATCAATGATATTTCCAAATGTACCCGCCCAGGAGTGTGGGGTCATATCTCTCCCACCGTCAAAGAGATGACTGCAGAGTGTCTCTCCTGTCGTGACAAGAACTAACGATGAAGCAAGTTCATCCGTCATGGTCTTTCGTAGATCTTCAAAAAAACTCCGAATGTCTTGATTGGCGTAGTTGTGAGAACCAGATGTGATGTGCTTGTGGAACAATTTCATGGTTGACAAGAGAGGGTAGGCGAAGTTAAAATCTGTTGGGGGAACGGGATGGGTGATGAGATACCGTAGATATTTGCAAAATGGTTGGAAAATGGGATTGATGATTTCCGATCTGAGTTTTTTGGTCTGTGATGGCGATATTTCCTTTCCGATTTTTTTGAAGTCCTCAGGTGAACAGATGAACAAGTTCCCCACAATCGACGTGATATGGCGGTGAAATTCGAAAGTTCTTTCGTTCAATGGAATTTCGTGGGGTTTCAGGCTTTCAAAGAGTTGTGGCAACAACCCTGTGGAAGCGACAGCGATGGAGCATGTGCATGATGAATTCAATAGGCCAACATCGAGGAATGCGAGAGAAACTGTTCGGAGCGTGTCAGATGGAAGAGATAGAAGATTGATCAACGACGAGACCAATCTTGTTTGACAGTGTTCCTCTTCAGGGAAGATAGCTTCTAGGAGATGGTTTTCGGGTCTAGAGTGATGTTTGATGTGGATTTCTGTGTATTCCAGGAAACGAGAAGCATGATTAACTTCAATTGGTGTTAAGCTCATTCCAGAGTTAACATGATCGAAGAGAGAGATACACCCTTGTCGTAGATCTTCTATCGTAATCGAATCCTGCAAGATCACTCTCCAATCTGACGTGACGGATGTGGGAAGAGATGTCTCGCTATCCTCCAGACGTGCTTCTTCAGACAATGATCGAACACCGATTCGCTTTCTTTTCATTTCATATAGAAAAATTTGTTTGGAAATTTGGATATATTGACGATCAGCAACATTAAGTGTGATTAGATCTGTCGTGGACATGATGATTGATGAATCAGTTGAATTATTCCTGCTCGTTTTGGTGATGGTTTCATGTGAAGAATCTTCCAAGTGCGTATCCGAAAGACAAGTGCAATCTGATTGAATGGGTGGAGTAGATTGTGAGTTGCCACGATTTCTCTTTAATTTATGCCTTGGAGGCATGATCGATGGATCTGTCCCAATTGCCTCACTTTAGTTCATAAACCTGATTCAAACATCACCAAATCAATCAGAAATCAAAAGCAAGGCTCGTATCGAGACAAACACAATAAAATCAAACATAAACATAAAATGAAAACTGATCCATCCAAAACGATGAAAAACTGGCGAGACGACAGGCCGAGCGAGACGTGGTCGGAAGGCGTTTTTGAAGCGACAAGCGATGAGGAGGGAGGGTATGTCTGAATGTGCACGAAGAACACGAGAATGAAGATTCGTGAAAGATTGTGAAAGGACATGTGGTTGGTCCTGTAATCGTGAGGTGTCATTCATCGATGGTCGCTTGTTAGATTGGTGAATGACGATGTGTCTGGGAAAATTGGAGGTGGGAGTGACGCTTGTGTGAGGATGATATCGGAGAGTTGTTTCATTAACATGGGAACGAAGAGAGAGCAATGGAATGAAGAGATAACAGAAATACAATGAATGAAGATGGGCGATGTGTGCTTTTACAGGACTGGATGTTCCTTGGAGAGAGGTGGGGATTCAAATAAGATGGGTGAGCAGTGGAACGCATCGCTGTGGGTGAGCAGTGGGATGCATCGCTGTGGGTGAGCAGTGGGATGCATCGCTGTGGGTGAGCAGTGGGATGCATCGCTGTGGGTGAGCAGTGGGATGCATCGCTGTGGGTGAGCAGTGGAACGCATCGCTGTGGGTGAGCAGTGGGATGCATCGCTGTGGGTGAGCAGTGGAACGCATCGCTGTGGGTGAGCAGTGGGATGCATCGCTGTGGGTGAGCAGTGGGATGCATCGCTGTGGGTGAGCAGTGGAACGCATCGCTGTGGGTGAGCAGTGGGATGCATCGCTGTGGGTGAGCAGTGGAACGCATCGCTGTGGGTGAGCAGTGGGATGCATCGCTGTGGGTGAGCAGTGGAACGCATCGCTGTGGGTGAGCAGTGGGATGCATCGCTGTGGGTGAGCAGTGGGATGCATCGCTGTGGGTGAGCAGTGGGATGCATCGCTGTGGGTGAGCAGTGGGATGCATCGCTGTGGGTGAGCAGTGGAACGCATCGCTGTGGGTGAGCAGTGGGATGCATCGCTGTGGGTGAGCAGTGGAACGCATCGCTGTGGGTGAGCAGTGGGATGCATCGCTGTGGGTGAGCAGTGGGATGCATCGCTGTGGGTGAGCAGTGGGATGCATCGCTGTGGGTGAGCAGTGGGATGCATCGCTGTGGGTGAGCAGTGGGGATTGAATCATCAAATGGGTGAAGTCAGGTGCCATTATTTTGATACAGATCCAACTTCTTGCCTTCGTTCATCTGTCGAGCCATTGTTGCTTCTCTCCCCACAACCACTTTCAACGAGCATCCCGAGAATCGCGAAGACGAACGACCAACAATCGGAAGCGACTTCTCTCCGATGATCAGCGCTCCCACAACACCGACTCCAGACACCACCCTCCTCTTCTCATTCACAAACGGAACTCCATTCAAATGCTCGAATGGAATCCCACTCACACGTGTCTCTTCCATCCAACACCTCTCAAACCACACTCTGAACACCCCCGATGACGCCACCACAACCACTCCTCCTCCCTCGTTCCCTAACGGCACGCTGTCGATCATCAGACAGTCTTCAAAACGGACATCCCCTCCTCCCATTCTCCCCACTCCCACAAACAGCACGCCTCCCACCTCATCCCCATCACCCACTCTCCGAGTCTTGCTTCCTTCAAACACACATCCAACAAAGCTTGTCTCATGCTGCTTCGTCTTCACTGACATCACTCCTCCTTCCTCAACTTTAAATCTGTCTCCACTCTCCTCTCGCGTCGTCTCCAAAAGAATAACCTTCTCCGTCTTCACTTCCGACTCTTCTTTCAGACCCAAAAACGAAATCAGAGGCGCGTTCAGTGTTCGCACTCTTCGAGCCTTCAACGAACACAAAGAAAGACCCACAATTTTCGTCTCCTTCCCAACCTCCACAAACCCAACACCGTCCCCAAACTCAATCCCTTCCATCTCAATTGAGACAAGATCAGCTGACCCCCACCACAGCCCAACCAGCCCCATCACCACTCGACCCTCTCCCACACTTTCAACCACCACTCTCTCTACACAAACCTCTCCTCCTCCACAAATCAAGAAGCTCTTTCTCTTCTCCATTCCTTCCTCTCGGCCACTTCCCAAAAGAATCGTAACTTCGACAATCGAAACTTGGCCTCCGTCAATTTCAATCGCATTCATCGAGTCCCAACTCTCTCCCCACTTCCCAACCATTCGTCCTCTTCTTTTCGAACCTCCCCACACTCGAACCTTCTTCTCTCCCACAAACAACACTCCTCCTATCTCCACTTCCGCATCCACTTCCAACTCCACTCTCTCATTTGAACTCCCTTCCTCTCTCTGTCCAGCCATCCATCCAACAAGAAGAGACGAGCACGGATTGCTCGGTTGCCCACACTTCTCCGCTTCCCCGCTTCCTCCCTTTCGACACATCACTGTCTGTCGCGAAACCACAATTCGAATCCCTTCCTCCACCACACATCCACTCGACCCGTCGCTCATTCCGATCAGCGTGTATTCTTTTCCAATCCCCACTCCCTCCTCATTCTCTTCCTCTCCAACTTTAAACTCTGCAATGCTCAGCGTTGTGCTCGAAACAGTCATTGCCTCAATCGATTCCCACACTTTCCCATTTCGAGTCAGACAGACACGACCAATGTTCCCTTCAAGCGCTCGTCCTTCCAGTTGAACAATCAGTATTTTTCCATCCACACTCAGCACTGATGACACACAGCGAATGATCCGAGCTGGCTCTGCTTCTGTTTCGAATGAGAGCGAAGGATCAAACAGAATCTCACCTTCATCTTCGTCCACAGGCACGATCGACACAATTGTGTAGTTCGTCGAGAATTGAAGAGTATCTAGCCATCCAATCCGAAGTTGCGATGATTCAGCACGTTCGGCATCAACCACTCGAATCACGAAAGAGAGTGTTGGGGAGAGTGTCACAGCGAAGTCTTTATCAACTGGAAGGTCTGCCCCAACAAACGAAACTGAACACGATGTAAGAAGAGTGTTGGTGAAAGCGAACGAAGCGGAGAGAAGACGAGGAGGGAAAGGAATGCTCGCTTTGATTCCATCGCTCATGGTGAACGTGGTTGTTTCCCCTTCTTTGATGCTCACTGCATACTCCTTCCCAAATTCCACTCTTTCCGCACTTTCCGAACTCGAAACAGCAAAATCAGCAAAGCAATGCGTCGAATCTGCTGCTGTGAGAGATGAAACAGAGGACCAGAATGTCGATCCATCTTTCAGCCAAATCAATCCCATCTCAGAATCAAGTGCTTGTCCTTCGAAGAAGAGACGCACTTTCGTTCTGTCTTTGTCCAGTTCTGCTTTTAAACACTTCTCAATTCGAGCTGGCTCGGTTGGTGTTCGGAATGTGAGAGACGATGTTGAAACAGTCTGTTTGCCATCCAAAGACACAACAGAACTCACTTCGTATTCTGTCTCATATTTCAGATCTGCTTCCGAAAAAGGATACAGTTTGGCTGTGGGCTTCCAGTCCCTTCAGCCCATCACAAAACCAGGGCTCCACTTCATTTGAGATAAGGACGTGACCGGTGAAATGTTTTTAGTAATGGGTAGGCCTGACCAAATTTGTCGTTCATATTCATTTATAAGACCTCCTCATCGTTCCTGACCGATATATCTCTTCACACATTCGGTCATCCTCACGTTGGTGCTCTTAATGTGGACAATTCTGAACCCGAGACCTCACTTCATTCAACGGATCAACTTCACTCCAGGCTGGATTACTTGCGATTCCACTTCACTTATGACGAACTAACGAACAAGATAAACTACAGGATCCTTACCCCAATCCAATTGCCAACAAACACTTCACTTTACACATCATAGGAAACCATCAACCATGAACAGTTTTCCACAACACCTGATGTAGTCAGAGGCTCAGCGTCCTCAAAATCAGGGGGATATCGTCGAATACGCAATCACTTCACTTGCAAAGGTTAGTTCTACAAATCATCGCACACTTCACCGAAAGGTCTCATCGTCCACCATGCCAACCAGAACAGACAATTCACCACGATGAGGAGGCAGGAATAAGCACCATCTATCTTAACAGATGTTTTATCACCAAACGTTCGAAACTTTAACGGTCCAAGCGGACTCATCTGAACTCTGATCATTCAAGGGAAGGAATTCTCAACAATAGCAATTATTATTCCAGACCAGGTACCAGTATCCTTAGGGATAACTATACAAAGACTAAAATGTGATGAAAAATCCATTCCTGGTGACTTCCAGTGCGCTTTAAGGTGACATGGATTCATCTCCACTACCAACGATTCCATCCAACGAAACACCACGTAAATAGAACCAGATCAGCATCCAAGATGTCTGTGCACCAAAGTTAGGTCGTTTACGAGTTTGAACTCAGTCCATGGACCATGTGACAGGTGGGATTCAAATGTCACTCTCCCAAACGACTATGACCGACATTATGAAATGGAAAAGAGCATTTCTATCATTAAAGGAACACGAATCAAAAGAAGAGGGGGACAAAGATATTAATGATGACGCACAGCAACCGAAGCCGAAATACCAACCAAAGGTCCTACCGAGAGGGGGAGAGTGCTGTTGAAGACAAAAACAGATTGTGAATCGTCATCTAAGCTGAAACACAACATCCTATTTACGGTTCCGACATCATCCAGACAGCACTGTTGACACAACCAAGATACCATGTCACAACTCCCCCTAGCCATATGACAGCTTCTATTTCACAAATCATTGAACTCAAATCGACTTCGCTTTGTCTACAATCCACATCATTCACTCTCATTTGAGTTCTACCATCTATTGCACACAAAGACGCCGACGCACACATTCGTCCTGAGCACAACCAGCTCACGGTGTTTGGGGCTCGAACACCGAAAGTACGAACCACTTCACTGGGACGGCCACACTCAATGTCAACCATGCTCAGCACTTCAGCGCAATCAACACGACAGTGATGACCTGTCACAACTCACTCCAATCCAACGACGATGTCTCAAGCAAGGATTCTTTGAGACGACACAGGTCCTATTCGTTGACCACAGGCGTCACTCGCTGTATTTTCATGGGTTACTTCTCATCTTTCTCGGAAGGCACCACAATCAGCCTCGACACGTCAAAACTCAAAACATTGCTGTATATTTCACAGAACACTGCCAATATGCCTCAACCGGAAAGAGGAGCAATATAATGGACGAACACGTTATAATGAGGCAGACAACAACCAACTATGTCCAAATCGTCGATTGTGGACTATCACACTCACCGGGGTCAGCCCTCTGCCAGAATAGCTATCAGTCAATCACCATCTCCGGCTCTCTTGTCGAGAATTGATGGAGACTCGAGACGTCACTACCCATTGAGGCTCCAACAACATCTTCTCTCGTTGCCACTACGACGACATAAGGAAGCATCGTTCTTTGAGGGTCAGTTCTCCAACACAAAGTCATTTCTCTCGCCATTCGAGTAGCGCCGTTGAGAAATGTGGCAACTCTCGCGATTTCGCCTCCACTCTTCCATCATCCGCTGACTTGACATCGATGTTCTCCAACTGAGCCTCAACATCGTTCGGAAATGGCGTGACACTCGTCGCAGTTGGAATGACAGACTCTTCCGGCAACTCAGCCTTCACCAGAAGCATCACTAGTCTGATTCCTTGAGTTCCAACACTTCAGACACTCACAATCACTACATCCTTGCTCACGACAGATACGGAAGGCACAGAGCTCACCAAATGCACAACCATGGATGAAACTGTTAAAGAATCAAAGCTCCTTCCCCTTGAAAACTCCTCGTTAAGGGATGGCACGTCCACAGCACCAACACAGCAACATTTGGCTTGTGTGACATCCGACAATGAGAAAGAGGCATTGACAACATCGGCGTCAGTCAAGTACAATACAACTGGAATCCTCAAACCATCACCGAGTGACTATCTCATCAGACAATGTCGATAACTGCATGGAGATTTATGCCGTCCTTCTCCATCACGAAATGAACTCTCAGTGTGGGAGGTAAATACTTTGCATACAACACACCTGAGCAGGTGTTCAAGGGAGATATAGCTGATCATATAACTCCAGCTCGCCTGAGCAGAATTGGACAGTCTCGTTCACTGAAGTGAAGGAAGAAACGACTATCCCATTGATCTCCTCGGGATTCTAACCCACTTCAAACTAGTATTCAAAACTGATTCTCTCACCAATGAATCATCATCATCGCTTTCTTACACACTCTCTTTCACCACTGTCAACCTCGGCACGCAAGTCTCATCCGTTCAAACTGTTTATCTGCAAACATCATCTCTCCCCTCGTTCGGAACGGAAGACAATGTTCACATATTCGATCTGTATGCAGATCCGGCGTTCATCCCTCTGATATCAGGCGTTTTATCCAATACCAGAAAATCGAGCAATTTATCAGAAGTCGCCATTTCGTGCAAATCCAACGAATCTGCGGTCGCCCTCATTACGTCTGGTGGTGTCCTTTTCCTGACGACCACACGCTCCTCCTTGAAAACACAGCAGACTCATCGGACACTTCAAGAAAGACGGATTGCTAATTCGTCGACAAAGCCGGGCTCGTTATCTGCCTCACTCTCGCTCGTCGAAGGTCTTCTTCAGAAAGATGGACAGAAGTACAACCAAACAGGATTCAAGGTTAGGGGAGAGAGTTGAAGATATGCTTGCTGAGGATACTTTGACAGTCGCGGTTACAACAGAGCCAGCTCTCGTCTGTGATCTTTCTTTCGAGGTCGACACAGGCACCCAAAAGACATGGAAGAGTTGGAACTAGACCTCATCACGATCAAAACATCTCACCTGGAGGGGAGAGCAAAAACAAGTTTACTGGGAGGAGAGCGAACATGGCCTCACATTCATCAATCACCTCACATCGACAGCAGACCTCGTCTCAGGAGATGTGAACGTTCTCTGAAAACCGTGACAAGGCAAAGGGTTCATTAATGAGAACACGGAAACACTTCGCATTGTTCTCAATCACTGATTCCATTTCATTTATCATTGACTCGCACAGATTCCGTTATGAACGATTTCAAACACCTTCCTCAACAAACAGAATCCTCTCAAATCAACTCAGAGGAAAACTTCGTTCATCTGCAATACCAATCTTCTCCTTGTCTAGGCTACGAATTCATCTCACAACCACTTCACAACGCTAGACCGCCAACAATAAACCGCGACTCTCACCCTTGCCTGCTCTTGTCTTCGTCGGGAAGCTCAGTTCTCCATGAATTGGGAGGAATTCAAATAATTCGAGGGGTCTTCCCTCGGCCCGACAGCCTTCGCCACGCTATCAAACCTCCCTTGATGCATGCCAAATCATTTCACGACAAGGCGTCCCCGCTCATTCCACATCACAAATCTCTCCTCTGGCGCTCTGCTCCAACTTGCACTACCTCCTCACTTCAACCCTTGCTCCATCAAGCCCGCTCGAGCAAACCATCTCATATCACAGCGGAGATTCAGGAAATCAGCGACTCGAACGTTTGTAGGCTGGGACCTCACTTCACACGCCATGCAACTCCACTACTCAGTGCCCATTCAGATTGGACACACCGCTCAGAACTTGGCCTCCGCCTGGTGGCAGCAGCTAAACGCTGGATCACGGCCTTTGTTTTGACTGTAATACTCCTTCGGCATACCTCACGGCATGTTCTTTTCGCATTCTCGCTTTTTCAGATCCATTAAAATCTCAAATGAAGTGGAGCCCTGGTTTTGTGATGGGCTGAAGGGACTGGAAGCCCTTCTCAAAAACCAGCGCTCCACTTCATCACTTCATCTGCCACGCCGTCGCCCATCATGTCGAGGAGTTGCCATGTCCAGTCCGTCGAGTAGTTGCCATGCCCCGTTCGTCGAGTAGTTATCATGTCCCATTTGTCAAGGAGTTGCATGTCCCGTTCGTCGAGTAGTTGACATGTCCCAATTGTCAAGTAATTGCCAAGTCCCGCGTCCCGGGGGGTTTCTTCTCAAAACGAGTTTCTTCCTCCCTTGCTCCCTTCAAGGTTGATAAACCCAGAACCACTCGTTGTGCCTTCGTGTCACGAGTGGGACTATGTAGGCAATCACTTCAATCACTTCATTCACGTCATTTGCAGGCCTACCCATTACTAAAAACATTTCACCGGTCACGTCCTTATCTCAAATGAAGTGGAGCGCTGGTTTTTGAGAACCATTCTGTCAATCTCGATTCCGACGAAGGAAGAAGATCAACTGTGAGAATCGATGGCGTTCCTTCCACTTCCATTTCTGTCAGCGTTGCTATGTATCCAGACGCCACAAATCCTGTTCCAATCAGTTCAATCGTCATCGAATCATTTCCATCCGTTTGCTCGATTCCAGTCAGTGTTGCTGGTGGATAGGGAATGGAGAACGAGAGCGATTTGTTGAGGATGAGTGGCTGCAATCCGTACAACACTTCAACAACTTCGTATTCCCGTTCATATTTCAGTTTTGCCGAGTCTGTCGAGGAGAGTGGGCTTGTTCCTGTCAGCAAGTCAGATGAGAGAGAAAGGGAGATCGTGACGGTATTCTCTTCTGAATCCTTCACGTTCATCGAATATGTGCCGGATCTCAACAAACATCCAGTCAGTTCGAACGATGCTTCGCGAGTCCCTTCCAGTCTGGAGTCAAGTGAGATGATGGTGGGAGGAAACAGATTTCCCGCGAATGACCAGGAACGGTTCGTGTATGAGTCTCCACCGTTGAGGATGGGGAGGACACCCTGCGGTCCAACGGACACATGGACTGTACCCGTCGAGGAGACAGTATCTGTTGTCCCAAACTCCATGTGGACGAGACGAGGAACATTTGAGCCTTCCAACAAGATTCCCATGGTTCCCTTCACTTCAGTTGTTGTGATGACGGTGATTGTTGCCGTGTCCTCTCCCATCAACACTTCGAACGAAGAGATGTCTGTTTTCTGTTCTTCTGTCAATTGAGGAATAAGGTTGCTGTTTGAACCCCCGCTGTTATTGAAGTATACATTTGGCGAGCCAGATGTGGAATCACAAAACTTGATGTTGTCTGAGTTGGCGACTTCAGATGTCACGTCATAGAAGCAGATGTCTCTCGAAGCCGCAATACCAGAACATGAACACTGCCTGAACTGGAGGAACGACAAGTCCATCGGCGAGGTAGTCTCGAAGCGGAGAGCACCACCAAATGCGTACGTGGAGCACAAAACAAAAGCACAGTTGGAGACAGTCGCAGGTTCAAGGGCCAAGCTTATCGCCCCACCCCATTGAGCAAAACAACTCTCAAAGAAGCAACTGTCTATCGTCGCGTGTGAGCAGTGCCAGCAGACAAGACCACCGCCACAGCTGTTACCGCCTTCTGTGCTCGTTTTGCATTCTGTGAACGAGGAATTCGAGATGGTGGCGAGCTGTCCGGTGGCAGATGGACAGCTGACGTAGACAGCGCCTCCATCCGAACCGTACCCAAAGGCTCTGCAGTCGTGGAAGAAACACAGTGATGATGGTAGGCCCTTTGGGTTGATAGAGAAAGATGGCTCCTCCATCAGTGTACGATGTACTGACCTCCATGTCTTTGAAGGTACAGAGAGTGTACGAGACGAATGTGATTGTGGAACTGGACTCGAGTGAGAATCGATCGCCCTGGACGAAGTCATGGAAAGATTCCATTTTTTCTGTTTCGGAGTTCTGTTCTCGAACGCATGACGAGAACGACGTGTTCACACAATTCAAACTCCCTCCCACATTCACATCCAACATTCCCGTTCCTCTGTCGTGGTTCCTGCTCATATAAACTGAACACCCAACAATTCTCTGCGAAGCGAATCCCAACGTGTTCTTCTTTCCATCCAAATCCCCAACTTTGTCAGTTCTGCTGCTCATATTCACCAATTCGCAAAATGTCATGGTTGTGTCCTTTGAAACCATCAAATCCGATTCAAAATTGCGATGTTCATTCGAAACCATCCCAAAAGTGAAGAGAGGGCCAGTTCCCATAAAAAGTGTCTGCGACCTCATCGATATGCCAGTTCCAACAATTGAAATCGATTGTGGTCCTCCGATGTGTTGACAATCCGAGTGAGATACAGCAAATTCATTGCCATTTCTCGAAAGGCCCACATCAACAAACGGTGGAAGGATACGCGCTGGTGAGTCGTGCGTGCACCACGAGAGCACAATCGACGACGAGTATCTATCATTTTCGTCGGTAGAAGATTGGATTAAGAATGGAGAGCGGAATCCATCCGAAATAAGAGTGCTCAACGAGAAATACACGTTCGACGACGATATAATGCAGATTCCTGTTCCATTCATTCTGCAGAATGCTCGAACTCCTTCAACTCGAAATGAGCTGTTCGAAATCGAAAACATGAAGTTGCGGTCTTCGGATTCATTTGTCAATTCTGATCTTCGTCCTTCCACACAGTATTCCAGAATGGTGTTGTTCCCAATCAACCAAACATCCGCAGATTCCACTCGCATCGTCCTGGCAATCATTTCTGTATTTGATAGATGGATGATCTCGACTCCAATTGTTTTGTTGTTTTTCTTCCTTCCTTCGACCTCAATAGCATCTTCCAGAAATAGGTTTGATGTTCTGTGGACTTTGCTAGTCTGTATATTCATGATTAGTGTTGCCAAAAAAAGATTTATCATCTGAAGAAGACGAAGTGATGATGATCAGTCCCATAAATCGTCTTTAAAATCACGAAGTTGTTGACCTGAATAAATCCACTGGTTTATCAGAAAGATAACGACAAAGAACCTTGACAGAATTGAAAACCATGAATTTCTATACACTCGGACTCCTCTCTTCCACACAAACAGGGATCGTCAAAGAGAATTCGATTGCGACAGAGAAAAGTGAGAGATGGGGAAGAATGATTGATTCCTCCCGAACCCGAAAAGTGTGACGGAGTGTGTTCTGCCTCATTCATCCATCTGAACAGGAATCGTTCCTCCGGCCATCTGCGGCACTGACACAACATCAACTGATTCAATCAGAACTGAATCATATAATTGCAAAATGAACACAGCGAAACAGAAGGGAACTGGGATGTTCGTGAAGAAGACTGGTGCTGTCTCTCCATCTTGCGACAGTTTCAGTGTTCGCTTTCCTTCTCGTCCATCTGCCTCCAACACCACTCGCTGTCCATTTCTTCCTCCCAAACACGCTGATCCTTTGTTTGTGTCTTGGTCGTTCTGGATGGCATATCGCTCATCTGGATCCAAGTTCCATCCTGCTCCTCCCTTCAGAACGGGAAAGAATCCATCGAAAGCATTGTAGCTCAGATTGGACGAGATGATCTCGATGACGAAGGCGCTGGTTGGTCCTTTTCCGATTGTGAGTGACAGACGAGCCACAACTGCCCCAAACTCGAACGAGACAAGCGATGTGTGAGAACCCTGAATCTTCTTGAAGACATCTCCAAACACTGTCCAATTCTTTCGGTCGAACAGTTCGATCGCTGCTGCTCCGATTTGAGATCGGATGACAGTTCCTTGTCTTGGTGCAGACGATGCGAGATTTCCATTTGAACGAACTCCACTTGAATGATGTGCTGGCTGAAGAGGAGGTTGGGTCTGGTTTGATCTCAATTCGGCCAACTCTCGTTCCAAACGAAGGATCGTTTCGTTTTGTGCCTCCATTTCTTCAGTCAAGCTGTAATTTGTTTCCTGTTCTGTCTTCAGTTCTGCTTCGATTCGGATGCGTGTTTCTTCAACTCGCTTGCGGGTGTTCTTTTCCATTTCGAGTTCATTCTTTACGTTTGCCCTCAGTTTCTCCATCTCAATTTCCAGATGAGCTGTTCTCTCTTTCTCTTTCCTCAACTCCATTTCCAGTCGCTTGATCGCTTCTCGATCTTGTGTTTGGTGAATGAGAGTCCGATTGTGAGTGGCTCTTTCCATTTTGAGTTCTCGTTCTGCTATCTTCAATTCCTCTTCTTTCAAATGGAGTTCTGTTTCAGTGTTCTTCAGCAAGTGTGCGGTCTGTTTGTGGGCGTTCTTTTCCATTTCCAGCTGGTTCTTCAATGTCTCGTTTTTGGAATGGCGTTCTTTGTCGTCGGCGTCTTTCAGTCTCCAAACTCCAGAGGGAGTGTTCACAAGGCAACGAAACACTCCAAATGAACACAATTGACAACTCGTCACGCGAGTCTCTGGGTTCTGAACAGAAAACAAAAAAAACACAATGAACGAAGAAAATGAAGAATTGATGAAGAGAGAGATCATAGAACACGTGAAACAAGCATAGAAAGAGACAAACAGGATCCAACATTCGCATCAGAAGCGCTCGCTCTTCTCCTCCACAACTCGACCCAATCATCGAAACTTGAAACAACGAGATCTCTTGACCCAGTTTCAGAAGCGATTGATTCTTAAAAGGCGGTTCTCCAAAAAGAAGCCAGTGAAGAACAATCCCCAACGCCCACACATCCGATGAGCACGTCGCCCTTCCTGTTTCCGATTCCATTCGTTCTGGCGACACGTACAGTTGAGACATCACCGATCGCGTGCTGCTCACATCTTCCGATTCCGCTGCCCCCAAATCACCTGAACTCCAAAAGTAAAAGACAAGAAAAGAAAAAATGAAGGAAAAACAATGACATAAAAAGACGAAGGAAAGAATGAAAAATGAGGAGATGAATGAAAGAAGGAAGAAATCACAAAAGGACCAAAATAGAAAAAGAAGAAAAAGGAAATAGAGCGAAAGACAAACACAGTTTGAACTGCCCACCACCGAAAAGAAGAATGTTCTCCATCTTCACATCTCCATGTGCCGTCGCCCCACTTGAATCGTTGTGCATCAACTTCAGCGCCGACGAAACATCCACCATCACTCGATAAACAACCTGAAACAGATGAAGCACAAACACATCAATAATCAATCACAGAACAACATCCAACCCAAAGAACAACAAAATCAACAACAATCAACGAGAAAACAACAATGCAAAATCAAACTTCGCGAGCCACAAGAATTCCACGCGATGTGTGATCTCGAACCATATCTGCAAGCGATTGTTCTCCAAGTTCCATCACAATCACTTTCACGTTGTCCATCGATGTCAATTCTTTCAGTCCAACAATTCCCGGATGCGCGAACTTTCGAAGTCGATTAACTTCACGATCTATTCGTTCCTTGTCTTTTCGAGCCATGCATGGTATCATCTTTCCCGCATAATGCTTCTGAGTTGAATTGTCCATCAATTCCACAACACTGCCGAAGCCACCAGAGCTGATCTCACGAACGAAAGAATCTACTCAAAGGGAATGGCATGATTCATCACTGAAATTGAAGACAATAACACACATCCATTGGGAACTCCGATCACATCCGCCATTTTGACAGTTTGGCTTTTGAAAGAATTGTCAATCCGGGATCTCCCCACTGTTGAAAAGGCACGGATCCCGACATGAATCATTCCTGAAGATCCATGTTCACACACTCGACTGGAGACTTGTGCAGATCGTATTTTTCCGGAATTCGGGGTCCCAGATCCTCCTGGCCTCCAAACATAATCTTGATCTTCCCACAGACAATTTGAATCTGGGATTTCAAAGTTAATTGAATGTCTTTTCCATATCCAGTTGTTGAAGGATGTATCTTTTGCGTCACTTATTTCATTTCTGTTTCATCATCTCTGTTAATGTCTTCTTTTCGTCTACGCAGACGAGATTGTTTCTTGCATCACTGAATCAGCTGATCGCCCTGTGATCAAGATTCGAAGCAAAAAATCCGGAAATCACTATGCAGCAAAGTATTTTCCAACAGAAAATGCTGAAAATAAAAAACTCTGCGAGAATGAAGTTGCATGTCTCAAGACTTATGCCCATCCGAATATCATTGGTTTTCATTCATTGGAAGAAGTGGAAAATGCTCAGGTTATACTCACTGAGCTTGGTGAACAGTCACTTCAGACATATCTGGATGACGCGCTCCAATACAATAGACAAATCGAACTCGAGGTATCTAAGTGCACACCATCCTTTATTCCAATGTAGAATATTTACAGAATATGCACAGATGTGGTTGCCGCTTTGAATGTCATGCATTCACATGAGAAGACACCAGCGGCACATGGAAACATCTCACTAAGAAGCATCGTTCTGGACAAGTCCCACCATGCTAAACTCAGTTTTACCTTCCTCAATTCTCACATTTATTCCTCGGCAGCTCATTTGCGAGGCACAGCAAAAGACAAACTGAAAGAAACTACTGATGAAATTGCTGAAGCGAATTATTCATACACGGCTCCTGAATCACTCGAAAACCATGTATCCTTATGTTCTCCTCCGGCAGACATCTGGTCTGTTGGCATTATCCTCTTCAATTTGATGTTTCGGAGACAATTATTCCCAACCACTGAAGGGCTCCCAAAACTGGTGAATTCACTTGGTGCATTCAAACCCACCAATGTTCCGGCATGGCCTGATGAAGCACAACGAGATGTTCTGAAGAAACTCTTGGATCCGGTCTTTTCCCTCATTTTGACTTCATTCTCCCAGAATCCTAAAGCACGTCCAACAGCATCTTACCTCGTCGATACAGATGCTTTTCAGTCCTTTATTCGAGATCCAGTTGTACAAGCTCGGCATTACAAACGTCTTTTTGAAGAATCGACCAAGAAATCATCGTCAAGCTCTGACCTCTCTTATCTGATGCCTCTTCTCAATATTCTTGGTCTGGGTGATGACCGCCCCAAAATGCATGTTTTAGCCGCCCATTGCGACTGTTTCAATGGCGGATTCAGACTGGAGCGAAACAAGCTCACTTTGACTCGATCAGGAAGAGCAGAGGTCTTGCGGGGTCGCTCAACTTTCCTTATGGATGTCCCAATGCCTAATGGGATTGTCCGGCAAAAATTTATTGTTAAGGAGCTTGCAGATCCAGACAACCTTCATATCAACATCGAGTGCCATAACATGACATTCTCGAACCTTGTTCTCTTCAAAACTGGAAGATATAAACGTCTTCCCACTGAATACTCCAGTTTATTCTCGTTTTTCCTTCTATTTCTGCCCATATGTCCCCACTATTTCCGCAGTCATTTTCTCTCTCTGTTCTGACTCAAACTGCCATTTGTACATGGAAACCGAAAGATCTCTTTCCTGCATCAAGACTGCTGGCATGCCGACCATTAAGAAGGAAAGTATCATCCAGTTTTTCATGGCGTCCAACGACACACACATGATCTGGCGCATCCTCGTTGACGACGAAGAGATCAGATATACATTCAATGGAAAGCGCCGTCCAGTGTACTTCAGCGTTTGTTTTATGCTTATCTTTGTTGTGGGATTATTCTTTGACGCTTGTTCCTTTCTCGTCTCTAATACAACATTTTTCATGTCTATTCTCTCTAGATTGGAATGAAAGGTGAAGGAACGTCCCTAGTCATGTCAACTTTAGACGAGAAGTCCGAACTCCCCAAAGATAATTCACCGCGAACGATCGATCTTGATTCGATCATCGATGCTGCCATTCTGGATGCAGCAAAAACAGAAACGGATGAATAGGTTCCTTTCAGTTCATTCTGTTTCGACCTGTCTTAAGCCAACTTTCACAACACTTCTTAATTCTGTTTTCATTCTTCTCACGATTTCGTCACTTACTTGGGATTTACTCTCTTTTTTTGTCAACCTGTGACCTGACATGACATCTCTTTTCGTATTCACTCTTTTACACCATGTGTGTCGGTATTCGAGGATTCAATTGCTGTCACTCCGGAATACGGTAATCAGGAATCACGGACAGATCAATGGGGAGATCACACTTCAAACCAAAATATTGGACGTATCAATTGTTAAAAATGTTAAGATGATGATGTGGAGGAAACAACTATGCGGAATTGAACATGTGTTGCGATGATGGAAGTCTTGGTGAAAGAAGATGAAAACCTCGCATCGCTGGAATTGTGAAGAAAAGAAGGAAATCTGCCTCATAACTCGACTTGTCTTCCATTTCAACGTTTTTATGAGATGTTTTTTGGCTTTTGAACAGAAAATATGAATGATAAGCGGTTTTGAGGTGAGATCACCCCATTGATCTTTCCATGATTCCCGATTCCCGTATTCCAGAGTGACTGTGTGTCAAAAGTGATCTTTTTTCAAAGGAAACACCTGAAGGGTTCGTTAGCATTGAAGCCAGTCTGAGGAAGTGGAGGACAAGAGCAAGAGAGGTGGATGGCTGTGGAATAGCGGGAATGTGGACACACCACATGTTGACGAGATAAACGAGAGGTGTTTCTGAGATGGTCCGAAAGTCGAGATTGGGAAAGATAATCTGGTCACAATGCATCGTTCTGAAACGCAAGGAATTGTTTGGAGAGAGGACGGTTGACCATGTGACAGTCAAAGACAGCCGCGTTGAGAACGACGAACCAAAAAGAGCAAACCATTTCTGGACGATTGGAGGCGATCACAGAATCTGTTTGTCTGTACCAGCAATCAAAGAATTCCCAACATTCGAGAAGAGTTCGCAGAAACGAGGTGGAGTCATTCGAGAGAGGTGTTTTCGACGTGTAATTTGAGATCTCAATCTTCAGTATCATACACATTCGATCCCAGTCTTTGCGAGAAAAAGCGACAATATAGAACAAGAGATAGCCCATGATATCCATTCTTGATGTGTAACAGCATCTGTTCGAGTGCGTCTTCAAAGCCTTCCGAAAACAGAGCTTGCATCATCCGTTTCCCAGATTGGACCACTTCTGCGCCTTCTTTCTTCCATTCAGGCATCAAATAGTTTATCCGAATGAGAGTGTTGTTGAGAAGTTGACAGTCTTCGGTAAACGAAAGACAACTTGAGAATGCCATCGCAATCGGAGATGCGAGAACAAACTCCAATGTTGGATGATGAAATGGGCAGATTCGAATGAAGATGCGCAATAGAAAGACGAGAGAGTCGAACAGTTCTCCTTTGAGGATGTACCGATTGGAGATCAGAAATCTCACAAGTGTCGACGATGGAAGCACGACTTTCTGGAAGATTATTTCACGATGATTGTATTGGCCGATTGCTGTAGTGATGCCAAGCATCCCGACATGAAAGGCGAGGTCGACAGAATAAGCGATGATGTTGACGAGATTGTCAAGCATCTCTTCATTTCCTGATATTGACAGTGTGTGAGGTTGAATAGTCGCTAACACATTGCTGACAAGATCTGACTCCACGAGACGACATCGAATTTCAGTTGATGAAAAGTTGATTGTTTTGCGAAGGAGCGACAACGTTGCTGCCCTCAGTATCGAATGTGGAGTCAACAGCAGAGTGAGAACGCTATCAATAAAGCCAGAAGGTGATCCTGCTGAAGAGGGAACAAGGTCGGTGACGAGTTTGGAAGCAACTTGTTTGTTCCATTCCGGTTTGAGACTCTTCAGAAAAGTGACGGTCTTTTCTTGAAGAGCGTAGTCGAATGAATATTCAGCTTTCACAAGGGCCACAAGTGAGCAGAAAATTGTCGATTGGTCCTCGAATGATAATGAAGAATTCACATCGAAATTGAGGAATGGTTCTTGCAAAGTGTTCATAGCTGAAGATGATTCCCGCGAATCACGTAGACAGCTATCAATGAACGTGTTCGAAGAATCTTTTTCTTCTTTCACTAAAAGGAGAGAAGGATCATCCCATTGGCAATCGCCCAGTGTTTTGCATCATCAGAAGTTCTTTGTCTCCTCCACACCTCTGACGATTCAAGGTTTCTCCAACAATGGACTTGGCGTGAATGTGAGGACGGAAGTGCCGAATACAATGAGTGGGAGTCATTCGAGAGAGGCTGCTTCGACGCGTGTTTTGAGATGCAACAGGTCATAGCCCTCGTGCATGTGATCCCAGAAATTGTGAGATGGAGCGACAACATTCAACAAGCGGTGACGAGTGTCGAATGCAGCTGTTGCTGGAGAGAGCAACTTCAGACCTGATGGATGGGGAATCTCACACTCCTCCCATCGTCAGAGCGATCTCATCGAAGAGCTTGCTCTAGACCTTGATGGGATCAAGAGGCGATATGGAGGGTTGGATGTGAAGGGGAACAACATCATCTTCTCGAACGGGGAGAAGGATCCGTGGAAGATGCTGAGCATCCTGAACGCCTCGCTCGCCACACGCACATCAACGGCGGGCACTTTCAACGGCGGACACGTCGTGCCCGAAGACGGAAGTGGAAAGGCAGAAGTGGGGCGTGTTTGTGATCAAGGACGGATCGCGTTGTGAGGACCTGCACACACCCGCTCCATCCGACTCCCAATCCCTCAAGAATGCCCGAACGTACGAGATCGAGATGCTGAAGGACTGGCGCGCCCAAGGGATCGTGCCCATCGTCCCCGTTAGCTTCAAGTTCACTGATCATGTTGTCTTCGCCTATGTCGTCACCATTGGTTTGATGGTTGTTGTGGTCATCGCCATTGTGATCGTCCGATGAGTCTCGATGATCCAGCTGTTTTCTCAAAGAAAATGCTGGATCCAGCGACGCTTTGTTTCTTGCTAACAAGCGAGTGGATACCGTTTCTGTGTTCGACTGATCATATTCTGCTTCGACTGCATCGCGGCAGAGAGGTGAAGTTTGGCATCATTTCCCTCCCAATACACTGGGCGAAGGAAAGCGATGTGGAGAGGGCAATGAGTGTGAATCATTCCACACTCGTTTGGATTGACTTCAAGTGATCATAATCGTCGGAGGCACGCAGGTGATCCCAACAATGATTCGGGCTGCCATCTTCAACAAATCGGAAGTGGATCTTAAAGTGTGCATAAAATGGTAAGACCGTCGATGGAGATCCAAAGCGAAGGTCTGTGATCCTCATCAATATCGCCAGATTGTTCAGAAAGCAGTGATAATGAGTTGCGTGCTCACAGAGTTGAAAGAAGGACTTCAACTCTGCTCAGAGTGGTTGATTAGTAGGGAGTGAGTTCTTGAGCACTTCTGCCATTGTTTGGATAGAGAGTAGTCATTTGTTTTCACACAAACATCAGTCTATTTGTTGATGGGGGGATCACGTGTCAACCGGTCGCTATCCAACAGGACTATCAAAATGGCGGATGTATTCGAAGTTCCAGATGGGTGTATGTTCCATTTTCACAACCCAAAGTGGAATATTATTTTTATATTTGTTCAGATTCGTTCGTTCGAACAATCAGTTCTGGTGGCTTCGGAAGTGTTGTGGAAATGATTGAGAATTCAACTCAGATACATTATGCGGGAAAGATGATTCCGTGCATGGCAGCTAAAGACAAGGAACGAATCGATCGTGAAGTTAATCGACTTCGAAAGTTCGCGCATCCAGGAATTGTTGCACTGAAGGAATTGGCACCGATGGGGAATTTGAAAGTGATTGTGATGGAGCTGGGAGGACAATCATTGGCAGAAATCGTGAAGGACCACACATCTCGTGGAGTTCTTGTACCTCGCGAAGTTCGTTGATTCTTTGTAATTCTTTGTTGCTTTGTTGATTCATTGTGACTTTTTTCTTTCTATTCTTCTCATGATGTGATTTTCCTTCTGTGTGTTGGCTTTTCAGGTTGTTTATCGAGTGATGGTGGATGTTTCGTCTGCGCTGAATGTGATGCACAACGACTCAAGCGGAGCAACAGCACATGGAGATGTGAAGATGGAGAACATTCTTCTTTTCACTGGGGGACACTTCAAACTGTGTTTGTGTTTCTATCCCTTCCCTTCGTCATCTTTTCTATTTTTTTCATTCTTTGATTATTGTGATGGTTTCACTTTCTTATTTTGTTCATTCAGGTGATTTAGGGGCAGCGGAATCGGAAGATGTGAGCAGCACGCGTTCAGTGATGTCTCAGCTGTATGTGTCGCCAGAACGAATGGAATCGGAAACAGGAAGGGCGACGTGCTCATCGGATGTGTGGGCGTTGGGGATTGTTCTTCACTGGCTTCTGTTTGGAGAACCGCCTTTCAAGAGCCAGAATGCCGCTCGCTTGATTCGTGAGATTGGGTCGTTCCAAGTGTCGATGATTGGGTCGAGTTGTGGAGGCGAAGAACGAGCGCTTCTGATGCGAATGTTGGATCCCGTTTGTTTCTTCTCTTTTTTCATCTTTTTTTTGTTTTCTATTCAGAACTCAGGGACTCGAGTGACGAGTTCTCAAATGTGTTCATTTGGAGTATTTCGTTGCCTTGTGAACACTGCCTCAGCACTTTGGAGACTGAAAGACGCCGACGACAAAGAACTCCATTCCGAAAACGAGACATTGAAGAACCAGCTGGAAATGGAAAAGAACGCCCACAGACAGACAGCGGACAAACTGAATGCAGAACTGAACAGCCTGACAGAGAAACTGGCCAAATCAGAATCGGAAAGGCAAGCAGCTGAAGCAAAATTAGCGAGACAGGAACAAGAGCCTCCAAAAGTCACAGCGATGCGAGTTGAGTCTCGGTCTGGCGCAGTGCCAGGAAGGAATGAAGATGAGGGCGGTGAAACTGAGGGGCGACGTGGACTCCGACGAGGAACTGTCATCCGAACTCAAATTGGAGCAGCAGCACTCGAACTGTTCGACCCTTATTATTGGACAGTGTCAGGAAATGTCTTCACATTATCAGTATACTCATCTGCGTCACTTCTCTCGTTCGAGCTTGGGGCAGAAGTGGCTCGTCTGTCACTCACAATCAGAAAAACACAGCACAACTCTTTCACAGTTGGGATCATCTCGTCCAGTGTGAGCAACGAGGATCTCACCCAAAACTTTACGAGTCTGAAGGGAGGAGGAGGATGGGAATTGTATCCGCGAGGCCGATATGCCAGACAGAATAGGAAATGCATAAAGGAAGGATCAGCATGTTTGGGAGGAAGAGAGGGACAGCGAGTGGTGTTGGAGGCAGATGGACGAGAAGGAAAGCGAACATTGAAACTGTCGCAAGATGGAGAGACCCAGCCAGTCTTCTTCACGAACATCCCAGTTCCCTTCCGTTTTTTTGTGAGCCTCCAAGACAAGAAGGATACTTTTGAGATTGAGTCAGTTGAAATTGTGTCCGAGCCGCAGATGGTTGGAGGAACGATTGCTGTCGAGATGGATGAATAAAGCAGAACACACCACTTCACACTTTCATCATTTTTTCCTCAACTTTCAAAGATATCCTCTCAGAAGAACGAGTCTGAGAGTAAAAATCTATTAGAAGGAGAAAACCGAGTTGTTCAGAAGATCATCACCTCTTGAACTCTCCATGGCCCATGGTGAGTTTTTTCCTTTCGCAAGTTGAAGTCTAATTTGAACAGACATCTCTACATAATTCAGATCCAGGCAATAGACCATCGTCAATTCATCATCCCTCATGATTATCGTCTCCTAGTTCTTTGTTCATCATATTCGACTAACTCTGTCATTTCATGCTCGTAGTCTTCTCCTTACGATCGAGATAATGGTTCACACGGGAGAAAAACAGTCTGTCAATGACTTTTAAGATCTGTTGACCTCTCTTTATCCTATATTTCCCGAGATTTTTTCGAACACACTCTAACTCCTTATATTCTCTTCATTTAGATTTTCTATGCTATTTTCTTGCCAAGAATCTCTATTTTTTTCTCACTTTTCAGTACTACCTCGTTACTTGAGAGCCTTGGATCGAAACTGGTTTCGTTCAACGAACGTCCTGGAATAATATCACCCATTTGTCACGTGGTCAAGTCAAGGTATTCCTGACGCTGGAAATTGCTTGGGAGACATCGATGAATGGATGAGACAATGAAAGAAAAGGAAGAGTGAGTGGATAAAGCGCGTGTACGAAATTGAGCGCGAACATCGATTGAATAGACCTGACAGTCGTGAATGAAAACTGAGAAAAAATGTGAAAGGCACTTCAATCACGGAAATTGTTCCAAAGTTAGTCGCTGTATCGCTGGATAAGCTTGCGAATGTTCACAAGGATTCGGACATCTCCGTTCTCCTTAAATTCTGACACATTTCTTTCCTTACTTAACACAAAACAATGTCCCAGAACTCACCTCCCCAGGAACAGTATCAATGCAAAATATGCCTCACTGACGATCCTTCGATGGTGTTATGCCATCCATGCGGTTGCGCTGGATCAATGGGTGCTGTATGCCTGTTCATCTCGTCTCATCCATCAAGGTTCATTTAGAGTGTCTGTCGGAATGGATTCAGGCAAAAGTCGCCTCAAACAGTGAATGGGATCGTTTGGCCTTCTTTGCCCTATATTCAATTGTTATTCTCAATATTTTCTTGTATAGGTTGTGAAATCTGTCATGAACGGTACAAAATTGAGTTTAAGCCAAAACCACTGTTCAAACGTCATCATCCTCACCTCAAACCTGCCGAAGCTGTCATCTTCATCGCATCCCTTATTCTGGCTCCAATTTTCCTTCTCATGGCCTTATGTTTCTTTCCTCTTGAAATTGTACTCTCATGCATCTATCAAAAGGGTGTGAACTCCAACATTTTCATCTTGTTCAGACTGGACAATCATGGTTGTCTGTGGGATCATACAGCGTGTAGCATTGGATATAATCATGCTTTCAATAGGAATCAAGGTATATTTCTCAAATTTTCCCATCATTGCTGTTGATCCAAGTTTTCGAAATCGCTGATGCAATTCTGGAACAAATGGAAGGCACAAAATATGGAGTTGGTTCCTAAAGATGAAGCATGTATCATCCATCGAGGATCAATGACCCAAACTGTCTGATTAACACCTTCTCTTCTGATAGAACGAGAACATCCAAACGAACACATCCAGGATATTCTCGCTATTACGCAGTTATGGTGCATATTTTCGGAAGAATTGAAGTAATTTATGGTAATCATATCACATTTTTCTCATAAGTACTTGTGATTCAAATGAAATCCTTCAAAAATGAAATGTTCAGCTAATGATGACAGAAATCAAATTTCACTCGAAAATAAATCGGGTTTATTCTCCTCGTCTTCATAAGTCTCTGGAACCGTTGTTTCGAGAAGCTCATCACCGTCTAGGCCATCTTTTTCGTCCTCCTGTGCTTGATCGGAATTACCATCCCGAGATTCGTCTTCGTTCTCATCTTTCGGGTTCTCGTCTTCTTCATCCTTCGGCTGTTCATCAGCACCCTTCTCTTCCTCACCGTCTTCGTTCTCCTTCTGTTCTCCTTGCTGCTTCTTCTTTCTGTTTTTCTTGTTTCTCTTCTTCCGTCCTTTCGGATTCGTGGCGTCCTCTTCTTTCTTCTGCTCCTCTTTCTTTTTCTCCTCCTTCTTCTTTTTCTTCCCCCCACTCTTCCCTTTCTCCTTCTCCTTCCTCCCCTTCTCCATCTCCTTCCTCTTCTCTTCCTCCTTCCTTCTTTCTTCCTTCCGCTTCTCAATCTGCCACTTCTTCTCGTCCACTGCCAGCACGTCGTCTTCTGGGAGCATCACTGCGAAGAGATCAGCTGGCCCAAAAAACGTGTTTTCCTTCCACCGACGCCCATCAACCGAATTCAGGCAGAGAAAGACTGGGACAACAAAATGGAGAGAATGAGGATGGACAAGAGGAGAAGAAGAGAAGGAAAAAGTGAAGAAGAGAAGATGGAGACATGGTAGAGAGAAGAGAAGACAACGAAAACGTGTGATGCCCAAACCTGGTCCCTGGTCGACATCTTTCGGAGTGACCTTCAGCTGATCCAGACACTCTTCCAGTGGTCTGTCCCCCTCACCCGATTCGCCAGCGAAGCCCTCCTTCCTCTCCTCTTCCACGTTTGACGGAAGTTGCGGCGATGAACGATCCGGCGATGCATCGACTGGTCCTTCAGAGATTGCTGTTGTGTGCTGGTGTTCGGGCGACTCTGCCAAGTTCACGTTCTCGTCGGATGGTCTCGGCTCTTCGTCGTTCGTCGGACTGCCCATCAGTTCTTCCCATTCGCGTTTTTCGTTGATCAGCTCGTCCCTCTCGCCGTCCTCCTTCAGCCAGTCCTCAGTCAGCAATTGCTCGGCTGTCAGTCGTTCTTCGGTGTCCCATTTCAACATTTTGAGCAGAAAGCCGGCCGTTTCTGAGGCGATCCCGTCCAAGAAGCGGTATTTGTCGAGGAGAACAGAGGATAGTGGCCAGGTATCGTTGGTTTTGATGTGTTTGACTGAAATGCTGGATGAAGTGACAGAAAAGAGGGTTTGGCAGGCAGGAGTGGAGTGGATGAAGGAAAGAGGCGGTGATCCGATTAATTCGATTATAAGCGCGAGATGGTCTATACAATTGAAGATATATCACAAAAGAGAGATTATAAGAGACTCTGAGAGAACAACAAGAGATATATACCTTCATCCATCGAATAATCCTTCCCCTTTTTTGGTTCGAACAAATAGTCTCCAGTGAGCATCTCAAAGACTAAACATGCGACACTCCAGATGTCACACGACGTGTTGTATCTTTTGGACTTGATAATCGATTCGGGAGCGCGATACTCGCATGTTTGGATGTTTGTTGTGAAATGCCGGTAAGTCCAACATGCATTCCCAAAATCAGTCAAACGCACGTTGTACTTCTCAAGTCCAGATGGATGTGGGTTTGTGCCTGAAAATATTTTGGTGTCTGTTGGCAGTGCCGAATGAGGGAGTGGTTCGGAAACTTGTGAGGTGGATGGAGTGACGTGATTGGAATCTGCGGGTGGAAGAGAAGATATCGGCGTGAGAGGTTGATCAGAAGGTGTTGGACCATCAGTTTGAGTTTTTAGTCCTTGTCTTTTCTTCTTTCGTCGATCGTTCTTTCGTTTATTTTTGGACGATTGTTGGCTCATTCCCCCTCCTGTCTTCGCGTGAGTGAACACAATGGGCCATTCAAGCAGAATATTTTCTGGTTTGAGGTCTGTATGTATGATCTTGAGTTTGCGATGAAGGAAGTCGAGTGATTGTAGAAGTTGCTTGGTAATGTGACGGACAATGGGTAATGGAATTCCTCGATGATTGTAGAGTCGAATAAGGGAGAGGAGACTTGGACCAAGAGCTTCAGTAACGATACAAATGTCTAGTAGATATAATAAGTGAACGGAAATCTGAGGGATGAAGAAAAATACGTTTCCCGTTCGGACCAACGATTGAAAAGGAGTCCAGCAGATGGCAAACACGCTCTTTCATTTCTGGGTCAGCTTGGGAGATCTGTTCCAGGATCTTTATCTCGTCACGAGCTGCTGCTGAGTACGTTGGGTCGCTTCTGATGATTTTGATTGCTACATGACCTTCAGTGTTTCTATTTCATATAAAAGGGAAAGATGAGTGGATTAATATCGAGCAAACAAGTCTGTACAAAACCAGACAGTAGAGAAGTGACCCCAGCCCAGTTTCCGCTCAACACGATAGCGGTCATTGAGAATATCACCAACTTCAACAGGGTGGTATCCTCCCTTGCGATAATTATCATTTCCTTCATCTGATGATGAAAACTCGTCCATGAGAGTGAGAGGAGGATCAACCCATCTGATGAGTGTTGAGAACGGTTCACGCGTTTTCCTTCATTACAACGAGAACAACTATCGTGTGACTGCGAAATGAAAACACAACAAATGCGGGCAAAACAGAAGAAAACAATGAAATGTGCTGCCTACCGATAAAGAATGCTATTACCATACTCGCTGTACTTCTCTCGTGTGATCCACCCGATTTGATCGCGGGCAGACTTGGCCAAGAGACTTCCGCCGATCCATTGGAGGAGTTCTCTGTTCTTTTCTGCGTGAACAGTGAACAGATCAACACCTTCGTTCGCCCCTTCTGAGACGGCCTCGTTCAATTCATTCTGAAGTCGATTAGCGAAATTTTCAGAAAGGGTGCTTCCACCTGTGAGGATAATGTTCTTCATGAGAGTGGATCTGACGTCCACCCCACACGACATGATGGCCTGCAAGATTGCGTCCTGAATACCCCCATTCTCGTATCCAAGCAGGTTGGGGTGGAAGAACCCCTCCACGCAGCAGAATCGTTCCACTCCGAGTTCGATTATCGAGCCGTCTGGAAGGGTGTGAGCCTTTGGGAAGGGGGACTCTTTGAACCCGCGCTGGATGTCAGCGTTATAATCGTCGGATACAAACGAGAGATCTTCTTTGATTTCGCGGGCGATGTCAAAGTCGGAAGAGCTGCTGAAATTGTATCCGGCCTCGAACATTGTTTTGATGAGGAATTTGGTGATGTCGCGGCCGCCAAATGGAAGTCTGTGCTGTGCTCCTTGAAGGTAGAATCCGTTGCTAATGGCAGAAACAGTGCAAACGCCTTCTCCACAGTCGAGAACGACTCCAGACGTCTTCCGAAGGGCGGTCAGGACGAGGGCTGACGATGATTGAAATGAGACGTGTTTAAAATGTTTTGCTTCAAATAACCATTCTAACATTTTTTCTTTGTCATTTCTGTTACTCATTGGAGAGTCAACAATGATGAGAGGTTGGTCTTCAGGGTGTGCGACATCAGTTTTGTCGAGCGCTAATAGTACCCGGACAAACCCGTTAGAGCGGATAAACCCGTTAACCATTCCACATGAGCATAGCAGTCCCCCCTCTTCACTAAAATTATCCTTCCACTTCCCGTTCATTACTCTTTTCATTATTTTTAAAACAGGAGTCACTGTTGAAAGAATGATTGCGAAATGGAATGAGAAAAGTGAAAGTCGAAATGTGCTCGGAACTTAGCCAATGTCTTCCCAGGCGTCCAAGGGATGGTACATTGAGATGCAACCTCTTTGTACTCAGCATCACATACAGGGTGTCGTGGCTGGTCATTCATCGATTTGAACTGACCCATTGACCTCGATCAAACAACTGAACAGGGGACAAATCATTTCAGAATTCGAACAATAACTTTCTTTCAAGCACAACATATCAGTCGTCATAATAAAAGTTTCAATGTGAAGTGGGGTATGTTGGTAACGGGTTTATCCGACTTAACGGGTTTATCCGGGTACTATAAGTCGAGGAGTTCGAATGCTTCGTCTGTGTGGATAATGGTTCCTTTATCAAGGATATGATGTAGGACAAGATCGCCACGATTTCTCCGTGCATCAAGTCCGATGTATTTTTCTTTAGATTCAGCTGTGATCATGGCAAGTTTTCGCTTCGGGGTTCCATACAGAGAGGGCTGTAGGAATGATGGTTTCTTCTTATCAGATGAATCAAATCTAATGGAACCAGTTCCAAGATCTAGAACATATGGAACTGAGTTGGGATCGAGTGACATGTTGAGCTCTTGATCGTTCCATAATTCAGAAAACCAGTCTGGCTGATCCATCACGAATGACTGAGGAAAGAGGAGCCTGAACAACCGTTCCGACAGAAATCACTGACTCATTTCCGTACATCCCAGAATTCTCACACTATTCATGTCGAAGGACGATCCAGGAATAGTCAGACAGAATCAGTCATGGGTCACTTATTTTTAACATCTGCAATGACATACAACATACCCACAGTCTGCTCCAAAGACGAATGTAAAAACGCGTGTTACCAATGTGGCGGGAAGGCCGAACTGTCATGTCCCCCAAACACGTGCAATGACTGCAGAAAGGCGTGGAATGGAAAATGCCTCACGTGCAAGAATCACCGCCGAGGATCAACAGCAGCTCGACTGTGCAACAAATGCAAAAACAAGAAGAAGATGCATGTGTGTTGTCTTTGCAAGAAGAACTATTTGCAAAGGAAGGCGGGAGTTGTAAGTACCCTTCCTTCCACTCTCTCATTTTGTTCTCCCATCTCTCCCTCTTTCGTGTTTACTCCAATCCATCGTGTTTCATCCCCACTTTATGAGAATAATCGGTTTTTGAGAATCTGGGTGAATCCTGTTCAATACTCGGCTTCCCTCTCCTCGACTCTTCCCTAAATCGTCCCAAAACAAACCAGTTACTAAATGAAGAATGATATGGAAATATGATGAATCGAAAGTTGATAGAGTCCGCATTCAATCTTCCGACTGATACTACAGATGGCACTTTACTCCCCGAAAACATGGTCTGAAAACTTCTTGTGTCCCTCTGGAACATTCACAATTCATTTTTCCGCTCATGCACATTATTCGTTTTTCCATGGAATTCTACCATCATTTTCTTCGTTCCACCCATAACTTTCTCCTCATATCATTTCTGTTTTATTCAGATGCCATTTTTCACTGAATGTCTTTCCCAGTTGAAGATCGGCGATGGACAAACAAAAATGGAAATCGTTCTTTCTGTCCACTCCACAATTCTCTCAGGTCTGTTTATTCTTTCCCATTCGTATTTTTTATTGATTTGTCGATTCATCTGCTTTTTCTATATTTTTCCTCATTCTTACACTTCTTTTCTTTTCTGTTACAATTAGATGAGCAAAGAGTGGGAGAGATGAGTGCGTGTGTGGTGTCGAGTGGATTGTTGGAAGAATTGTGCTGCACATTGTCCGAACCTTGCTCAGACCAACTCTTCGTCTGTCGCTCTTCTTTCTCACTCTTTCACTCGAAATCGTTCTCCTTCGTTCACTGGTTGTGTTTGATGTGGCAGGTATGTGTGACGAGTGTGGTGTCATTGGTTGTGAGTGGCGCATCGCTGCCTGTCCGGACTCGAGTGAGCTCTCTTCTTCCTTCCCTCGTTGGTCTGATCTCAGTGTGTCTCCTCTCTTCTTCTCATCTCTCACATCCTCTCTCTTTTGTGATGATTATTGTGTTATGATTGTTCCTGATTTCTGTGATTGTTTGTCTTCGAATGGAACTCAGAAATCGGAGAATGGAGTTGGAGAAGCTGCGTCACATGCGATTGGGTTTGTTTCTTGATCTCTTCATTCTTTCTCCTTCTCTCTCTCCTCTCTGCTGGTCCTTCTCTTCTTGTCCTCTTCTGGTGTTGTGTTGTGATGTTGCTTTCTTGTGTTGTGTGTCAGGCATCTGTGCAGTGTGTGTCTGTCATCGAACGACGTGGAAGGGATTCTGAATTGTGGGATTGTTGAAGGGCTGTGCTCGCAATGTCTGACATTGATTTCAACCTGGAATGGAAGCGAGAGCTGGACGAATCGAACGATGTCGTTGGTTGGAGGATTGGACAGACTTTGCACTGGTCTTTCTGAATTCATTTCGAGTGAGAATAAGAGGTCAGAGAGCAAGCAGAGAATGCTGAATGACCAACAAGAAGAAGCTTTGGGGGATGAGGAAGAATCAAGGAGGTCGCTTTTGGCCGACAGCTCGTCGGCACTCTCTCTGATCGAGAGCACACTGGGTGAGATGCTGGCAGAACTGTTCCGACAGAAACATTCAGTCAAGTTGGATCAGCATCGAAAGGCACTCCGGAAAGAAGTGACAGACGTACTGATGGAACACTTTCCCCACACTATCGTGCCTCGACGAGAGAAGCCAGATGGGATGATTGGACTGGACATCGGAAAGGAGAAGCAGAGGATGGAAGAGCAACTGCGGATGAAGATGAGGGAGATGGAAGAGAAGGATCATCTGCGAGAGACGGAGAGGGAGAGAGAACGAGAAGAGATGAAGAAGAAAGAAGATGAAAGACGAGAGGAGTTAGACAAGAAACTGGAAGAGCTGAACACGATGAAACTGTCGATGGAAGCCGAGCGAGCGAAGAACCAACAAATGATGGAACAAGCCAGAAGATGGGCTGAACAGGAACGAAATCGACAACCGAGAATGGGAGCAGAAGCGATCGAACTGTTCGACAAGACGAATTGGACATTGTTTGGAAATGTCTTCACGAAATCAAAAAAGTCTGATGCCTCGCTTGTCTCGTTCGAGTTCGGGGAAGTTGTGGCTCGTCTGTTTCTCACAATCAGAAAAGGACCGCACAGCAATTTCGCTGTTGGGATCATCTCATCCAATCTGAGCCGCATCTCTCCCTCTGATTACTTTCCCAATCTGAAGGGAGGAGCAGGATGGGACGTACATCCATTGCTCCGAAGTGCCAGACAGAATGGGAAAGAGAAAAACAGAGTTTCTGCATGTGAGGGAGGAAGAAAGGGTCAACGAGTGGTGTTGGAGGCGGATGGGCGAGATGGAAGGCGAACACTGAAACTGTCGCAAGATGGAGAGACACAGCCAGTCTTCTTCACGAACATCCCAGTTCCCTTCCGATTTGCTGTGTGGATCTATAACGAACACGATGCAGTTGAGATTGAATCAGTTGATGTTGTATCCGAGCCGCAGATGGTTGGAGGAACTACTCCTGCCGAAATGGATGAATGAAACTGACTTTCTTCAGACTCACTATTATCAATTGATCGTCTCGTCTGAGTCATCGATGAATCATGCTGAATCGCATTGCGATCCTCAATACGCTTCTTGTCTGGGAGGGTCATTTCCGACTGTGGATGCGGGCTGGACTGACAAAGTTGAAAGAAATCCTCATTTCACATTCAGCTCCTCAAGTTAAGGCTTCCCCATCAGGAAGTGAGAATCCGTCGGGGCAAAGATATTTGGACAAGATGAATGGGATGACCAAAAGAGTCGTCAATAATCATTCATTGTTCATCCAGGATCGTGACACGATTCAAGACTTTTATCTCTACTTTCCATGGTCAAAAGAAAATGATTGGTTTGAAAAATTGTCTATCAGTTGAAAAGTTCCGTTTGATTCTCATGGAGATAAGAAAAACGGCTTCTTGAATTGTGCTGTCTGTTCTACCAAAAAAATGGTTCGATCACTGATTCACTCTTATGTTAACAAATTCCACCTTAAATCATCCGATCGATGCCTCTATACATCATTCGCCGGAATCACTTTCAACCGACAAACTATTGCAGGAATCATTCCTGAATTTCGTTCCGAACTCCGAATTGTCGTTTGAGGACAAATCACGAATATATCGTTCACTAGTTACCCTCGTGAAAGAGGCATATCCATTTGACAATGCCCTTCAAGACAGAGCTGCCCGGTTTTTGATGAGCCTCGAGCATGAATATGCCAACAAACGCGGTGCGATGAAACTCGCCACTGACCTCGTTCCATCTTCATCTGGGTCGTTCTCCGGCTTTTTTGAGAACATTATCACTATTTTATCATCACCTCACTCACCTGTGATCTCTACAGCGTTGTCGTTACTTCACAAGACAACCAGATATTTGTCACAAGAAATTCGATATCAACTTGTGGAATCTGATCTAATCACCAAAGTCTTCGCGACTGTTCGACCTCACAAACTGCCAATTTGGGGAAATGAAGCGATTCACAACTGTCTCATCTGGATCGTCACCGAAAGCATCCACCTCGCGTATCCGTTCTATCTCAGGGACGTTGGCGTCACTCCCACTGTCGACACATGGACCCATCGCGAAATCGTCTTTCAGAAGGTTGTGGTTCCGTCCTCTCAATTTTTGAAATATCTGGTCTCAAATCGGCACATCCTCAACGAAGATCTTCACTTGAACAGGCGTCTTCTCAACGACATCAACTTTTCGCTGAAAGAATGGAAGGACCAAGGCCCAGAATTGGTCCAATCTGCAAAACGGATGATCCAAGCTCTGTTTTGGGAAGGCTTCGAAGACACACTCGAACAGATGCTGCGTCACGATCAGTCTGGATACATCGGCTCCTTTCTTGTTGAAGATGGCTTGAAGCTCTCGCGTTTTCTGGGAGCAAATGCGAGTTGACGAGAAAAGAGTGACAGGTTTCTGCGATTGTCCATTCGTTGAGTTGAGGCGAAGTGCACGCTTCTGAGCCGAGTCACTGCTCTCGTCTTGATTCTGAGTGGAGCAGACCGTCGATGAATAAATGGTCATCGGTCTTTCTAACGCTGGCTTCCTCTTGATTCACAATTCTTCTTACTTTATGTCATGTCAGGCACGTTTTCTTGACACCTGGTCTCGTTGAGAAACCGAATCAAAGTCATTCAGATCAAATAAAACATCTTTCGACTGATCGTGCGTGAAAGGAATAATGAAGAGAGAAGAGAATGATGAAAGTGTGAAATGGTGTGTTCTGCTTTATTCATCCATCGCGACAGCAATCGTTCCTCCAACCATCTGCGGCGAGGACACAACTGAAACTGACTCAATCTCAACTGCATCCTTCGGACTGATGATGCAAACAGCGAATCGGAAGGGAATAGGGATGTTCGTGAAGAAGACTGGCTGTGTCTCTCCATCTTGCGACAGTTTCAGGGTTCGCTTTCCTCTTCGTCCATCTGCCTCCAACACCACTCGCTGTCCATTTCTTCCTCCCAAACATGCCGATCCCATGTCTGTCCTTTGCCCATTCTGCCTGGCAAATCGATATGTGGGATACACATTCCATCCAGCTCCTCCCTTCAGATTGGGAAAGTATTTTGTTAGAGCCTCGTTGCTCAGATTGGACGAGACGATCCCAACTGCGAAAGATTTGTTCAGTCCGTTTCTGATTGTGAGTGACAGACGAGCCACGACTGCCCCAAACTCGAACGAGACAAGCGAATCAAATGTAATCAGTCTTTTTGTGAAGACATTTCCAGACACTGTCCATTCATCTTGATTGAACAGTTCGATCGCTGCTGCTCCGATTTGAGAGTGTCCGACAGTTCCTTGTCTTCGTTCGCGTCGTCCCTCAGTTTCACCGCGC
Source organism: Blattamonas nauphoetae (assembly GCA_033064195.1). Taxonomy (NCBI): domain Eukaryota; phylum Preaxostyla; order Oxymonadida; genus Blattamonas; species Blattamonas nauphoetae. The sequence goes on along the minus strand of JARBJD010000237.1, from coordinate 60,471 downwards.
TCATCTTCATTCCTTCCAGGCGCTGTGCCAGACTGAGACTCAACTCGCATCGCTGCGATCTTCGGAGGATCTTGTTCCAGTCTCACTAATTTCGCTTCAGCTGCTTGTCTTTCCGATTCCGATTTGGCCAGCTTCTCTTTCAGGCTGTTCAGTTCTGCACTCAGTTTGTCCACAGAATGTTTGTGGGCTGCTCTTTCGGTTTCGAGTTCTCGTTCTGTTGTCTTCAATTTATCTTCTTTCAGATGGAGTTCTCTCTTCAATGTCTCGTTTTCGGAATGGAGTTCTTTGTCGTCGGCGTCTTTCAGTCTCCAAACTGCTGAGGCAGTGTTCACGAGGCAACGAAACACTCCAAAAGAAGATAATTGAGAACTTGTCACTCTAGTTGTTGGATTCTGAACAGAATACAAAAAAAACATAAAAAAAATGAAGAGAATGAAGAAAGAAGAGAGAAAACAAACAGGATCCAACATTCGCATCAGAAGTGCGCGTTCTTCCCCTCCACAACTCGACCCAATCATCGACACTTGGAACGACCCAATCTCTTGAATCAATCGAGCTGCATTCTGACTCTTGAAAGGCGGTTCTCCAAACAGAAGCCAGTGAAGAACAATCCCCAACGCCCACACATCCGATGAGCACGTCGCCCTTCCTGTGTCCGATTCTATTCGTTCCGGCGACACGTACAGTTGAGACATCACCGAACGCGTGCTGCTCACATCATCCGATTCTGCTGCCCCCAAATCACCTGAATCAACAAAATATGAAAAAGAACATGAATAAAGAAGGAAAACGATTAGAGGAAGGAATCACAGAATGATGGTAGCAAAGAATGAGAAAGAAATATTTAAATGGAAAGACAAACACAGTTTGAAGTGTCCCCTAGCGAAAAGAAGAATGTTCTCCATCTTCACATCTCCATGTGCTGTCGCTTCACTTGAGTGGTTGTGCATAAAATTCAGCGCAGACGACACATCAACCATCACTCGATAAACAACCTGAAAATCAACAAACAGCAGAAAAATGACATAATCAGAAGAATAGAGGGAGAAAAGTCATCAAAACTCAATAAAGCAATGAGGAATCACAAGAAATGAGCAGACTTCGCGAGGCACAAGAATTCCACGAGATGTGTAGTCTTTCACGATCTCCGCAAGCGATTGTCCTCCCAGTTCCATCACAATCACTTTCATGTTTACCGTCGTTGTCGCTTCTTTCAGTCCAACAATTCTTGGATGAGCGAAGAGTCGAAGTCGAATAACTTCATCAGCTATTCGTTTGTTGTCTTTTCCAGTCATGCACGGAATCATCTTTCCCGCATAGTGTATCTTCGTTGAATTCTCAACCATTTCCACAACACTTCCGAAGCCACCAGAACTGATGGTTCTCAGGTATGTATCTGAGCAAAGAAGAGAGATGAATCATCAATGAAACGCAAGATGAGAACATACATCCTTTGGGAACTTCGATCACATCCGCCATTTCAACAATATGGCGTTTGTGAGAACTGTCAATCGAAGATCTCCCCATCACAAAAATATGGATTGATAAACAAAGAAACACCATGTGTTTCTCGTGTTCTTTCCAGAAGAAACTCTCGAGAAGAGAAATGTCAAAAATGATTTCGCTATTTGGATGAATTGAAGCGGAAAGACAAAAGGTCAATTCGTCATTCACGAAGTTTCGATACTGGTGTGGACCCAGAGGAGCCAGGGTATTGTGGTTCCGTCTCCAATCCATCTCAAAGTCAGTGTGGGGTCGTATACCCCTGTTCTTCTCACAAATACGACCCCTTCCACTTTTCTGAACGACGAGCGGAGAGTGAACTCGTCAATCTCGACGAGGAAGCTCTTCTTTCTGATCTCAGTCCGTCTTTCCTGTCGCTGGTTCGGTGCTTGGCATGTTAATTGGATTGGACGGTGCCAGCGTTGGACTGGACAATTGACTTCGATTGGATATTCAATTTTGATCCTGTTCATTTTACTCTCATTCCATATATTGGTTTCCTTTCACTTGAAAATGAGAATAGTCTCTTGAAAATCAGCGAAATGGTGAGAATCCGATGATACTCTTCTTCTAGTGACGAGTTGCTTGATCCACCCACCATTGGACGTCATTGGATGTCATTGGACATTTCGCTGATACTTTTGTTCTGATGTCTTCTCAATTAGTGCATACCGTTTTTGAAGTTTTCAAAGAGTCGGCAAAAATGGACTGTCCGATTGGACATCCAGTCCTGGACGTCCAATCCACATCTATAAAGGGTCACAGTTGCTTCTCCATTTCGATGTTGGTGTGATATTACCACCCATCTCTCACTTTTTTGATTAGTCTTAGACCTCATCACTTTGTTTGAGCGAGGTAGTGCCTTCATCTCTGCATTTTGCTGCCCCTGGATGTGTCCAAACTCAGAACAGTTTGAGTCGCCGTTGATAGTGTTTTCTCTCTTTATTTTCAATTTCTAGCCACTTCCTTCACTTTTTCTCTCCATCTCTTGCAGGAACAGGGTGCTCATTCATCCACAAGCGAAAAGTCAACACGATCGAACTGTCGGACGTCTTCTCCTCTGAGAAGAAATGAACAACTGTCATCGAATTGGTAGAAAATGGACTCAGAGTATTTTCAAAGGGAACCTCCAAGACGACGGGCATATTGTTCCCCAATATGCACTAGGATGGGAGATCTGTTGCCATCGGTTTGAATCTCTTGCTTATTCATTTTTTTGACATTTTTTCATCGTATTTGACCCTCCTCATTCATATCTTCACATTCGACATATAGATCGGGAGTTAAGGGGAGATTTGAGCAGATCGCGAAACAGGCCGAGGCGAAGAGGCAAGAATCAGAGGAGATGGTAGCTAGGAATATGGAATCAGATGATGAGAAGAAAGATTCGAAGACAGTTGTGATTCCAAAGGAAGTGAAGTCTCCAGAACCCAGCCAGAACAAGATTGAACAAGAACACACTGTTGCGCTTGTTGTAACTCTAACTGATCAAACGATGGCCGAATCAATCGGTGAAGAAAATAAGGAATCAACAAAACAAGTCGAGAAGAAAGAAGAACCGAAAGTTCAGGACAATGAAATACTTTGCGAAAACAATGGAAGAGAAGAATTTCTCATCGATACAAGGTTTGTCAGAATGAATTCCCAGAAATTTCATCTCATCTTCATTGTCCTCTCAAGAGATATCTCCGTTCTTCATAATCTTTCACATTCTCCACATTGATCCTTCTTCTCTTTTTCTCCTTAACCTCCAGAATTCAACATTTCCCCCCACACGACAATGCTCCAACGAAGTCAACGTCGTTGAACACAGCTTCTTCAACCGGGTATTCTTCACAATCGCTTTCCTCAAGACCTTCCTCTAAATCATGATCACACTTGTTAACGGTCTCGCCTACTCTTTTTTTGGTCATACACATGCACCCTCGACTGAATTTGTGTTCTGGTCCCTTCGAACTCGGCGTATTTCTACTTGTACATGGCCTTGATGATTACACTTGCGAAAATCGGAAAGGAGGGGAATCAAAGATTCTTGGACGCTCGCTTCGATCTGAACAGGGAGTGACGGTGAATGAAAAGCAAACAAGGAAGGGGATGCGAGGAAGAACGAACATAGACGCGCTGTTGATGTTTGTAAGATCTCAACCAGCCCTAAAATAGACTGAGCCAATCGTCGAAGGAAATTCAGAAGAATCACAACAAGCTGAAGGTCGGCTGCTGTATCTTTTGTCTTCTTTTCACTTAATTCGTCACTAATCACACTGTTTTGCCTTGTGTCATTTTTACCAGCCAGGTTCTGATATCCACCCTCGCCATATCAATTATTCCATCTTTGAGATCATTGCTGCAAGAATATGTTTGTAGAATTGATAATTCGAGGAGAAAAGGATGTGGTTTGGAATGATCATCCCATTTCCATCCGAGAATTCAGTTCTCCGGACACAATTGACCTCAATCTGCTGAAATATCTCTACTCTGCCCACAGAACACCTTCCCTTGTCGTTTCGAGTCATTTTGTTGCAATGACTTGGATTTCACCCATTGCCCGGTTTTATGAACTCCCTCGGCTCCTAAATAGGAGACTGGACATTGGACTGGACATTGCCACCTCGACTGGACACAGCTTAACAGGCCAATTCGGTGCCTTCAATGTGAAGTCCTCCGAATCGTCCAAGACCTGAGCCCACGCACCCTTCCCCTTCTGATTCTCGTCCAAGCTGGGCGCAGAGAACGAAATGAACAGGTCTGCACCCAAACCTCACCCGTTCGCACCCTGCCTCTCCCTCGACGTGTCTCTGCCGATTTTGAAAAGCACCGGAATGGAAGAGATCGAATTCGTTCTCAACTTGAGGGTGAATCGATACTCGATGTTGCTGGATGAGACCCACCCGCCAGAGGAAGTGTCGCAGAATGGGCAGTGTGCTTCGTGTTACAAATCGGTCAAGTCTTACATGTCTTCGGTCCAGCTCAACGTGGGATGAATGATCTCGCACATTCTGTCAGTCAATGCAGCGTCGGAATCGAAACCCAAAAGCGGAAATAATTGGTTTGAATCGTTTCCTCCGTTTTTGACAAGTGACGATGAGTCTGTCTTCCTACTCGCACTCTCGCAGGAGATGCTGGAAGAGATGGTCGAAGGCACGGAGGAAGATGGCAACGACGACAATGCAATGAGAATAATTCCGAGCGAGGTTTTTGAGGCACTGGAGCAAGAATTGGCTGGACAAATGTGACAGAATAGGGAAAAATACAAGCTTGTCCTTCACATGGCTTTCGAGATTGAGAAACTGTTGCAGATCATGTAAGGTCAAGACCAGTCTTAAATGGTTGATTTTTAGTGGGCTCTTTCTTCTTTATATTCTTATCTTCAATACGTTGAGACTTTGCTTTTTTAATGCTGGTTACGATCCGCCGCGACTGGTGAAAGTTCCTAAAACAGGGTATCACGATTATGGAAAGTCCCGGTTCCCCTCCATTACCTCCACTCCTCTCTCTTCCCGAGCCATCTCCTATCTCTCCTTTGCTTACAATCACTCAAACATCAAACCGCAAAACAACTCAAAGAGTCCGCTTAAACACGCTTCTCAACCATTTTCCTGTGTCAGACGGAGATGGTAAATCGCAATCTCCACTTCCAGTGCCTTCACCATCTCAATCTCCTCCGTCAGCCACCATCGTCAATACACATGGCCCTCTCGCAGCAACCCCACTCCAAGAACTCAAACCGTTGGGATCATCTGTCATCCGTGTTCCTACTTTTAAAATGAGTTCTTTTTACAAGACCACACCGTGGGCTCGCCTCTTCGAGAGCCAACTTCAAGAGCGACCTGGTGATTCGGACTGTATCAAGCAAATCCTGTCTACGTCACTCGACACGGTCACTAAAGTCCACGAAGAAAGAATTAAAACAGAAATGAAGCAGCTGGAAAACATACTCGAGGCCGCGTTCCAGGAAACTATCTCTGTCGAATTATTTGGATCGGCTCGCTCATCGGTGTTTTCATTTGGGTCAGACATTGATTTATCCATCAACCCGGCTAAACCCGTCCTTGACCCTCGATCGTACCTTTCCCTTGTCTCTGACGTCATGGCAGAGAACAATTATGTGATCCACGACACAATCCTCCACGCACGTGTCCCAGTGATCAAAACAGAAACAAAGACAGATATTTGGGGAACAGGGGATGCCGATGAAGCTGATCGAATACACACACTTGTGGATATTGTGCTTGACAACAAGATGGGCTGTCACAACTCCCAACTCATCTCTGTTTACTGCCAGATGGACCCCCGTGTCCGTCTGTTCCTTCTCCTCCTCAAAAAATGGAGTAAGGCTTGGCTAATTGCAGATTCACGGAACGGACAGCTCTCGAGTTATGGCTGGACCCTCCTTGGACTCCACTACCTCCAATGTTGCTCCCCACCCATCATCCCGACCCTTCAGTCCCGAAATTATATCGAATTGTCCGATCCTTCCAAAATAGTCGATGCTAAGCTCGTCGGCGGGTCTGTTCGCTTCTCAACTGACATCGAGCCATGGACGTCTCACAATCCAGGTGCTGTTCCCCCTCAACTTGCAAAACAGTTTCCACCGACGAAACCACGTCCCGAAAACACGCATTCGCTTGCTCAAATCTTCCTTGGGTTCTTCGATTTCATGACCCGATTCTTCCACACCCGCCTCCACTCGGCGACTGTCCGCGAGGGTGTTTTGTCAATCCGACGAGGCCCAAATGTTCCTGTCCACCAGAATAATAGTCTCGATCTTCCGTTCCATATTGAGGATCCGTTCCAGCTGAATCGAGATGTGGGCGACAGAATCGGAGGGACACCGCTGATCAGTGCAGCGATTGTGCTGACTCGACGTCTCATCAACGATGGAGTGTCGATTGACAAGCTGTTGGACAATTCGTTCATCACGGATCATTTGAACGAGCTGAATGAAACCATGCCAGTGTTCACACAGGAGCTGATGGACTGCTTCGACGTGAAGAGGGAGATCGAGGTGAGTGTGCGCATTGCCCGAAGGGTGTTCTTGCGGTCTCCACTTCACCCCAACCCTCTGATAGTGGACGAATCGTCTCTACAAACCTTCACACTTGAGAAGCCTAGGCATACGTTCACACTCGGGAAATCACCACCAAACATGAACTCTCCTCCACTCAACGCCCCCCTCCAACGACCAGTGGAATCACACTCGGAGTCGCCTGTCCCGCTCCTCGGCCAATCTCCACCAACCATCCTTCCACTTGACACGAGTGTCCATCTGCCGTTGTCGCTGCAGAAAGACACGTTGGCTTCGATTGGATCGCCTCCTCTCGTGCTGAGCACACCTGTCGTCGAGGAGACTGTGACAATATCAGCTGACAACACTCCTCTCTTCTCCACTCCAAATCTGGCCAAATCACCGCCTCTCCCGCGTTTGGTGCTGAAACAGCTGGAAGTTCAGGAGGAAGTGAAGGCTGCCACACTCGCGACGAATCACAAGCCGATTCAGAACTTTCCAATTCTCCATACCCCGCATTCTGTTATTCCGTCACGCCCAATCCCTGCAATCACAATGAACAATTCCCCTCTCCTCACCACTCCGGAACGCCCACAGCACATCATCTCTCCTCCCAACACAACAGACTCTAAACAAGATCCGCTGAAGGATGTCTCACATCCCAAACTTCCGCTCCTCACCACTCCTCAGCCAGCCCAGCCACTCCTCCCCAACCAACCCTCTCCAGTCCCCTCTGCCTCACCGATCGTCGTCACACCCTCGCCTCTCACACTCCCTCTTGACAAGCCTGTTCTCCCTCCTCCCACACAAGCGAGCATCCACCATCCTCCCGCCCAGACCAACCCCCCACTTCACCACACACCCACAAGTGCCCATCCTCTCATCGTCACTCCGCCAGCGATTCAACCTGTGGACATCACTCGCCCAGAATTTGTTGCTCAGAAAGCACTGCCCAACCAGCCGGTGATCAAACTGAACAGATCGCGGAGAAAGCCGGGATTCGTCCCCTCCCCAGCGAACCCTAAGGCAATGTCACAAGATGCTGCATCTGCTGTGGTTGTGCCGACTGTTGGCCAACACCGACAGAACGGAGATCCGATCACGCAAACTTCGGATGATGACATTGGTCCTCCCCCAGGGCTTACTCGAGATGACTCGGACACGGAATAATACATGTTGATATAGACATTTTATTAACACTTTCTTTCTTATCTTTCTTTGTCTCTTCAGTTCATGGTGTTTTTTGATTTTCCTATCATTTTTGTATGCAAACAACGACTGAACTCTCTTCTCATTTCATTTTTATCATTAAATGGGCGATTGTTTCGCCAATCAAGATCAGTGTCAAATTGGGCCCCATTATCAAAACAATCAGCTTCTGATCTCAAACTAAGTCGAACGGGCTCAATTCGATGGGAGTTCCGTCGTTGTTTGCGTACTTTTACAAAAAGTACCATAAATGTTCAAAACTTGTGAAGACAATCAATAAAGAGAATCCTCAAATTGACAACCACACAGATTGGTTTCTATCTCATCTCTTCTCATGCTTGTTCTCAACTTCTCATTTACCCCAAGTCTCTACCTCGATTTCAATGGAATTCTGCACTCATGTTCTCATCCTCAACTTTCAGTTTGTTCTTCACGCTTTTCAGTTCTGTTTTCACCCAGCTCTTTCCACCGCAAACAAATGTATTTTTTATATTGATTTGGTCAACCTACTCCAGGGGGAAATGTTTGAGGCCATCATGGCATATGTTGATCACATTTTCGATATCATCGTCCCAACAAAACTTCTCTACATCGCAATCGGTTTGATCAGGGCATTGTTAACATTGTTTTCAGATGGTGTCGCTCCACGTGCTAAGATGAATCAACAACGAGGACGAAGGTATCTAGCAGCTGAGGAATCATCGAAAGGGAGAGAAAAGAAACGAGCACTGATGACAGAGATGGAAGTTTGATTATCTTCGTGTTCGATTGTCCCAGATTGATGGATGGGTTATCCCCGAAGAAATGAAACGAATCTTCCTCGAGGCTTCGTTCGACAGTTCGTGCATCACTCCAGGAACAGAATGGATGGAACTCGCTGCTGACTACATCAAAGAACAAGTCGCACTCAGAGTGTCAGACGATCCCAGATGGAAAGACATCACCGTTATCGTCTCTGATTCCACTGTTGTGGGGGAAGGCGAACACAAAATCATGGAATTCATTCGGACGCAACAATCGCAGCCAGGATATGATGTTCACATGCATCACTGCATTTATGGACAGGTACGTTCTTTTTGATGCCGTTCATTGATATTATTGTAGGATGCTGACCTCATCAACCTCACTCTTTTGACCCACGAAAGCTATTTCACTATCCTTCGAGAAGCATCTCTTCTCCCCACAACACAAACTTTTTCGACAAGAAATTTCAATCAGAATTGTTATATCTGTGGGAAACCACATCCTGAACAAATCTGTCCCCAGAATCAAACGACACCAATCCATCTGCTGCAACCGTTCATTCTTTTTGATATTTCAACTCTTCGCCAGTATCTTTATCTGGAGTTCTGTGATCTTAATCCGCACACAGATCTCAGTGGGTTGAATTACACACGAAACGCCTTCTTCAACTTCGATGTTCAGAATCAGAGAATCCCACAATTCAAAGCATACCAGCGCGACTGCACCCCATTCACTGGCCTCAGTCCATCATCTCTCTCGGACCCTTCCTTCACATTCTCATTTGAGAGGTTAATTGATGATCTCGTGCTGATCATGTTCCTCTGCGGGAATGACTTCCTTCCTCGTGTTTCTGCCTTCGAAATCAATGAAGGGATCATCGACAGGATGTTGATTGTGTATAAATCGATGGTGGTGAAGACCGGGTATTTTACAAAAGCAGGGATCATCAATTTTGATGCCATCCGATCTTTCCTCTCCGCGTTTGCTCTGATTGAGGGGGAACTGTTCAAAGGACGAAAGGAGAAGGAGAAGGCTGATCGGTTGTTGAGGAAAAAACAAGTTGGTGCTATTCGTAGCAAAAGGAACCGGTCGCAAGAAGAAGAAAAGAAGGAGCGCGACGAAAAGAAGGAAGAAAACACAAATCCGATCAATCTTTTCAGTCCGATCCCTCCTCCCGATCCCAAGACTCTCACTGAAGACGAACTTGTTGCAATATGCTCAAGGGAGTTCATTCGACGCCAGCTCGCTTCGAAAGAACTGAAACGAGAGGACCTGTTGATCAACGGAGCACCTAACGAAAGTGATGAGATCAAATTGGAAGAAGAAGGGTATGAGACGCGGTATTACTCTGTTTTGTTTGGAGACGACCTCAAAAACACGAAAAGCGAGCACATCACCGACAAACAGGGATTGGAGCTAGCTGTGCACGAATACATCGTTGGATTGCAATGGGTCATGCTGTACTACGTCCAGGGATGCCCTTCGAACAGCTGGTTCTATCCTTTCCACTACGCCCCCCTCCTCGTCGATCTTGTGAAATACTTCCCAGAATCCGAGCCCAACCAACCTCCCCCAGCATACTCCATCACTACACACACCACATTCCCCTTTTTTGTTGTTTTTCCACAAAACGAAGAAGTATCCCCGCTGATCCAGCTGGCCTGTGTTCTGTCGCCCCGCTCATTCAAATTCCTCCCCACCCCGCTCCGCACCATCCTCTCCGACGAGGCTGGCCACCCCTCTCCCCTCATCCCTTTCTATCCTTCCTCGTTCGACGTGGATTATGACGGGAAGATGTACGAATGGCAGAGCATCGTGAAGCTCCCGTTCATCTCACTCTCTCTTCTCAAACAGCAGCTCACGCAGACAGCAGTGCGTGTGATTGGACGGAAAGACGCTCAGCTTGATGATCTCCTCACGCCAGACGAGAAGAGACGAAACCAGCACACACAGCCAATCGTCTTCTTCAGTCGGTCTCACCCTTTCTTCGCAAAACACCAGTCCGAACTGAGCAAGGACAGAGTGTCGTTCAATCACTTCATCACAAGCGAAGTACAGGCGCAGGAACAGTTCGTTCGACGGTTCGACGAGGAGCAGAAGAGAGGGCCGAGGCAGGCAGTGGAGAGATGGACATACACTCAGTCTGTCTCGCTCGATCAGTTTTTTGATCTGAAGGGAACTTTCACAACACCCGACAGCACAACATTCGACAAATCGGAGTCGGTTCCGCTCGCCTTCGACCACCTTTCAGTCATTCCGCACACGGCTGCTCCGAAAGCTGGATTTGTGTTCCCGGAACCAAACGAACAAGTCCAGTTCATCCGATTCCGCCCCAAAATGATGGGGACGGAAGACTCGCTCTTCCCGCCCTCGCCTTACACAGTCTTCGCGCATCTCTACCTCTCCACCCTCCTCACTGAGTATGGGGCACTGTCGAACGGCCCGTTGTTGGATCTGTCGCTGGAGGATGTGGTCACGGCGAACCAGAAGCAGAGCGAGATTCTGGCGAGGATGAAGGAGAATGCACAACAGGAGCAGATTCAGAAGAAGATGGCGAAGAAGTCGAATTGGAGACAGAATCGGGCTGAGCGGCAGCAGAAGAAGAGAGAGGACAGACAGAAGAGGCAGCAGGAGAAGAAGCAGAAGCGCACGGAAAGGCGGATAAAGGAGAAGGAGCGGAAGTTGGTGAGGAAGTTGGATGAGGACAACGGGACAGAAGACGAGGCGAGCATCACGACTGACCAGCAGCTTGCTCGTCGCTCGTCCAAGTTTCAGACTGAGCCGGCTGAGCAGAAAGTGGAGGAGGAGACGCTGGATGGACCAGACAGCTCGACAGACAGCAACTTGGAAGAGTCGCAGCACGAATCGGAGGAGAAGAAAGGCGACGAGGAAGAGCAGATCGAGGAAGAGGCCGAGACGCCGTCCGAATCGACAGCGGATCCTCACCAGAAGCGGTTTTTGGTTGTGACGCTCACAAACTTGATGGTGGGGAAGAACGAGACGAACACGATGCCGATTGAGGATTTGGACGATCGCTGGATCAACATGTTCTCGCAGATCTCACGACTCAAAGCGGAGCACAAAGGCCAACCCAAACCAGAACGGGAATACAAGCGAGAGCGGATGCGGAGGGAGGAGCCGAGATCGTTTGACAGGTCAGCCCCGTCTCGCCAGCCGCATCCGGAAGAGGTCAGACGCAGAACTGGAGGGGAGATTCGCGAGCGTGATCGCAGACGCGACCAGCCAGAACCAGGCCAAAGCCGGGGAGGGAAGATCCAGATCACAGAATGGTCACCCAACACACAACAGCAGCCCCCACGCCAGCCCCGCCAGCACCAACATCAGCATAGTCAGCACCAGCATCAGCATAGTCAGCACCAGCATCAGCATAGTCAGCACCAGCATCAGCATAGTCAGCACCAACATCAGCATAGTCAGCACCAGCATCAGCATAGTCAGCACCAGCATCAGCATAGTCAGCACCAGCATCAGCATAGTCAGCACCAACATCAGCATAGTCAGCACCAGCACCAACGGCAGCAGAATTACGAGCAGCAGGGTGGGTACAGACAGAGGAACTACCCGCGCTACAACGAACACACGAACGACTACTTCTACGACGAAGAGAGGGAGATGCAGTATGCGCAGATGAACATGCAATATGTGATGGTGCCTGTGGAGTATTTGGACGAGTACGGGATTGATCTCGCGTATGATTATGATGATGATGGGAGATACCAACCGCATTATCAATCGGGTTATGGGCGCGGGAGAGGAAGAGGGGGATGGAGAGGACAGAGTGATGGGGGTGGGGGGAGAGGAAGGTCGGGCGGAGGAGGGAGGGGACGCGGAGGGCAGGGCAGGAGACAGTAAATTGATTTTGAACACTACACGTAATGACTTTTCTCATTTATACAACTTCACCAAACCGCTACGAACTGTTTGGTTGACTTTGACCATCCGTTCGCCCTGAAATTGAGGCAGAAACTTTTCGATCGTTGTTGGGCGCCTCGGGATGGAAAATCTCTCTCCTCTCCTCACAACAGGAATAATCAGAGATAATAATGGAGAAAGTGAGCATCACATTCAGTGAGTCTTCAGACGAAGTGCAAATTCCAGGTAAATTAGGAAGTGTCGATATCGATTAACGATATGACTTGGCGTGCATTGAACGAGCACCCTTACCACCTGGAGTCTTTGTCTCACTGCGACGTGAATCAGCAACAAGAAGTGAACGATCGTAGGAGAGGAACAGGTTCTTGACTTCTTTCTTCTGAACCTCGTCGACGTCTGCAGATATCAGAAAATGAAACATAAAAATTGACGATAAGCAGGCAAGAGTCATGAGGACGGTGAAATAACTACATACACTTCTGGTAGTAAGCAACAAGTCCCTTGGCGATGGCCTGACGGATGGCATACACTTGTGAGATGTGTCCACCACCGTTGCAACGAATTCTGATGTTCAGCTTGGAGAACTTCTCTGGGCCAGCAAGGAGAAGGGGTTCGAGAACCTTGAAGCGAAGAGTCTGGGGACGAATGAGGTCAACTGGGACACCATTCAGGCGGATTTGGCCGGTTCCTGGAACGATACGGGCAGCTGCAACAGCAGTTTTCTAGCATATACAAGGAAGAGGCAGAATATGTGGAAAGACCGCAATGATATGAAGAGATATGGATGATTTATGACGGTGGTACAAAAAAGGATCGATATCAAGTCAATCGAAGAAAAACGTGCTTAAAGATGTTTGTAAGGAGGTAAACCTTGCGTCCGAAAACTTGGACTTCTTGCTTAGTTGGTCGTTGAGCCATGAAGACTGGTAAAGTTCCAGAAATCGAAGCGCTCAAATAGGACACTCCATCCGAATTGGATTTCCCAGACCTTTCCCATCTCTTACGGTCTTCCCGAATAATTTTTGGAGGATTTAGTTGGGGTTATCGGTGATATAGAGTTGAGGATCGGTTTCTGATTGAGAAAAAAGCCATGTCACACAAATGTTCCGTTTTCTCGGAATTTTGTGGACGAAAATTGCTAATGATCCGAATTCATCATAAGAGCAAAATATTCGTTCTCTGGGTCGTCTAAGTGAATCTTGATCGATTCCATCCCCATCATCCAATTTTTCACTCAAATCGTTCTCCCAATGTCGTCTCGTTTCGTTGCTACAATTGGTGAAGTTTGCTTTATTTCCGAGCAATTCTCATTTTAATCAGGAATGGAAAGAATCTCCCCTCAAAAACCCTCCTATGTCTGTAGTATTGAAGGATCATCTTGGACAGGGCTCAACAGGAGAAAGGTTTGAAATATGACATTTAAATTCACTATTTTGTGGTCAAATATCATCTCATTTTCATTTACAGCTACAAAACGATTCAGGTCGACGCAAACGACTACTTACGACGAGGAGACTACGATCGTGCCATTCGAGCCGCCCGGCGATGTGAAAAGAAGATATTGGCATCATTAGGCCCTCAAAGCACGGAATTGATCTATATCATGATCCTTCTTTGTGAAGCATACACAGAGAAGAAGTTATATGCGGAAGCACAACGTTTGAATGTTTTCGATCTTCTAATCGAGCGATTATTCACAGAATACATTGAACGAGCGGGAGATCTCCTTGATGCCTGCCCAGGGATCACTGATGCACATATCTACAGAGTGTATTATTACCGTGATCTCGGCAATCTCTACAGAATCAATGGGAAACTTGATGAAGCGCTAGCATGCTTCCAACGAGTTGCAGAAACTCGTCGTATATATCAAGGGGAGACGCATCCTGATACTGCATTGGCATTGGTCGATCTTGGCATTACATACAAAATGAGAGGCCAGTTCGAGAAGGCTCTCCAATTCTTCATTTTTGCTCTGAATGTTCAAGAGGAAGTGTGCTTTTCTGTAGTATTGACATATTCAGTTCTTTGGTAGTAATTCTCTTGCCGTAGGATCCAATCTTTTGCATCAGGGAAGTGTCTACCTCTCGATGGGAAGATGGAGTGAAGCTCAACAGACAATCAAGCAGGGACGAACTATTCTTGTTGTGAATGGACTTGGCGAACACACAGATGTTGCCATTGCAGAATGTAATTTGGGGATTATCGCCGGAAAACTCGAGAAATACGACGAAGCAATGTCGCATTTTGATCGAGCCAGAACTCTCCGTGAAAAGTTGTTTGGAATGACGCATCCGGATACTGCACAGGTGTATCTTCATATGGCCCGTCTTTTGAATATGAAGAAGAATTACTCGGAAGCAGAGAGATACGCATCACTCGCGCTTTCGATCTTGGAAGACTCGATTGTTTCTGCAGCCCCGTCCTTCTTCAACAGTGGGAGTGGAAAACCCGCTGTCACTGCCAGCGGAAAGCCTATCAATTCGGCGCTTAAGGCTGCCTTCGCTGTCGCAATGAAAAACAAGCAAATGAGCCTCGTCCACGGCGGAAACACGTTCCCAACAGCAATGAGTGGGCCAACAATCAATCTGGGAACTACACCAACCGGTGTGCAGACTCCATTCGCCTCGCAATCCGACGGGGACGACAGTTTGAGTGGGACTGAGACGGTCACATCGACCCCCAAAAGCAGAAGACGGCGGAAGAAGACGACAAAGAAAGACGACCTCATCAGCCGCTCTGAGCTCACCCCAGCGCTGTTTGTGGGTCTTGCTGGATGCGAAGCCACTCTGGGTCAGATCAACGTGTCCAACAAGAACTTCGATGGGGCTCGCTCTCATTTCAAGAAAGCGAAGGAGCTGTACGAAGTGCTTCCCGGGCACGAGAACGACGTGAAAGAGATCGACACGTGCATTGCGAACGCGTTCTTGACGGAAGGGGCGAGTGGGGACGCCCTGCAAATCTTCCAACATTTGTTGGATCGGATGGAGTCAGAAGACGAGCATGCGCGGAAGAAGGGGAAGAACAAGGCGAATGCTGACAACGAGCCTGTCAACCCGAATCTGGCGGCGGTGCTGAACGGGATGGGGAATGCGTTCAGGCAGCAGGGGAGATTCGACGAGGCACTCCAGAGGTACACGCGAGCACTGCAGATCTACTCGCAGAGTGCGGGGATGTTCGACGAGAGGTGTGGACGAGGTGGGAGTTGTGGGGTTGGAGTGATTCTTTTTCATGTTTTGGTTTTGTCTATCTGACTGTCCATCTCTCCTCTTCTTCCTCTTCTCTTTCTCAGCACTGCTCTTGTCCACATGAACATCGGCCACACGTATTACTCTGCGGAGTGTATGGACAAGGCAATGAAACACTTCATCCGCGCTCGAGCCATTCGCACGAAGCTGTACGGCACTGTCCATCCGCTCACGTGCACAACCTTCAAGGCCCTTGCAGCTGTCCACTTCGCGTGCAATCAGTTTGACGAGGCTATTGAGATGTATAGCAGGGCAGCTGATGGTTTGGAGGTGTTGTGGGGCGACCAGCATCCGGAAATTCTGGAAATTAGGAAAACGATTGCTGAAGTGATTAAGGACCGGGCTCATCATTTGCAGAATTTGTAACACCTCACTTATTGTCTTTGTTTTGTTTTATGTTCTGTTCTTTTGTCCAATTCTGTTCTGCATCACCTGTCAGGTTTTGATATCATCGATCCTAGCCATCTTTTTTTTCTGTTTGAGGTGGGCCAGCCAGCTCGTCCACAAATGGCAGAAAGATCTCCTAAAAAAAGGTCGAAGGCTGATATAGAGCGAAAACTGGAAGATCTGAGTCGATGCATGACAGTATTGTCTGAAATTGAATCAGGAAAGAGACAACCAACAGATGAGACAGCAGACCTTGTGATCGAACTAACACATGCTATTTTGGCTATTGATAAACATGATCCTGATTCTTTACTTGGGTATTCCATCAATCAATTTCGTCATCACATTGTTTCCTCTCTTGCTATAATTTACCCATTTTCAGAGTACTCAAGCCTGAAATCATGACAATATTTCATAGCATCGTGAGTTCTTCGTATCCTGCCTCGTTGAAAAGATCGATCTATCAGGGATTGACCATCGTTCTTCAGAATCTTCAAACGGAAACACTCTTCATCTATCTGCTCTCTAAGGATCGACTAAACAATATTATTCGCTATACAGTTGATGAAACAGATGCAGATCTTGTCTCCTATTATGTTTCTCTCCTGAGAACACTCTCTTTTCGTGTGTCCGAGCACAATCTACCACTGTTTCTTCAGGTTTGCTTTATTTTGTTATTCTTCATTCTATCTTTCGTTAGAATGGACAATCGTTCCCTCTCTTCACGAATATATTCCGATACATCGATTATCCCGACAATTTAATCAAAACTGCCGTCCATACGACGATCTTGAACATCCTCAAACTCAAATCGCCTCTTGTCTTTTCTTTTGTTCAAGAAAACGGGAAGAATTACCTCAATGCTCTCTCCCTGCATCTTTACCGTCTCTGCTTTGATATTGATCTGCTTTCATCGATGCCACAGCCTTCGGTCCCATCCACAAAATCAAAACGGCTTCCGAAGCTGCAGAACGAAAAGGCAGCGAACCAATGTTGCTCCACATCATTCAGCCTTCAATGTAAAGCAGTTCAACAGAGAACCAAGCTGATCGAGAAACATACTGAATGGTGCCACACGGGACAGAAGACCGCGCTGTATCCCAGCCTCACCACGGAGAAGACCAACCACGAAACTTCGGACCTATCGAGCACTCTTCTGAATTCCGGCGATTTCATCTCCGAATTTGTGGAGTCTCTCCTGTTCCTCTGCGATTTGTACGACATCCAAGACCTCACTCTGTCTTTTGTTTTGACGGAGTCCGTCCTTTCCTCCTTCCTTATTCCACTTGTAAGGCGCTTTTGGCAATACTCAGATCATATTGGACCGTTGACATCACATAGTCACCAGAAGAGCGAGGATCCAACACTCAGAACTTCCACGTGCTTACTTGCCTTCTCCCACATACTCCATTTACCCCTCCCACCCATCGTCATACATTCTCTTTGTGCGCTTCTTTCCTTCTCCCCACATTCGATGTCTTCGCATATCACACACTCGCCGTTCCAATCACTCGCAGGCCTTCCAGAGGCCGTCCATCTCCTCCTCCCGCCTCTCAACAAACACTCCGAGCCTCATTATTCCACCCTCTTCCTGTCGAGATCGAACCCACCCACACACCCCGAGTTCCCTTCCCTCTTCACTCTTTTTTCGACTCTCCGCAACACCTCCCACACTCCAACCGACTCCCCCTTCCAAACATTCCAGAAATCACCACATTCTCCCCCACCCTCAGTTTCTGGTCGTTTTCCGCTTCCTTTCTCTCTTTCCCTCTCTGCACCGAACGTGTCGAGCTTCTCGCAGTCAATCATTCATCCACCGCCACTCTTCCGACAACGCGGGATCGACGCCCATCGCGTTGTCTCCTGCTTCTTCTCCAACCACCACACTCACCTCGAACACACACATCGTCCTGGCTCTCTCTCGCCGAAGAGAAACGAGCTGTCAGACACTTTCACAACACCATCGTCGCTGATGACGATTCCTCTCTCCACACTCACCGCTCGCCACACTTCATCACCGATCACACCCATCCTCAATCTGATGTTGGATCAGAATGCCGACACTCTGCAGGAGCTGTGCGCAATCATCGCGTCGTCTCCGTCTCTTCTGAGGTCGCTGTTCCCTCGCTCCACGGAAGATGTGTCTCTCCCATCGACACTCCTTTTGGCGTGTCCAACCACACTCGTCCATCCCATCCTGCTCACATCTCTCTTTGACAGCATTCTCTCCTCACCGTCGCATTTGGGCAACACGAGTGAGATTGAGACGTTGGCAAAGTCTCTCTCATCGCTCTCGTCCATCTCAACTGCTTTTCCGCCAAACATGCATCAACTTGTGTCGCTGTGGAAGGAGAATCTGAACTCGCTCAACAACTCGGAGGATCTGCTGTCTCAACTGTTCTGCTCGTTTGTTTACAGGTCTGCCCCTCCTCTCCCCGCACCAGACACGAACAGCCTTGACGGCACATCGTTCACGCCAACGCCAGTCTCGATGACCACATCGCCAATCAAGCCAAAACACAACGCTGTCAGCGAAGAAGAAAACGATGAAGAGACAGCGGAAGACGATTCTGTGTTTCTGTCTGTGATCCTCTTCCTCCAGTCGCTCATCTCGAACACCCACGTCCCAACCATCTTTCTGGACGAGATCGGATTGGGACAACTAGACGGCACATTCTCAACGATGGTCCGCACACGCTTTCCGAAAGGAGGAAAGCAAGAGACACTCGAGTCACTGCAGAAGTGCCTCCACCAGACAGTGGAAGAGACACTCAACTCGTCGACAGGATCGCAGTCGAAGGAGCTGAACTTCACGGATGTTGATCCAGCAGCACCTTTCGACTCTCCAAAATCACAAACCGTATCGTTGCCGCTGAACGAGGGGACACAAGAAATCACAGAAGCCATCGTCGTCGACTGCAGCACCGGAGAGGTTGTGAATTCGGACAGTCTCCCGTCTGAGTTTGTCCTCTCCGCTGAACCTCCAGCCACGAGCGAGGTTGAAGTGAGCATCGAGAGCGAGCAGGGCGTCACATACGACTGTCGGATTGTCGATGCGATTCTGAAGCGACTTGCCCAAACGTGTCACGTCGAGAAGAGAGAGGACGAGGACGAGGGAGGGTCGTTTGTCGGCTCGATTGACGTGGGAACGGTGAGGACACAGCGAATGTCGGCGAAGACAGACTCGACGGCATCGCTGACGATCAGAACGATCACGATCGAAGCCGCTCTGGAACTTCTCAAACTCATCCTCTCCAACTCCACAAAAAACACCACAGCCGACACCCCACCTCGGCTGGCCTGGTGGCATCAAGTCAAATTGGAGCAGTGTCTGCTATCTTTCATCGCGTTCTTCAAAACAATCACGAGCTTCGACTCGCCCAATCCAAATGACTCTGCGTTCTCGCCGTACTTGTCGGAGATTCTGCGGCTGGCTATCAACAACAATCCTGGCACAGGCAACGATTGGGAGAAGCTGTTGATCAAACCTGACCTCCTCCAGCCGGCTGACCGGTTCGCTCTTCCGCTTCCGAATTCACAATTTCTGCACAGCCAGCAGCAACGCAACCAGAATGGTCAGAAACAGAATCACTTGAACGAACTCTCCAAATCGAAGGATCTGTTCCCGGACTCGCTCCCGTCGTTCCCACACGGTCTGGACATGTCGACCCTCACTCGCCAGAACGGCGATTGCTCGGAACACGACGCGTCTGGCGTGCCGAATGGACCAATGTACGAACGAAGTACAGAGCCAATCGATATGAGCAAACCGAACTCTCCTTCGCAGTTGGCTTCGTTCCACAATCCGTTCCGAGAACCGCTCAACGTCCCCATCCACTCCTTCGGAGAGGGCGAGTCGAACATGATTTCACAGACAATATCGACAGCTCTGAAGGATCCCGTGATCACTCCAGAACTCCCCAACACTCCGCACCCTTCCGCCTCTCCCAACCCGACATCCTCCCCTCTCAACTTCCGCTCCAACACCCCGTCACTCACAACACCCTTCCCCGAACCTCTCTCCTCCCCTCCCCCCTCCCTCCATCCGCCAAGCGTGACAGACTCCCGCGGCGGTGTTGTGATGGAGTCGCTGTGCCCCCCTCCGCAGAACCCAGGCGGGATGTCGATCATCACAGACTACTCCCTCCGCCCTTCCACTTCGCTCCTGCTCGGATATTGCGAGTTCCTCCACATCGACATCGACCTCTCGTTCGAGGAACTGCTCGAGAAGTTCAGACAGGACGAGGAGGAATCGCCTTTTTTGTGCTTCTCGCAGCAGCTCACTCGCATCTTCGGACATCCTTTCTCGAATTACCTCCCTTTCCCCAAGTCTAACAATTACGTGCCTCCTGATTTGAAGGTGTCCACGTCGACAGAGTCCGTCCCGAAGTTCACTCGCCCGCCATCCACAAAACGACTCTTCACTGCAGTCCATCCTATCTCTCTCTCGTCGGCTGGGTCGACTCGGCAGCTTCCAGTTGTTCAGCAGCACTCGCCGTCTCTCCTGCCTTCTCTTCCTCCGATCAGGCACAGCCCGCATCTCACCAAAAGAGAGAGGAAAGACACGAAACCGAAGAAGTTCAAGAACTTCTCAGACACTCTCATCGCTCAGTGCGAGTTCCGACATCCTCAAACACCGATTGACCTGCTCATCTCGACTGTCCATTCTGTCAAAGTCATCAGCGATTTCGTCGCCACCACCGCGGGACTCCCAGCCGTCCGTTTTGAGACGTCAGTTCCTGCTGAGCGAAAGACGAAGGGTGATGGGAAGGATGGTGAAGAGGAGACCACGCTTGTTGTGAAGAGCAGGGAGTGCATGCCGTGTGTGTGGTATGGCAGAGAGCGAGACGATTGTGGGTACTTCCACGTTTCGAACGACAAAGTCTTCTTCCTCGTCCACTCCAACGACAGTCTGCCAGACAACCCCGCTCTCCTCGCTGACCCTTCACAGCACTCACGTTTGGACGATGATGCTCGAGCTTTCAAGGTTGTGTGCTCCTTCCCCCTTTCCACTGTCCACCTCTTCTCGTCGCCGATCTCGTCCAACGCGTTTGTGCTGAGTGACAGCGGAGCTTCGATGTACCTCACTTTCGAGGCAGTCCTCGCCTTCAACCCGTCGTGGCTGGACGACCGAGAAAGGACGCGGCAGGAGTTGTACCACTCCATCCAACACAAAGCCATCGAGGCCATCACACGACACCACCCTCCTCATCCGATCGTTCTTGATCAGCCCGACATTCTGAAAGTGTCGGAGTCGGCTGTGTCGACTCTTGATCCGTCTGGAACGCCTCCAACCACGAGACAGTTCCCCGTCCTCCGAAACGAGGAGATCGAGACGTTCTCGATGTCGGAGCAGAACGACGACGAGTGGATGAACTCCGTCGACCCAAGTCTGCGTCGATTCGCGATCCTGAAAAGACGAGACTCGGCCAGCTCGGCATCAACACACTCTCTCTCAGCGAAGAACAGTCCGTCGTCCTCTCCTCTCAAACAGACAGACACCACACCGGGCATGTCACCACTCGGGATGACACCAAAACGACAGTCGGTTCCTCTCACCACACTCCCAACACCACCACAGCGAGTTGAAGTCACAACAAGCACACTCCATTCGAAGATCGACACGTCACAGCTGGACTCACCCGCACTGCACATCGAAAGCCTGCTTCTGCCGTTTGCAGAGAACCAGCAGGGAAGTGCAGAGGACGTGTTCATCACACCCACCGACCTGGTCCATCTGCACTCGTTCAAATGCGAGTGCTCGACGTGTGTGCGGAATCGAGACCATCCAATCTCGTCCGACTTCAGCCGAACATCCGTCACGAGCAAAGGAATCAAAGTGTCGGCCTTCTCGCGGCAGAGCGATCAATACATTGCCGAGCACTCCCCATCCCTCGTCGAGATTGTCATCAACAAACAGACCACACCTCTCCTCCGCTCGCGCAGCTTCGACATGCCTCGACGGGATCGTTCAGACGAGTCGCCGCCACGGTTCTCGTATCCGCGATTCATCATCTCACACCCGCCAGGCACACTCCCCTCCACAACCCTCCTCTTCCCAACACAGTCACATCTCATCGCCGCGTCGAGACGAATCCGAGCACAACAGATTCAACTCGAACGGAACGAAAAGGAGAATATCGAGAGAATGTTGGCTCCTGTGTATGAGAGTCTCTCGCCCACCAAATCTCATTTCCAATCTTCATTCTTGCAGGAACTCGAGAGATTAAAAAGACAGAGCATCGCACTGACGAAAACAGTTGAAACTGGCTCTTTTGAATCGCTTTATCCCGAAATCTTTCATTCCTCAACTATTTATATTGCCCCACACTCTTGTGATGATCTTTCCTTATTTCTCTTTTCTTGCGTTCCTCATTTTGACCTCATTCTTGCTGCTTTCTTCACATCGCTTCATCGGCGGTGATCATGCTTTTTCATTTCCCTGTGTGTTCATAGTTTGGTATTTTTGTTGGTTATATCAGGAAATTGCTTGTATTGGATGATACAATAAGGTTCTCGCGAAGTGAGAGACAAACAAAGAGAATGAATGAAGAAGTCGTGAATTAATGGATATCGTCCAGTTCATTAAGCAATAGACGAAGTACTATCGCCAGGGATCCCAGATGTTGAATTCAAGGACAGATTTTCGCTACGGGTCAGTGGAGGGACACCAACGAAGATGATGTGTGGCGGCTCTTGGGTGGGTGGTGAGCGATGAAGTGTCTCTTCGTCTAATGCCTCAAATGACTCTTTTCGTTGAAGGAGAAGAGTTTTAGAGTCACTAAACACAATAGTGCCAGAGTTGAGTGGGGTTGGTGGAGCTTTCATCTCGCCGTTTGTAATTGTCCAACAGAGCGAGAATCCACATAAAATAGAGAGAATAAGAAAGAGATATTCATTGAGCATGATGACAATTTGGAATATCGGCCGAACTTTCAGAATTAAACAGATGTGAAAAATCATCATCGACAACAGAGTGCATCCATTAGCAATGACACAAAGGAAAAAGATGCGTCTGAATAAAGTCAAGAATGTTCGTAGAAAACCTTGGGAACTTGTCTTTGAGGCGACGTTTGACGAAGAGTTGAAAGAGAACTGAGAAACAGCCGAAATATCCCACCAAGAAAGTGAGGTGGGTTGTGATAAGAGTGGGGGCCAATTTGAGAAGATTTTCGAGTATAAAAAGACCCCAAAGGAGTGGCAGAGTCTTCGGCTTGAGACAGATCGCCATTTGTGTTGTGATGGGACGATCGAAATGGACGTGGTCCAGGTAGGAAAATACCCTAAAAATGTGTTCAAATCAAGATGAAAACCAAGATGAAGTGAAAAATCATGACGTCAAAACAACAACAAAGCAAGAATTCCCTCATTCCACATCTTCTTCATTCTGTTCTTCCTCTCCAACCATCTCAACCATTTCGCTTTCCCTTTCAGGAGAACAATGTTTGATAACCTTTTCTGGATAGCATCCCTTCACAGCGTCAATTGCTTCTCTCAATTTGCTTCCATCTGAACTCTCCAAGTGCAAGACAGTTTTAAGAACGCCTGACGATACGAATCCTTTCCGAAGATCCCCATCTGACGGCAGAATCTTTCCAAACTGGGCGACAATGTAGGTGACGATCTCAGGTCCCGCAACGCCGAGGAGTGGATACAGTTTGGGGATGTTCAGTGTCATGTTGATGATTGACTTGAGTGCGTGTTTGCACTTCAAATAGAGATCCTCGGTGGCATTCTCGTCCATCATCCATTCTGAAGATGTTACTGGTGAAGCAGAAACACACCGAGAAGAACTGGGAGAGTTCCACTGGAAACAAGACGGTCAGCATGTGATGTTGTGTGCTTTCCAAGCTGGCCAAGTGCCCATGCAGAGGCAGCTTTCATGTAAGGTTCAGGTGCTGGCGAAAAAAGAAAAAAACGTGTTGATGACGAATGAATGGGAAACAACTTTCCATCGACTTAATCAAGATCGGGATGCACCCCTCGTCCATCAAAACAATTGAAAGAGTCTCAGAGTACGCTGCTATGTAGCCAATGCACATAATTCCGGGTCTGACGATGCAGATTTGAGGATGAAGGAAGAACACACAGATTGTCTGGTGCTGGCACGCCTGCGACGAACGCTATCAGGGCTGACGAGGTTCCATTGTCAATAACAGCTTTTGCGAGCTGATTGGGAAAAAGATGAAGAAAAAGTCATCGAATGAGTAAAAGGACAGATAATGGGGAATACATCAGGGGTGTGCTTGACAATTTCTCGTATGCAGACAGCTGCATGCTTCTTCACGTCATTATCCACATCCACAAGTGTCATCAAGACGGACGGGAAGAGGCCAGCCCCCATTACCATTTCGGCGAGGTCGACGCAATGCTTCGCAATCTGGGCCAGACAAGAAAGGGCAGAAATTTTGGTTTGGGTGTCGGTGCTTTTGAGGAGAGGAACGAGGCCTTCGATGCCATCAGCATCAGAAACAGACGATGCGAGGGATTGTGAATGGCGAACTATGCAATTTAGGAGAGAAGCAGCGGCTCGATTGACAATCATCTGGGAATGAAGAAGAAAGGGGCACATCGAGAGAGATTGTGTGTGAATGAGATGGTACCCAGACCTCTGGCTGATGGAGCGCTAAAACTGAGAGAGGAATGGCACCAGCATCTGCCACATATTGTGCGAGGTCGGGGTTGTGTTGTGCAATACATCCCAGTGCTTGAAATCCAGCTTCCTTTACAGTTGGGTCTTTGTTGGCTAAAAAGAACGAAAAGAATGTGTAGAGATTGCATTCATACATAAAAACTCGATCAATGATTCGACAGCCCCAGCCTCCCAAGCAGACTGAGCCAGTGTTGCATTGTGGCGAACGACAGAACGAATGATGAAGGCTGCCGATTTCCTGAATGAATTCTATGAATTTGAAATTGAAAATCAATTAATACAAACAAAAAAGTGAAACAGAAGAGAAAAAGAGAAAATTGGTGAGTTTCTTTCATTAATCACAAACCTTTTGTCCGTTCATGCACGAGACGAGCTGTGGAATCATTTCCATGTTAACAACCTCTGTAGCCATCTCATCAGACGAACTAGCAATCCTTCCAATTGCAGTTGATGCAGATAGCCGAACAGATGGGACAGGATCGGTTACCAGAGGTTTCAGAAGTTCGAGGCCATGGTATTCGGTCAATTGTGGAATGAGAGGAGGTTGCTCCGCATAGGAAGCCATTGATTGGGCGAAAGCGGCACGAGATTGGTAAAAATCCTCGAATATTGCCTTCAATGTCGACGTCATATGGTCTGCAACGGAGAACCTTTCGTTGTGGGCCAAATAAATGATCGACCCTTCTCATGTCAGAACCATCTTGATCGGTTCAATATGGACATAATTTCCCCCAAGATCCTTAAGAACAGGGTTTTTCAAGCGATAATCGTCATCTGATCTTCTATATTATCCTTTTCCACCCAAGAATCCTCGTTCATTCAATCCTTCCAGTCAATTGTGATAACCTGGCAAAAATACTCCTGATCTTGCCGCCTGCTATGAGCTCGTTCCGTGTCTAGGTGATTTTTTTTCGTCATTTATACTGGACAATGCTACGTTCAGACGGAGTCACAACGTCTCTCTTTTCTTGAACTCACACTGCATCCATAGCGATCTGTCGAGTTATTCACTGTTCCACTGCAATTCCAAAAGATAATTTGTCATTCACATGAAGAATAGTAATGGGAGTGTATCTTATCACTCACCACACAAACTTCCGAACCTTTTTGACTACAGTTGATTGGTTTTGAGGGCCCATCAACAAACTTGGATTGTAGTGTTTTCAGCACTGTCGTTCCTCCCTTTTTGAGATGCTTATCATCCTATCTCGTCTCTTCACGACAATCCACATGGTGAAACAGTCAGAATCACCGTTCAATCTCCCACAAGACACATGCGACAAATTTGGTCTTCCATACTATTCACCGGACCAGGTCGATCAATTTGCCAGATCTGTTGATCGGCATCATCCAACATACAGAAACAGAAGTGTCGATTCTGTCCTCAATTCATGGACACGATACCCAACGAAGGGTGAAAACAAACTTCCCCCAAAGGTGTCTTCTCGTGCAAATAATGCGCCCTTGTCGGCGTCTGTGGAAGAAAAACATGGACACGCACTGAAGGAGTCAGACTCTCAACTCTTGTCGTATTTGCAAAGTATTCTTGAAGGAAATTCAACTTCAGAATCACATGGATCAGTTGTTCCGGAAAAGAACGAGACAGATCCTGTGTACACCCAGATTTCGGTTGCAAACAACGATCAGCACCAAACATCTTGTTTTTCGAGTATACCGCGGACACAGATGGGATACGTTCCGAAGTCACTGTCATCTGTCAATATTTGGGGTCTGGATGGTGCTGAAAGTGAAGCAAAAGGGAAAGGAAGGAACACACCGCTTCACATCTTTGACGAAGATGACCGCTCTGTTCTATCAAACTCGAGCTATCCATGGTGTGAGACATTGTGATTTCCTCCTCATTTTTCGTGTTTGCGCAGGAATACCATTGGAATGCTTGTTTCCTCGCGTGGTGTCTGCACAGGCACTCTTGTCGCTGAGAACGTGGTTGTCACGGCCTCGCACTGCATCCCTTTTCGGGAAGATGGGAGTGTTGGGACCATCAAGTTTGGATCTCTTCCTCTCACCTCCTTTTTCTTCCTTTCAGATTCTTGCCTGGTTTTCACGGATTCTCTGCTCCGTTTGGAGTGATTGGTGTGAATGAGGTGTTTTCGTTCAACCAAAATGGAGGAAAAGTCAACGCCAAGCAGGCAGCATTCGACATCGCATGTCTTGTTCTGGACAAGAAAATAGGAAAGAAACTCGGTATGAAAAGAGCAGAGAACGATCTCAGATTGAAATTTCACACTGATTCCCCGAACCATGACTTATTTATTGTGATTTTCCATCCCACAGGATATTTCGGAACTGGTGTTTTTGAAGAGGAGTGGCTTGGAAGGGGAGAATGGACAAATGTTGGATATCCACAACCAACACGCTCACTCAGCGAGGTGTGCTGTTGTTCAGCCTCGTGTTTCCAATCCCTTCAATTCTCTTCCACACATCATTGTCTCACACTCCCGATCTCTCTCTCGACAGGGTGTGATCCCTCTCGTGCAAACTGAAGGGAAATTGAACGATATGCGAGAATTTGAACTCTGCAGCCTCACGTCACACCTCTACACAACGACCCTCGACCTCACCCGTATGCCATCATCCATGCTGTATTAATCATATTTGTCCTCCCACGTCTTGTAGAGGGTCATTCAGGCGGGCCAGTGTTTGGGTGGATCGACGGGGAACCAAAATTGGTTGCGATCGTCTCGTCTGAGTTTCCTCCGACTTCCAAGTTTCCTGATGGAAGAAACAACCTTTGCGGCGGGCCTATGCTCTCTTTTGTTGTTGGGTACGTTCGAGATTCCGTGAAAAAGGCCAAAAAATGAAAAAGTGACGTCTTCATTTCAAATCGAGATATTGAACGATAAACCCTTCTGATGGTGTTCGTAGTGATGTGGTTCGTTGTAATTAGATCTCACAGTCTTTCTTTGTGTGAACTTATTTGAGAAGAACGATAAATCAAAACTTCACAACAAGGACACCCCATAATTGGAGAGCACCCTGTCTCCTCAAACCGGTAGGACCGCTCAGCGTTCCTAAGTTATGAGTGAAAAGGTCTGTTAGTCAATGAAAATGATTATCTTTATATATCATGGTTGTTTCAATCAAAAAATACCGCTTGATCCTTCATCGAACATCCTGTCGTGTCATTCATTGAATTTTAGTTATTCTTTATTCATTCCTTTGAAACAACATTTTCCCTCATCTTGAATTTCGTTGATATTGTGTATAGCATGTACATATCCAAAATCGCACTGCTGCGCTCATCTTGGATCTGCACGCCTTCCACCGATCCTCAGGCTCATTTCCAATTCCATCTCTTCCAAAAGACCTTGAAGTCTTCTCCAACAAACAAAAATTGCGTAAATTTGTAAAAATACTCCCTCCTGCCAAAGCAAAGAATGACCCCCATAACAACTCACAACCATCCTCACCCACCTCGCAATCCAACCCGAATGCCATTGACCTCACCTCAAACTCACAAGAAACTCCTCCCTCGACCTCTCCAACACAATCACACAATTCTTTCGGTTCTCTCCAACCAGAAAATCTGAACACATCCAACAATCAGCCCCATCCAATCGCACCACCAGGCGCTCTCGAAGATTTTCATCACGATGGAGCAGACAGCTCTGATTTACGGCCTGATCGAGAAAATTTCTGGATCCAAGCATCTTTCCCGGATGTTCTTGACACAATCCAATCCGACGCTCCCTCGTTCTTGTCTCCGTCAGACTGGTCCAAAGCATGTTCATCACTCAAGGAATTTCCTCCTCCACCAACTCCTGCTTTTCTGATTGAAACCATATCCTTCCCATACGGCCCGAGTTATCGTCAAACTGATCCGACCCAGCCACCTCCGAATTTGAACGAGCCGGATCTTACAAACAAGTCATTGCATGTATGTGCAAACACAAGCGTTGGATTCTTCAAGTCCCGCGTTCATACTTCGTTCGAGGAGCAGATCTGCATGGCGGAGGATGTGCTCTCAGAACATGACATCCGGTTGAACAGAATCAACACAATTCTGAGATTGGTCGAGAAATGGATCAAAATGGCCAAAACACCTGCCAAACAGCCCCCACCACAGTCAACTCCGCGTCCGAGCCCGTCGGAACGAAAAGCACTTCAAACGCCACTTTTGGCGATCGCAGGAACTGCACCCGTGACTATCCCTCCAATCCTCAAAGCTGAGCAAGAAATGATCACACTGGAAGCAAACCAACCTCTCGAACCAGATGTCCCGAGTGTCCTCTCATCATCGCCTTTTCCGAGGGCTCCCGTCCAAAATCCCCTTCTCCACCCCAAACCATACCCATTAGATGGCCAAATTGACCGACCTCTCTCCCTTTTTTCTCTCGAAAATGGGATTTCAGTCGACCCGACTAAAAGACAAGAAGAAGTCAAGGTTGAGCGCGTCCACAACAAAAAAGAAGAAGAGAAAGAGCGAAAAGAGCGAGAAAAGATGCGAAATCATCTTATCCAAGTTCAGAAAGCAATGGAAACTGATTTGTCTGGTTCGACGCTGCATTTTCTTGGTCGCCTCATCTTCAGCATCGGCCAGTCTGTCGGCCTCACCCCACACACCATGCTGACCTCGCTCTCTCACTCTGAAGCAAAGAGCGAGGATGGGGAAGCGTCTCTGTCGCCCATCGCTGCGAGGATCTTGTCTGACCTGACCTCCCCAACCCTTCTCGATCTCACTGGTGGCGTCGGCATGAACCACACCCAGTTTCTTCTGATGACGACACTGTATTCACTGCAGAGCGTGCTCCAAGCGGTTCGTATGCAGTGTGTGGAGCTGAAGGGGAGTGTGGCGGTGAGACTACATCACTCCCTGCGGCAACGATACGATTCGGTGCTCACTCGGACGAAGGGCATCTTGAGAGAGAAAACTGCTGCACCAGCCACACTGACGCCGTTGGGGAAGAAGACAGAGAAAGAGATGGAAGAGAAGAAGAAGGGGAAGGAGGCGAACGAGGGAAACAAGGAAGAGAAGGCCCTTGCTGTTCTGAGAAGGAAGAGGGTGCCCGACTGGTCGGATGGGCAAAACCCGAAAAACGCGTTGGAAGGCTGGCAGAAAGGACTCGTTGTTTGGGACTACCCGTTCGAAGTCAATTTGGAAGCATCGGCGCCTCAACATCCGTCCACTTCGAAGAAGAATGTGGGATCGATCAATGTCGGAAGGAGGAAGAAGGAGTGGATGGAGACTTACGTGTGTGAGCTGATCCGTTTGGAGAATGCTCACAAGTCAGCAATCCTTCCGAAGAACAAGCCAGCTCCTCACAAATCGTTCAACTTCCTTCCAACACTCCCATCAGCACGAGCTGGGCAAACTGACGAACTCTCAACACTTCCGAGCCGTCTTCATTTCATTTCAACACATCCCCAAACCACACAACCAGACAGAGCGTCTTTTCTGTTGCAGCCACTCACCGTCACTCGTCTTCTCCCGCCTCTCTCACTCCAGCCCGTGCTGGCACTCACCACATCCCCCATCTCCACTTCGTTTCGACCACCCAAACCTCCCACATTCACTTCAGCTCCGCTTGAACTCCCAACACTACCACTCCACTCACTTGCCATTCATCTGATCCAGACGAGTCTAATCTCTTCTCTGATCAACTCGATCCCACTCCAACTCACGTCATCTCCAATCCCGTCGCCATCTCCCTTCACGTCATCTTCAGGCCACCTCAATCTCTCACCCCAACTCCAACACATTCTCCCATCTCTCCCTTCTTCATTTCCAACATCGTCACTTCCTCTATATAAATTTACATTCATCTCGTCTCTGCTTCAATTCATCTCATCAACTTTCTTTGGCGAGCCGGCATCGTCCCCAGCTTCAACCATTTCCATCCCACCCACTCCCATCCACACTCCCTTCCCAACCGATCCACAACTCCCCTCGCTTCGACCATCCACCCAATCCTTCATGTTTGGGTCGTCTTCACTTCATCTTGTTGTGGCATTCTTCCATCGACTCGCCTCAGCCTTGTCTACTCTTCTTCTGACAATCACTTCACCCACATTCGTCGGAGTTGAGAGCGCAGCTGACGAGGACATGCGAACAAAACGATTGAGCGCGAAAGAGTGCACACACGACGCAAACGACATGTCTCTCTCCGAACAAGAAAACGAGAAGAAAGGGAAAGAATCGAAAAAGAAGAAGGATACAAAGAAGGAACTGGAAGCAAAGAAACTAGAAGCAGCGAAAACTCTTAATAAGGACAAGCGAGTGACACGGAAGGACCGCAGTTTGGGATTGTCTGAAATCGCAGAAGTTCCCATTCCGCCCAAAAAGACAAAACTGAAACTGGTCTCTCGCTCGATGGTGACTCCTCAGCCGTCTGCCACACCAACTCCAGTCTTCAGCGATTCGCCTCTCCTTCTGCATCCCAAATCGGAACGAGCAAGGGAGACCTCATCACCGACCCAGCGGTCGAAGGGGGACGGAGAGGACGAAGACGATGACAGATACGATTTCTTGGAGATGTCGGACACAACTTCAGACTGCATTGCTCTTCCAACGCCTTCCGCACAATGCGAGGTCGCTACACAAGAGCCTGAGCCGTACATGACGTCACTGACACCGCTGGTGTCTCTCGTGCCTCCGCTGGGAACAGCGTTGTCATTCGCGTTGGAAAGAGCTGAGATGGGGAAGGAAGCGAGAGGGCAGAAGATTGTGGACGAAGTGGTGGAGAGGGAGAAGAAGAGGAGAGAAGTGGAAAGGATCGAAAGAGAACGGATGGCGCAGTTGTCTCGACTGAACAAGTCAATCTCTCCGCTGCCTGTTGCTGGTGCTGATCTTGACGCAGCAGTCCTCGCCGAACAGCCGGAACTGCGGAAGAGTTCTCGGAAACGCCGAGCATCACGCAAATCATCGCCTCACACTCTCGCCCAGTCCCAATCACCCACCCCGCTTCTCTCGTCCACACAACCGTCTCCGCAGCAGGCTACCATCCTCCCAACTTCGGTTGGATCCCCCTTCACACCCTCCGCCAGCTCGGAAGATGCTCCCCAGAATCAGCCGAACACGATGTTTCAATCGTTCTACAGCTCAAAATTGGCGTTCGACGAGAGTGTGCTGACAGCGAGAGTGTTGTTTGTGTTCGCTGAACTGGACAAGTCACTGTCGAAAGGAAAAGAAGAAAGTGGTCGAGGTTTGTTCGATTCTGTTTAGTCCTCATTCTCGTTGCTTCTCTTTCTCCCTCTGTGTCTGTCACTTTCAGATGCGAGCATCATGCGTGTTTGCGGAGGAGAACTGAAGGAGATCAAATTGATCCGCTCGATCTGTTTCAAGCTCTCTCATCTTCTCTCCGAAATCACAGACTCGTGGCTGGAAGGACGATCCAACGAGCATTCGTATGTCCACTTTCCTCCTTCATAGAAATCTCTTCATCAGTCTGTTCCTTCCTCTCCTCGGCATCTTCCAACACTTCTCCAAACACAAAGCGTGCTTTCCAAGCTACGTCTACCACGTCACCTCGCTCATCTCCACCCAGCCACTCTTCCTCCTCCAATACAACAGACGCAGCCACACTCTCAAAACGACAGCTGTCTCTCCATCGTTCCTCCGTTTCTTGTTCCTCCCGTTGGTCAGCGAGAGCAACAGTCGGATGAAAGAGGAGAGAGAGTTCACGAAGCAGGTCGATTTCGGAGATGAGGAAGGAGAAACAGAGAACAACAATCAACTCACTGAACATGCAAAGGGACTTGTGTCTAATCCTTTCGTCAGAGAAAAGATCCTTTCAGAGCGTCGCTTTAGAAACCGTATTCGTGTTCGACAGATCCTACATTTGGGAAACACCGTGGAACTGAGCCACTCACCCTCGTCCTTTGACTCTCTTGTCACATTCACCATCCCCGTCTCTCTTCTGCGATCGAGCGGAAGGGATCTGGGCCACGTTGAGCTTGAGACGAGAGAGATGGTGAGGGAGGAGACCATGCAACGGTTGGCGAATCACCTGCCGTTGGATTGGACGAGATTGTTCAAGCCAGTTCCGGCGGAACAGCTGCTTATCGCTCAGCAGACACACCAGCCTCTCCAGGCATTCTCTGAGAACACTGTCATCTCGAAGATTCTGTTTGTTGTGACATATTCTTTTCTTCATGTCTCATCTTTTACGGTTCTTCGTTAAACACACTTTCTCCTTCTCTCTCTTCTCATGCATCTCTCACCGTTCTCTCTCAGCCTCAACAAGGACAAACGCGGAATTGTCAAAATCAAGCGATCAGATGTCAAACCGAAGCCCAAAGCGAAATCAAAATCGCGGAAAGAAAGATCAGCCTGGATGACGGACGATGAGGTGGACAAGAAGGTGCGAAAGAGGGTCCACAGATCTTCGCCAATCGGAACACTCTCTCATTCAGCCAGTCTCCCTCGCCACGCCCACCACACGCCGTACCACCCCTCCCTCCACTCACTCAACTCCACGCCTCTTGTTCAGCTCTCTCGCGCTCCTCCATCTCAGCTCATCCAGCCTCCATCTGGTGCGTCACCCATGATGATCCAGACAGCAGGCTCTCAGCAGGCGGGGGTGGGTGTGTTGGGAGGGATGAAGGTGGGTGGGTTTGGAATCACAGGGGTGTTCGTTCCGCCGAGAGCGGGGCAGACAGGCACGAATCCGTCGCCTCTCTCCATGTCGGGTAACTTCAATCCATCTCCTCTTACAATCCAGTCGCTCTCACACAACACAACAGTTTCTGTTGCCTCCCCGCAAACACAGCCCCAAACTGGCTCTGGTCTCGGCCAATCTCCAACCGGACAGACAGGAGTGTTCACCCCTCGCACCCCTCCCCACCCTGGATTGGGCAGTGAACACTTCGGAAATGAGTTCAGCATGAGTGGGAAACTCATCACTGGGCCAAGTGTTGGTTTGGGATCGTCGTTCTCTCAGAACCAACCGCAGCTCTCTCCACTCAAACCAATCTCGCAACAGTCAGGCCTGCCGATAGTGATCTCCCCGTTCACTGCATCATCAGTCACTCCTCGAAGCAATCCTCCGACTCCGCACTACATGTCGCCACAGCAACCCCCACACCCCACCACACACAGTCTCTACCCGAACAACCCTTCGCTTGTGATGCATTTCGGGATCTTCCCACCTGGCGGACAGACAATCCACAGTCAGTCGAAGCCGATCAGGCCACAGAAAGACTCATCATTGAACAGTTCGACTCAACACTTGACAGCACAACTCCCGACAAGTGCGGAGACGGCACAATCGCCTATTTCGGCATCTCCACTCTCCAGTCAGCCACCTACGCCATCACAGTTCTCCCAAACACCTGTCGCCAAGACCCCCTCAACACCGTCACAGAAACCACCAACACCTTCTCCGAAGCCACAAGTGCACAGACCTGTGTCGCCTCCTCCCGTTCCTCCGTTCACAGCCTCCTTCCACAGACTGATCAACCAGCCATCGTTCGCCTCGCTCCCAAAGTCAACGTCTCTCACTGCTTTTGACAAGGCACAGACAGTCTCTTCCTCTCCGCTCTTCCCAAGTTTGATGAATGGGCCGGCAGACTCGTTCAGAGTCAATCTGTCGCTGTCGCTGCCTCGCTCGACGTTGTTCACAGTCAGAGTGAGGAAGAATGGGAAGAAGGAGAGTGTGGGAACGAACAGATTTGTTGGTCTGCATTCACCAATCGCTGGGTTTGTGTTCAGGAAGTACGTGAACAGTCGCATGCAGCAGGAGCCTGTCGCACCAATCGGTCTCAACACATCAACGAATGATGGGATTCGAGAAGACCAACTGGATGGGCAGGTGAAGAAAGAGGATCAGATCGGACTTTCATTTGGGGGACTCGAATATGTTCCGGAGGAGAAAAGAGTGATGTTGGGCGGATCAGACAGTAAGATGTCTCATCTTCACACCTCTCCAACGAAAAACCAGCCTCAGTCTGTCTCAACTGCACAACAGGATCCTCAGACAGACAAGAAAGGGCAAGAAGACAGCAATCAAGCCAGCCAAATGTTGAAGGACGAACCCGAGGACATCGTTGCCCCTCCTCGACTCCCACTCTCCAAAGCAGGCCAGATTCCCACCAACACGTCGCACCACACCATCAAACTTGAAGACAATGCAGACCAAGTGTTGTTTGAGATGTTAAAGTGCGGTTATCCAGACACAATTGAGAAAAGACGGAAAATGAAGATCGAAGTTCGGAATGGGTACATCCTGCGAACGATGGAGAAGAGAACACAAAACCAGGAGGAGGGGGTGATGCTGCGAGACGACAAACAGGAGGAGGACGAAGATCTGAGGCTGTTTTCGGTGATCGAGGAAATGAACAAACAACAAGCACGAATGTTCTCCCTCTCAACAGACACGCCCACCTCTCTCCCACCCTTCCTCGCCGCCTCTCTCCGCCGTCCACCTGCAACACAATCTCACAACAACAATGGCACAGCAGGGATCCGCTTGTCGTCGCTCTTCTTCTCGTTGAACAGAGCGAGTGTTTCTTTCAAGAAGGGAGGGAGAGACTATTGGTATCGTGTGGGAGGAGGGAGAGGATGAAGGGCTGATCTCGGATTTAGTTTTTTCCTTTTCTTGTTTATGACTCGTTTTCAAGTCGAGAAATATGTTTTATCTCACAATATGCCCTCGTCTTTCTTTCATCATGTTTGTTCTGGACTTCTTTTCACTTTTTCATCCATCTTTCTAACCGACACTCCACTTCACTCATCCTTTCCATTGTACATCCGATGAATTGTTCAAAGTCCTTTGGGGATTTGTCTATCGATAGATGTCTGACCTGACCGACCTGTTTTTTCCCGAAAGACCCGGTCAGGTCCAGACCTACGGAGTACCATTCGATGTTCAAACGATAATACTGCGGATTTTCATCAGTTTTTCAAGTCAAGAGTGTAACTTTGCTGGAGATTGGCTATTCTCTCTGGACATTCAAGTGAATCATGGGAGGATCTTGAACCACCATCAGAAAAGGCAATCATCTGGCTTCCTTCAGATTCAATCGATTCTCTGTGGTGGATCGGTGGGATTCACTTTCGAATTGAACATTCTCTCTTCCTGGAATCAAAGATCGATCAACAGTCACGGACAAAAGTTTACGTCTTCCGCCATTGTCAACACTCCACTTTTTTTCATTAGTATTCATTATTTCATTCAACTACTCCCCTTATGTCTTTTCACTTTTCTGAGAAAGAACAGTCTACTATGTTTGTGAGGTGAAAAAAAGAAAAATGGGGAAAATGTTCCGAGTCCGAGATGTCAAAAACGTGTCGCTCCTCCATGTGTTCGCTTCCCAGCCTGCATCCGAGCAGGCATAGATGCAACAAGTGCTTTGGTATAGTCGGCATCCATGCCCATCCACTCCTCCCGAGTAACTGATTTCAGGTATTCGATCGGGCAACGTGTCGTTTTAGTGTTGCAAACATGTTCTCGATAGGCGAGAAGTCTGGTGAGTTTGGTGGCCACGCCAACTCTTGAATCTCAATTTGTTCCAAGTAATCTTGAATTTTCGCGGTTTTGTGTGCAGGATGGTTGTCTTGTTGGAAGACAAATTCGGTCCCACACAGCTCTGTCCCGTTCTGCACAAGGTATTGTTGAAGAATTGAGAGGTAGTAGTCTCCAGTCATCGAATCATCGCTGATATTGAAGGTTCCTGGTCCTTGGGCAGACATACAGCACCAAAATTTGATCGTTGTCGGAAACTTGAAAGTCCTCTGAATGTTCGGCTCATCCCACTCTTCTTTTTCCTGCCTCCAAACCCACTTCTGTCCATGGTTACATCCACATTGGACGGAAGATTCATCCGAGAAACGAACTTTCCCCCATTCGACATCTGTCCAATCAAGATGAGCTTCAACGAATTCCAATCTTTGATGCTTTTGGCGTTCGGTCAAACATGGTGACTTTCGCATCACTCGATGAAACATTCCAGCTTCCGCTGCCCTTCGTCTTACCGTTCGCTCTGAGACGAGTTCATCCTCCCCTCCCGAGATCGATCGGGCAACATCGTCTGTCTGGAGTGTCGGATCTTTCCGGATCGTTCGTACCAAAAGTCGATTCTGTCTGGCTGATGTGACCCTTGGGCGGCCACTGCGATGACGATCAACAAGTGCGGCATCAGTGATGGGATCATGTTTGTGAAGTGACACGAATGATTGCACAGTCGTCCGGTGGATTTCGAGTTGACGAGCAATATCCACAATTTTCTCTCCTTTCCGAAACATGGACAAGGCTGCTCCGCGTTGAGACAAGTTCATGTCGATTGAGTGAGAAGATGTCAAACAAGTATCTTGATGAAGTTTCAAAAGATAGCGCCTAGCACCTGTTGTTGGAAAGCCTGCGAATGTTGGGGTGTGACTACATATCTTGTCATGTCATTCAGAAAAAGATCAGTATTTTGTCCTTCTACGTGAAATGGAAAGACATGACGAATGAAGACTACATGTGAAGGGGGACTTAGCAACTCCTCTCTGATCGACAGATTGTTGAATGACGAAAACTTTTGTCCGACACTGCAAGTGATGACACACAGTGCAACTCCAATGAGTGGTGCAGAAACGGATTGTCATCCTTTCTCTCTATCAACATCGGAATGGTTCAGTTTGTCGTTTTTCAATTCGAGACCTTCTCTTGATAGACGTTTGATTACTCCGAAATATGTGATTATAGTAGTGTCAAGAATCCGTACATATTCATTGTAGATGTTTCAATAAACCGAACTTTTCATAAATCCGTACAATGGTGATTGAAAAATATATATTGGTCAAACTAAGAAAAATAAAAATTCCTTCCGCGCCGAAACGACTGGGTCGGGAGAAAACCTCAAAATACCCCCTTTTGCCCGATAAAAAAATAACGTCGGAAATATCACAACCTGTGAACCGATTTGGATGAAATTTTTCACAAAAACGTTGTTTTTCTGATAGTGGCGTCACCAATTAGTTCCATGTCAACAATTAGTGCTTTTTTCTGAAATTATCACTTTTGGTCAATCTAAGAAAAAAATAAAATTTTAGAATTTTCCTCCCACCGGATCCCAAAAAATCCTCAAAATAGCTCTTTTCAACCACTTTTTTCATGTGTTCTCGTCATAACTTCACAACTTGTGAACAGATTTTGATGAAATTTTCCACAGAAACGTTTGTTTGGTGAAATGAACATTTTGAAAAAAATAGGAAAAAAATTATGGGTATCTGGGAAGATATGAAAAAAAAGGCTGTTTTTCGCCCAGAAAAATTTCATGGGAAAAATTTTCGGATTTTTTTGAGTGTCTTTTATCGATATGTTTACGAAAATAATGTCTTTTCTTCGGTCTCACACGGATGTCTGGTTTTGGAAAAATGACCGTCAAAAGTTTGGAAAATGTGTGGTGTTTCGCTGGATAACATTTTTTGAGGTTTTCTCGGGATCCAGTGGGAGGAAAATTCTAAATTTTTTTTCTTAGTTTGACTAAAAGTGATAATTTCAGAAAAAAGCACTAATTGTTGACATGGAACTAATTGGTGACGCCACTATAAGAAAAACAATGTGTTTTAGGACTATAGACCTATGCGAATCAGAGAAAACCTCAAAATACCCCCTTTTGCCAGATAAAAAAATCGTTTCGGCTATTTCTTCACAACCCGTGAATCGGTTTTGATGAAGTTTTTCACAGAAACATTTTTTTGGTGAAACGAACATTTTGGCAAAAATGTGGAAAAAAAAGTCTGGGTATTTTGGATAATGGAAAAAAACCCATATTTTTCTCGACAAACAAATCTTAGAAAAAAAATCGGTTTATTTTTTGAGCAGCTTTTGTCGAGATCTTTACGATCACAATGCATTTTATTTGATTCAAAACGGATGGCTGGTTGTGGAGAAATGTGATCATAAAGATCTCGACAAAAGCTGCTCAAAAAAGAAAAAATATTGTTTCTAAGAAGTTTTTGTCGAGAAAAATATGGGTTTTTTTCCATTTTCCAAAATACCCAGACTTTTTTTTCCACATTTTTGCCAAAATGTTCGTTTCACCAAAAAAATGTTTCTGTGAAAAACTTCATCAAAACCGATTCACGGGTTGTGAAGAAATAGCCGAAACGATTCCAATGCCTTTTATTTGGTGGAAAACGGATGGCTGGTTGTGGAGAAATGATGGCAAAAAATTGAGAAAAATGTGTGCATTTCTGGCTTTCATAGTATTTTCAGGTTTTCTCTTGATACCTGCATGTTGGCGCGGTACCAATTTAGGTTTTTCAAGCCCCGTTACCCGGGTTACTGAAAGATGTTTGAGATGGATGTCCAATGAGACGGGAATCATTGACTGTCATTGTCACGATTATTTCATTCTTCAGTTTCGTGTTGATCATTCCCAGTATGTCTTCCCGAGTCCGCTCCAACCCCGAATTGTCGTATTCGTCCAGCCAACGAGTTGGACTCACCAGGTGCGGTTTTGTGGAGAAGAGGTCTTTGATGCATGGAGGAAGATGTAGGGTACACGAATGCTTGAACGTGAGGAGTGATTAGAGGGATGAAAGTTGATACTTGGCATCACCCCTCACCAATTGGAGAAGGTGGTTACCACATCGGACTCGTACTGGAATTGTTCAATTATTGAATGACAGGAGCGATTTGAGTTTTGTTGTACGAAAAGTGAGAAAAGCAGCCCAAAAGTATCTGACGATGTCGAGGTTCGAGACATTTCAACAGAACTTCCGTTCGATCGTGATCGTGGATACTACAGTTGGATGTCGAGAATATAGGGAGTCAATCCACGCCTGCTTTCTTCGAATTAACAGAGAGTCCACAGACTCTGACAGATCAGATTCTGAGTCGATTTCGAGTTTGTTCGCTTGACCCTGTCTTGAAATAAGGAGTCGATTCTATCCCAATTTTCTGGATCATCAGTAGAAAGACCAATTGCATTGATTTTTATCGCATCGTGGGTGTAGTTGAGATATAAAAAACTCCATGAATAACAAGAGACTTCAGAGGAACTGTAGTTTCAGGTTGAAATTGAACGAAAGAATGGAATGTAAAGAACTCCTTCGATCCTTGTGTATCTCTGAGGAGGAATTTCCATTTCTCCTTAAAATCTGCCAAATATCTTCTCCTCCAAATGTGATAGTTGGGCTGTCGAGAAAAAAGGAAGATGGACACATCAAAGAAAATGACCCATTTGCATACCTCATTTGATATGAGACCGTGTTCTGCTATCCCTTCAAAAGAATAGTCTAGATATGTCATTAACCCGGTCCGTGTCACCAACCCGGAACCTGGGGTTGAAAGAAACCATATTGGGCCAACTAAGAAAAAAATACATTTTGAGTAATTTCCTATTTGGAGAATTCGAGAAATCCTCACAATACTGTGAAAGCTAGAAATGCACACATTTCTTTCAACTTTTTGGCATCATTTCTCCACAACCAGCCATCCGTTTTGAATCAAACAAAACGCATTGTGATCGTAAACATCTCGATAAAAGTTGCTCCAAAAAGAAACCAATTTTTTGTCTAAGAAGTTTTTGTCGAGAAAAATATGGGTTTTTTTCAATTATCCCAAATACCCTGAATTTTTTCTCCTTTTTTTCAAAACGATCGTTTCACCAAAAAACGTTTCTGTGAAAAATGTCTACCAAATCGATTCACTGGTTGTTGAGATATTGCCAAAGCGATTTTTTTCATTGGGCAAAAGGTGGTATTTAGAGGTTTTCTCGGGATCGCGTGGGAGTACAATTCTACAAATGTAACTTTTTCTTAGTTTGACCAATATTACTTTTTCCAGAAAAAGGGCCGGATTGGTGACATGGGACATATTGGTGACACAACTATTAACCACTTCAGGAAAATCATCACACGATCGGGAGTATTGTCCATCTTGAAGATCGTGAATTATTGATTTTCATGCTTAATTGACGCTACTATGATCAAACCGAGGTTCAATCCGGTGAGATATGGTCAATAATGGATTTGGTCCAAATTGTGAACCGAATGGAAAGATAACCACTTCAAATAGAAACATTTTACTCCCCTTTTATTACAATCACAGGGATAAACCACAGTGATGGAGACTGTCGGTTGCGACGAAGGAAGGAAACAAAAAAGTTAGTGCTTGTTATCAGAAAATCCTCAACGAGGAACAAAAAACTGATACAAGACTGAAACAGTGTTCCAAAGGGAACACTAAGAACTGGTCATCTGCTCTCCTCGCGGCTTGTGGAAGCAGGTATACGAAGGAACCTCGGTTTGTTTAAAGCATCGCCCCTCCGGTAGGTGCATCCCAAACCTCGGTTCCTTCCGTTGAGCC
Source organism: Blattamonas nauphoetae (assembly GCA_033064195.1). Taxonomy (NCBI): domain Eukaryota; phylum Preaxostyla; order Oxymonadida; genus Blattamonas; species Blattamonas nauphoetae. Next base: position 19,569 of record JARBJD010000237.1, on the reverse strand, counting down.
TTGAAAAGGAATCAAAAGAGAAAGAAGAGAAGTGTACGAGAAATATTAATTGAGCATCCCTGCGATGCTGAGTAATCCACATCGACTTAGACCACTAGTCCTCTGGTAGACCGTGATTCACCGTCAGGGGCTGCCACCAAACCGCGGCGAGGGTCTTGCATAGTACTCATCAGCAGTTGTCGAGCCCGGGCTCCAAGATCTCGTTCGAAACAATCCTCATGCATCCACAAGGTGGTTTTCTTCGCTGATTCCGTGTTCAAGAGCAATTGTCAGAAAATGACAATACAATGAATTCCATCTCCAGAAAGTTTTAAACCGCCATGCCCCTTTCGAGCTCACCCATTAGCTGCAGCAGCAACGCATGATCCTCGCCCAATCAATGGGAGCATTACTGGATCGTAAAGGGGGAATCGTGCCCAAATCTGTGAGACAATCGATTTCTTCGATAAAGACTATGGTTCACATCTGGTAGGGGCTTCATAGATATGTCATTTACCCGGTCCGTGTCACCAACCCGGAACCTGGGGTTGAAAGAAACCATATTGGGCCAACTAAGAAAAAAATACATTTTGAGTAATTTCCTATTTGGGGAATTCGAGAAATCCTCAAAATACTGTATACAGCAGGAATGTACACATGTTTTCAAACTTTTTCAGCTCAAATCTCCACAATCAGATATCCGTTTTACACCAAATAAAAAGCATTATAATCGTGAATATTTCGAAAAAAGACTCACAAAGAATACAGTTTTTTCCTAAGAAATTAATGGGCGAGAAAAACAGCCTTTTTTCACATCTTCCCAAATACCCAAAATTTTTTTTCAATATTTTAGTTTCACCAAAAAAACGTTTCTCTGAAAAATTTCATGAAAATCGGTTCACTGGTTGTTGAGATATACTCGTCCACATTTTGAAAAGTGGCCAAAACGAGGTATTTTGAGGATTTCTCGAATCCCACCAATAGGAAATTACTCAAATTTTATTTTTTTCTTAGTTGGACGAATATGGTTTCTTTCAACCCCAGGTTCCAGGTTGGTGACACGGACCGGGTTAATGACATATCTATCAACAGAATAAACAACAAATCTGAACACAAATCACGAACTTGCTTTGAAGGTGGAAAGCCCTGGTGGTGGTTCATGGAAAAGCTCTTGAATTGTGGGCGGATCATCCACTTCTCCCAAATCGATCAGATGTTGAATATCTTCAAATGTCAAGTGGAGGTTTCGTTTTACAGACCATGTTGATAAATATGTACCAAGACATCGCGCCTGAACACCACTCGTAGGAAAGAAACGTCTCATATGACTCCAGAGTCCTTCTCCAACATTTGTTGATGCACCTGATTCGGGATCAATAAAGTTCTTGGAGTGATTCACCGAAGAATGAGTGAATCCTAGATACCCTAATCGAGAATAGGCTCGCCATACATGAGAAATAATTAATGTTCCTAATCGACTTCTTGATTGAATGATTGGAATTATTGTTTCGCTAGAACGATCTGGAACAATCATCACAAAATTGCTCCCAGCTCCTCCAGATTCTAATCTTTCCACTCCACCAATGACCCAGATTCTTGTTAATATCGACCACGATGGTACTTCACCTTCCTCACAATAGCTTCGTCTATTTCTACAATCTTTCCTATTCCACCGTTTAAAAGTTGCCATTCATTCCAGATGTCAGAACAAACAGCGGAAAGGTGTCTCTTCCAGTACCCAATCGAATTGATGCTGACATCGGCGAGGTGTTGGATTTGAGTTGAAGAGAAGCGATGTCAGAGAAGTAGAATAATCAATTCTAGCTTGTCTAGTGGGAGATGTGATCTGGTAAATGCTAGAATTTGAAGATATATCGTCCGCACGAAACCCGAAATCGGTTCAAAACCCGAAATCGGGTTTCGGGGAGTCATTCACCCATATCATAAAATGTCATTTTTCATTCTATTCTTCGGTGTCTTTGAGCCCAATGTAAACGGAGATGTCAAACGGAGTCAGAAAAGGCCAACCAAATTGAAAATGAGGCTATTCCAGTGAAATGTGACGAGAAAAGTCACTCCTCATCATCATTGAGGATCTTGATTTTACCCATTTGATATTCGTGTCGCAAGCGTTCAAACTGGTTTTTCTCCTGAATTAGGCGCGTACAATACGGATCAAATCCAGATGCCGGTCTTTTCGTCTTCTGAGGCCTTAAAGCTGATGAAACAGATAATCGCGCATGGAAATATGAATCGATAGTGCGAGGATTGTCTGTTTGTGGAAGGCAAATGTCGGTTGTAAGTATTTTGCCAATTGAGGTCGGTTGTGATGACGGCGCAGGCATTGTCGAAGGATTTGGCAGCTCTTCTTTTCCCTCGCTCGTTTTCGACAGATCCGGTATTTTTGACTTTCTTTTTTGAGATAGTGCTTGTAACAGTGTAGAAAGACATATTGGGTTGACCGCTGCAGAACGGAATGACGCTAAAACTGTTGGTGGATGAAGTGCATTTGACAAGGCGATTGGGAGGACTCGAGCGAGTTCAGCTCGATATGCAAGAATTGATTGCGACGCGGGCGATGTCAGATATTACTGGAGGAGGATCTGACTTTGGATGGACACGCATTGTTTTGTCATCAACGCTGATCCGAAATGAAGATTCGTCAAAATTGAATAGGAATTCAGGTTTGATTTTGTATTTCGTCACGGTTTCCGATAGCAGTTCAATCCAGGCACGCATGTTCATTTCTGTACTTGCATCTTTTCTGGCTTTTTCGAGTACGGTTGGTGCAGACGTGTTGAAATGGGAAGACCTGTCCAACCATCGGTCGAGCCATTGTCTGTTTAGAGGATAGGCTTGCTGTTCTTCTGGTTATATCTCCCCATAGAAGGTGTTTGCCTGAACAAGAAAAAAGCTTGGTTGCCATACTATTCCCAAAATGACTGGTTTTCGGTCATCTCCACCTCGAGCGAGATGAAGTGCTATCCTATTTTCTAATTCACGTGATTGGAGTCGATTAAGCTTCTTTGGGCGTCCGTTGACCCCAACATCGCGTCCCTTCTCCACTGCATTCTTCCCTCGAGAAATTGCTGCTTCACTTATACCCATCTCAACAGCAAGAGTTTTCTGGACAACAACTTCTGTCGAAACGATGAATGCTGCTTTTTCTGAAGGAGTTGGGAGTGCTCGTACATTTGCTGTCGCCAGGATGCGATGGATTTCTGATTCACTGAGAAAAGGGGCTGACATTGAAACCACTATTTTTTAATTTGAGATCAACTTCACGAATAGTTTGAAACTTAACTCCGAAATGAATGACAAAATCGGAAAATATGAATGTTTGAGAAAAATCTCTAAATTGAAATGATAGAGTGATCGTGGAGGACTTAGGATTGAATTTGATTGAACAACTCTCTGAAGAAAGATGACACCCGATTTCGGGTTACGTGCAGACGTTAACATGAAAATTAGGAGAGGAAAGGCATCTTTTCACGTCCTTTAAGTATCGATTTGCCAAGAATTTTTCGTATGAAATTCAAGTTGGACCCTGCTTGCTGCAAAACGAAAGTTTGACAGTGCCTCGATCGGTTTTCTGTTCTTCGAATATGATCATCAAATCCTCACGCTGTTTATTCCTAAGTCTGGCGGGTCGTCCTCTGACACCTACATCATGTCGACTCGGTACTGCTCGTCTTGCTCGCCATACTGTTGACTTCTCAGCTCCTATGACTCTGTTGACGACACCCTTCTTCAAATTGAGTTTGTTTTCAATTCTAACGACTTTTTCAGCCCTTGACAATCCAAAATATTTGATCTTTCAGAGCTCTCGCTCGATAGCTCGTCGGTGTGGAGTTCTTGTCTTTTTGATTCCTTTCATCTGTCATGGGCTGCTCGTTTTCCACACTTTTTTTAACTCTTGAACAGTTATTTTTCATCAAAACAGCATATTTCTAATCAAATTGGATCAATTGAACGCGTTAAACTGGCTCAAACAACAAGATCGAAAACTATGATGGACATTGGAGAAAACCGTCTGACCGATAACCAATCAAAGTAAAGTCTCGCTTCTCTGAAAACTCTCGCTTTTTGGATGGACTAAACTCTCGCAATAGTGTCCAAATCACAAAATATCTTGAAATTACGCTCCAGAAGATTCATTCTCTTTCAATAGTGTCCAAATCCGACAAATCTCTTATAGTTCCTCGAAACAACTTACATACTCTTGTCAAACGAACTCGAACTCAACTCGATGATGAAACAGAAGAACAAAAAAGTGATGACTAATCCCCTTCCATGAACTCCGAAATGGTCTCGTTCTCCTCATCGGACAGATTCAATGCGAGGATGTCGACTTCGTCACCGATATAATCCTATGTGATTCCTGAAGGAAGTCGAAGCTTATGTGAAGATCTCAGATGACAATGATCTGACTCCTCATCGGAATCAGATAGTTCAATCACACCGTCTTTCGTTCTCCTTCAATAGATAGTCATTTCCACTCGAGGTTTATCTGTTATCTTTGTATCGCTTGTCTTTGTCCGTAGTCTCCTTTGATTTGTAGATGCCCATTCGTCCCTGAAGAAGGGACAAGTTAAGGTTTTGACTGAGATAGTAAATGAGGGTTGATTGCGAAACCCTGCCCGAATCACGGAAGGGAGGAGGGCTTCCTTTACGCAATCGGTAATACCATCAAGAAATGGTGGAAGATCTGGACCCAAAGTTCTCAAGCCGGGAGCAGATGGGGTGCCCCTCAACCGTCGCTTGAAGACAGCGTTGGGCGCCCTGTCCAGTGATTGGACTTCATGTGAAGAGTGGATCAATATTGCAGGGCGAGATCCCGGTTTTCACGAAGCTTCCAAAAATGAGACTTTTCTTCATCCCAGCAGAGATAGCGTCGGGCAGGACGTCAGGCAGAGCTGACCGATATGCTTTGATTCCCGGATTGGTAGGTGGAATGAATGTAGATTGAATTTATGACTTGATCAGAGCGAATGGATATTGATCTGGTGGCTGGGTGATGTGAGTTGTATGAGGTTGAAGGATCAACAGCTCAAGTTTGAGTTGGCCACAAGAGAATTGGAATGAGATGACTTCCGTTGGATGAGATGGTTGCACAGAGGGTTGCGTTTTGAATTGGTGGGTTTGCTTGAATACGATTTAGAGATAGAGTTGGAGTGGACACGATGAGAGATCGTCCATCCTCGCTGATCCGAAGCGAGGACTCATCGAAATTGTTCATCAACATCAAGTCCACTTTTCTTAACCAGATAACGATTGTCCGCAGAGATATCCACACTTTCAAGTTTGGAATTGTTGCTTTGATAAATCTCTCGAATTCCATATATGATGGGTAATATTGAACCAAAATTCTAACGCGATCAATCCAGTTGTTCAGCCATTGGCGAGAGAGTACTCGTTTGCTTTCATTGAATCGAACACTTCCTTTCTCCTCGATCTTCGTCAATGCAATCTTTTCAACTCTTCATTGTCTGCTGTTGTGAGACGATTCCGTATTTGAAAATGGTTTTCTGAAGTATGTCTTGCTCCTTGAATAGTTTTTCCACTTTCTCAGCTGGCGAAGACAGCTCTCGGTATTCCGATTCAATATAGAAGCTTGGAATGTCCTCAGCACCGAGATATTGAGTCTGAGGCGATTTGATGAAAGTCTTCTGTCGTCGGTACCCTCCTTCCAAAACCCTTCACGATTTTAGCGGGTCATCGACTCCTTATTTCAACTTCTCATTTTTATCTCAATATTTGTTTTTCAACTTTTTAATGAAATGAAATGAATTTAACACAAATCGAACAGAACTCTCGTTTTCACTGATTTGAATGATGTGATGAAGTACAACCTTTTCTCAACTATTCTCTTTTTTCTGACGTTCTCCTTATTCCTTCTTTTCAACTAAAACTGAATGTGATCATAAGTTTTATCATTAATTTGACTAAAATCTGAACCTTTTTTAGAAAATAACCATTTCAACGAGAGGATGATGATCTCCGATTGATTTTTACAAAAATATCTTCATCCATTCCTTTTCATCTCATCCTATCCAAGTTGAATGTATTTGTTTGGTGAAGTGACATGTTTGAGCTATCTGGAGCTCTTTATCGGGCTATCTTGAGCCCCTGGTCAGGCTTTCTTGAGCCTCTTGTACGAGGTTTCTTGAGCTCCTTGTTCTTGGCCCTACCCTAAGCTATCTGATCTTCCCGCACCCCTCCATCTGGGGTTGCGGGTTGGGTGGCGAGAGAAGGAGTTGGTCTCCTTCTCTCTGTCCACCATGCCACTGAGAGGGGGGTCATCACTTCCCCCGCCCTTGCGAGAGCCTCCGGAGGAGAGCACCAGTCCCGCCTCAAGCTCAGCCGAAGCCAAGCGAGGACCTGATGTGGACCGGAGGAGGGAATCATGACGAGCAACGCTCCGTATGTCGCAGGTCACAACAACAACTCACCTCAGCGAGTGATCGAGCTCTCCAACAAAGTTGGTGCTCGGTGTCTTCAGCCTCGAGTGTCAGCCTACTGGATGGCTGACACTATCATCGGGTGGTCCAAAAAAGAAAAGTGAAGTGAGAGAACTTTGGCTCTTATTCGTGAGGATAATGTACCTGAGTAGTTATAGAAGCGAATAGAGAACCAATCTGAAATTGTCATTGAAATCAAAACTAAAAGTCAAGTCCGATTGACCAATTTCGTATCTTGTATTAAAAGGAATTTATGACATTTTGATGACATCAATATTTAGCCTAAATTCTAAAAATATGTCCAATATTTTGACCTCGTGAAAAGTGTCATTTTTGAAGCAAATATTGACAACATTCGAAAAAATGTTGGCGCTTTTTTGGTGTTTTTCCCTTTTTGACCACAAATCAAGTGAAACCAATGTGAGAACCATTTCGAAAAATTCTGCAAAAAATTCTAAAATCTCGGGGACACTGTCGGTCATCGATCAAAACAATCCTGATCAAAATCGGTTGAGAATTCGTCGAACTGTGTACCGAACTTAGGTCGAAAAAGTGACGAAAAAGTCGATGTTCAGATTTCGCCACTATGAACACCTTTATGTCTCAAATTGTGTTCAAACACGTTCTAAAATTACGAAATTGATGTTGATAGGTGAAATTTTAGGAAAAAAGCACTTTTGAAAAAAAAGTTTGATCCGACCCCACAACATATTTTGAAAATGACAAAATTTTTAAGGAGGAGAAAGTGACGTCTCGCTCTTCTCCTACACGTCACTTTTCGCCCTCTGATGGTCTCAAAACATGTCAAATCGATAGTGGACAGGTATTCGCGTCATTCGGTTCTGACGATCCTCGACACACGATCGTTTTCACAATTTTTTGTCAATTTTCATTTTACACGATTTTCCTTCAAACCACTTCACAATCGCACTCAAGCGACGCTTTTTTGAGAATTCTGGTTGTACATCACCTATAGTTCTCTCTGGAGGGTCGGTTTTTCGATCACACTTGTGACGACACATTTGCACCAACATTTTGACACTATGGATTTTTTGATCCGATTTTCACTGCAAATCCTTCTTTCTCACGGTATGAGTGAGGTGTGCTCGAATTTTGAGGAGATTTTGTCGGATAGTTCTCCCATAAAGTCACTTTTTCATGTTTTCACTTCTCAACTTTTGACCGTTTTTGTCACTTCAAAACAGGCTGTAGTCCCTTTCATTTCATCACTTTTGCTCCCCATTTCACATATGATCTGTTCATCATTCCTCTTCATTTTGCTCAATTCACTTCCATTTTGTGGGCCGTTCTCACTTCACTAGCACATCATTTTAGTCAACTTTTCATCAACTTTTTCACAAAAACAGAGTAAATGAAAGCGAAACAACCAACAATGAAACGGGCAAGTATGAAACTGAGAGGGAAATTGACGATCGTGAAAACGGTGTGAAATGTGGCACCAATAGTGAAAATGTCGCTTGTGTTTGGTCCTTTTTTGCTTAAAAACATCAAAAAGTGCTCAAAAAAGTATGTGAAATGATGAAGATTACGGAAAAATTCCGAGATATGAAGTGAGCCGTTGAAAGTGAGATCTCTGCAAAAGTCCGGAAAACTCAGTAAACGAGAATTAGTGTGTTGAATTTGAAAACAAGATTAAGAGAAAGAAACATGAATGAAGTGGTTAAAAACAGTAAACAACGAGAAAATGAAGACGGAAGTGAGGTCAAAAACGAAACAATAATGAGCAATAAACAAGTGACAATTAGCCCGGAAACAGCTGAAACAAGTCTAAAACAAGAAGAAAATGAGAGTGAAATGATGAAGAATGCATACTTTTACCGAGATCTGGACCTGGTTGTGAAACCTCAAATATCTCTGTAAAAGTTCGGAAAATCCAAAAAACGAAGCATACGATCATGATCTCCAACTTCAGGAGATTCCGAAACGCGAAGAATCAGAACGAAACTATCACTTGTGAGAAATGAGTGATCGAACCCATTGATCCTCGTTTCTCGTGAAAAATCCAAAACTGAGAAAACAACGAAAGAATTTTCATTTTTGATTTTTTTAATTTGTATTAAATGAATCCAACTGCGATGTACAAAGAAAGACGTCGAGTATGTTCAGAACAAGCATTAATTGAATCAATGAGAGAAGAGAACTGTTCGCTCGTCTCTGAGTATGTCAGAAATAATGTGCCGGTGACGTATGTTCATGAGGGAGTTGAATGGAGAATAAAACCAAAGTTGTGGAATCAAGGAAACAGACCCCACTTAGCGAAACGTCGACACTACACTCAATCATTCGTTGAAAATGAACTGAAGAAATACAATTGTGAACTCGTCGGTGAGTACACGAAAGTTCTGGTTCCATTCACATATCGAGAGATTGGCGGAAGTGAAGTGTTCAGAATTAGACTTGATGCATGGCTGACTGCTAAGAAAAAACCCCATCTGAGAAAACAGAAATAAACGCTCAACTTTTTTTATTTTCGGATTTTTTATTTTGTAGTAAATGACACTGCTAAAACCAATCAAAAATAGAATTCAAGAAATTCAAGACCTCTTTCCGAATACACAATTTCAATTTAGCGATGGTCGAACGTACAATCCCGACAGTAAGAATTATCAACATCACAGATCATTTCTCCTAAATATGCTTCAACACACAGATCTCGAGTTTCCACATCCAATAAAGAATCTCGATCTCAATCTCATTCCAGATTTTATTGAACAAGTTAAACTTCGACAACAGATGGCGTCAGAAGATCGACTCGCTCACCGAATGATTGTTGAAAACATGAGAGCAAATCCAAGAGTGAATAAAGACGAACTGAAAAAGCAGGTGTTCAGAATGACGTGGAAGCTGAAATCAATTGAAGAGAAGCTGATGGATCATTGGATGAAGAATCTGTTGATCATTCAAAAGAAAAATGAACAAATGGAAAATAGAGAAGTGCAGACCTTTGATGGATTTGAAGAATGTATCCTACTCGCTGAACCACGTGACAAAGCAGCATTCAATTCTTGTCTCATGGATGCACGAAGGAAGTTCAAAAAGAATGAGGTCGAGAAGGTTGAAGAAAATGGAAAACCATATCAGTTGTACTTCCACAATCATCTGAAGAACGTTGAAGAAATCACAACCTTCATCAAAGCAGTGTTCGACAAAGAGAAGGATCATCCATTCAAGATCAGTCTTGACTTTGGAAAGATCATCGAGAGAAAAGACAAAGATGAGACAACATACAAAGATTTCAGACCAGAATTGGAGAACACATCAAAGAGTTTCCCAACTGTGATCAGAAGTTCAGGAGACATCAATGAGTATTCGAAGTATGCAATCAATCTTATCAAAGAATCTCAAGAGAGAACACTGATGGATACGAAGACAATGTACATAGGGTCGCAATTTTTCACTTTCCAAAAAAACAGTAGTTTTGTTCGAGTGAAATGCAAGAGGTAATCCAGTCCATAAAATCGAATACTTGACTTTCATCAATCTCAACTATCGATCTTATACCACTAATTTCTCCAACTTTCGTATGTTGTGGTGATCAAGCCCATTGAGAGATACTCAAAATGTCGAAAGCTATCTTCACCCTTAAATCACTATCGTGCACACGAGATATATCATATAAGGCGTCATTAAAGAGTTTAGATGCAGAAAAACCATCCTAGGCACTCTTGGAAGACTTGATCGATCCAAAACAGAATAATGGATCAACCATCCACAAACACATTTTAGCACTCGTTCTGCCATGTGTTGAAGACCTTGACCGATATTTCGCGAATGATTCCTCTTAGCTTTCTTCCAGCACGACAAGTATGCCGCTACATTTTTAACTTATTTCTCCACTCTTTTTTCCGCAGCGATGGCGAAATTTCTATGCTAGCCATGAACCATCATTTGTCAGCTCTAAATCTCACTGGGGATTCATTTCATAATGAAGAGGAGGAAGAAGAAGAGGAAGAGATCATCAGGTTTCTGTCTCCATCCCTTTGACATTTCACAGCACCGTATAATCTGTCAACGAGTTCAATCTCCTTTCTATTGCACCAGAATTGCGTTCAATGGTCCAAGAAGTCTTCTCCTTCCAATCACAGAAGTTCATGCTTCCTGCTCCCTCAAACCGTTCATCCCCGAATATCAACCTACCATTGGTGAGGTCGATTCTTCTGTGAAAGTGCAGCGTCCAGATGGTGTTGGTGACTTTCTTGGCCTTGTTGTTCTCGATGAACATGGTCCAGAACAGAGCAATCCGTCTACGCTCGAGATGTAATTTTGGAATCTCGAAAAACTGAGTGATGTGAAGTAGCCAACAAATGCTCGAACTGTGGACGCGAATGATCGAGGAGCGATTGTATATAATTCAAGATGTCCATCACTATTTTTGCTTCCTTTTTCTCTACTCTTTCGCTGGTAGGGTCTTCAATCATCGCGTAATAGCATCGAGGAGTTCTATGAAAGACCACATTCTCCTTATGTTGCCTATCGAGATCCAATGCCGTCTCCGGAGACACGAGCGGAAATCTGGCCGCCCAAATTCGAGAATCAATTCAAACATGTCTGATTCTATCGTTCTTCAACAACAATTTTCCTTCTCATGATCTTTCAGACAACAATACCTCCACTTCATCGACTGGACATGAACATCGCAGATTACAGCAAACTGATCCTCTCCATCCTCAACATCGCTGTGTACAATGATTCTGTGAATAATCTTCTTCACATTATCTTCTCGGTGTTCTTTCCATTCAAATAGAACCCACACTTCAAAGATTTGGACCTTGGGGATCTTCTCTCGCAGTCCAAAGGCCACTGACTTCATCATTTACGATCAGTTCTTCAATCCTCGTTTCCCATTGATTCTCATAATTCTTCATTTCATTCATCATCCTTTTTCTTTTTATTTGTCTCCCAATCTCCAATTGGACAGAAACCTGAAAAACGATGATTGTTCCCGTGAAATGATTGGATTCTCACGCTCCCGTCAGAACATTATTAATCTTAGCAAGGTGTGTCGAATTTTGCTTAAGCTGAACGCGTTGCTGAACTGCTAGTTGAGTCGTCAGCCTTTTCTGTCCTTCAAACGACTCTGTGGGCTCGATAACAACTATAATTGCCTTCAGAATGATCTGTCTCAATACCCTTGTGGGCAGCACACTCCTTCCTGAACAATGCTGCAGATAAGAGCGCCCTCCATGTGCACGAAGTGGCAGACCAGACTACGCTCAGCGTTGGGTGGTGAAGGGCGGCAGACATATGCACTGTGTCAGTGAGGTTGGGATATACTCTGGTGGTGAGTCTTGAGATGTATGGCTTGCAGATACCCAATCTAACAAGCTCGTCTGTTTTCAGTCATCTCGTTGGTAGCAGACAGTGAAGAGCATCGCATGCGATCCGATTTCGTCTCCGAAGTCATCAAAGGAGTGGGAGTGTTGGTTGTTGTGAGGTTGGTCTGGAGTGTGTCTTGCTCAGTCGTGAGCTGATCAATGTTCGTGTGGAGTGTCTCGATGGAAGGGCTCTTCTCCTCGTTTATTCCAATCCACTCATCCACCTCCCTCTTCGTCTCCTCCAATCTCTCCTCCAGCCGCGTGTTGTTCTCTCGTACCATCTCCATATGCTGCCTCGTTCGCTCCAAACTGTTTTCCAGAGTGCTTTTGTCTGCAGCCAGCCATGCTGATCGAACTTGGTAGTCCGACATCTTCTCTGCCAATCGGGCGTTCTCCTCTTTGAGATAAGTCAGTTCGGATTGTTCATCAGCTGATACTGAACCCATTGTTCGTTGCTCTTTTTCAAATATCGCCTTGTCGTTCTGTTTCAGTGAACGATGCTTTCGAAGAATCGGGCTTTCGCAATAGATCTGCTGTTCATCACCGGTGTCCAATCCATTCGGAGAGGGACTGTGTTCTTCAGATGTTGTTGGTGCTCCTGTGAACTGCTTTGTTGTGATTTGCGCTTCTGCATCTGATGACAGCGTCGGCAGTGTGAGTCCGGTCAGATCAGCATGTGGCTCCTTCCGCTCTCCCCTTCTCTCCTGCAGTGAGCTGTTCGGCTTCTGAATCGCCACGAACGAGTCTTCAAAACGCTAGTAATCGTCGAATTGTTCGTCCCGTATGGAGTCGGCTATGATCGTGTTCGACAGGACGAGGCGAGGCTTGTCATCAGTCAAATTGTATCGCGTGAGGGTTGGAATCGTATTCACCTCCACACTGGACCACACAAGAAAAATCATCACTATAAGTATCAGCACTGTGTGTGATATGACCAATCCATCAGAGAACTATTGCAAGATTGCAGAGGAAGGATCAACGACGCGGTCTGTGGCGCATGTCGGCTTTCTCCTATTTGTCACTCCATTTGCATCATTCTTTTCCTCTCTCTCTCGTGCCAGTTCTTTCCGCCTTTTGTAGTATGCGAATATGCTAATTGCTCTTGCTGCCATTGTGACTGTCCGGTGCATCGCTCACAAGAAAGAAAAGGGTGAAGATTCGCCCAAACAGCTCATCGTTGAAGAAACCGCAGCGGAACCTCCAAAATCACATGAGGAAAGCACTGAATCGGCTCCATCAATGGAAGTTCAGCAAGAATACGAGAGCTAGCACATCGGGTTTCAAACATCGCTAAAGTGTTATCTGGCATATCTTCGACTTTAAGTTGTAAATATTTCGTGTGCATTTCATGTACATCACGTCAGAATGTTTGGTGCATAACTAGTTCAGAGAAAAGGAGATCAAACCATACACACGGAGTTTCAAGTCTTTGTTGATTCCAAAAAGTACAGAAGAACGGAGAATGAACAGGAAGGAACATCGGATGTATGTGACGTGATAACTATCGTAGGAACGTGGTCAAGAAGGGCGTGGTTGGAATCCGTGTCGTGTCCCGTTTCTCTGCACTCAAAGACATCCTCCCAACCAGAATTGAACAGTTTCCTGCTGCAAGTATGGTCATTTTCTGGCTGGTGTTCTTGCCATCGTTGTTATCGAGTCATACGGTTGAATTTCGTGATCCAACCGTTTCATCTCCACTAAGCTTACTCTTCGAGGTAGTGACGCCTTGAAGAATAGGACCAGTGCTGATGAGATGGTGAACAGATAAAGATGTGGTTCTGCCCGAACAGAGAGGAAAATAATCAGAATTCTAGAACACAGACGAATTGATGTTAATTCTGTCAGGAGGCCGGTTGGGGCGGATTACCAGCTGATGACATCGACAAAGAGGATGGGGAAGTGAATAAACACGTTCAGACCGAGAAGCGAGAGGGGAGAAGAAGAGCTGAACGCTTGCATGTTGATCGAGTTGGGCTGGCTGAAGTGGGTGACATTGACAGATTCTGTGATAACTTGGAAAACAGCAAAGAGCGACGACGACAGCCAAGTTGCGAGTGATCCATGGAGGAGCTGAGGAAGAGAGGATAAGGAGAGAGTGAGGGCGACGAGATTCGAGCGCCTTCTTACCTTCCCTGCACCTTCGGCTGCTGACTCGGTGTCGGGGTTGGCGTTCACAGCGTCGTTGTCACAGCTGGACGCGCGGATTGCGAAGCTGACGGAGCGGACACGAAACTCGGATGGCTCAGCGACGTCTGGCCCGCCTCTTCACGTCTTCTTCGATTCCTCGACGTGCCTGTGACCCTCCGTGTCATCCTGATTTTGCTGTTGCTGGCAGAGTCTCAGAGAACGGGATGGCGAGGGGAGAGAGCAGTGAGCGCGACTGGTGTACTGTGGATGGTCCTTAAGAAAGAGCTCAATTAACAAAATGCACACTTCCGGTCCTCGAATCCTCTTGGTGTTAGTGCCTGCGCCTATTAGAAACGGATAGGGTGTCGGTGTCTCGTCCATTCGAGAGCGTCCAGACGAGCAGCGGGAGAGTCAGACGGAGAAACCATGATTCTTTCTTTTCTTGTGAATAAGGAGAAATATGTAGTTGTTCTTTTAGTGTCGATCTCGGCCACCATCACCAATGTCATGCTGCCACTGGACATAGTATCCAATTCTGGTGTCCTAAATCCCAGTATATTTCCAATGATTGAGAAACTGAGGGACGCAAATGTGAATGGTGGAATGTGTGATGACTGGTGGGGAATCGCGGAACCAAATCCGAAAACATTCAACAGTGCTCCCCATATGCAGATCGCCCAGAAGTGACAATCCCTTGGCTTCCACTTGCAGTGCGTGACGTCGTTCCACAGATGTGGATGCAATATGGTTGATACAGTCACCACTCCCCATCCGTCTTTGGTTCTCCAAGTTCAAGTTGTATCCCACAAGGGCAACCACGGCAACGAAGTAGACGAATACATCTCACTCGCGCTCGACAAAACTAACATGTTGATAGTGACGATCTTCCTAAAATCGTCCTCACACATGAAGAGGATGTACTGTCTCGCGGCTCCAACATTCATGTAGAGTGGAGTTAGAGTGAGCAAGAATGAGCACACATTTGTTCGGGTAGAGTGATGGGCGACGAGAAGTCATTAGATCGAACAGCTCGCTGAAGGAGATGGTTAGTTATTGATGTCGAGCCCAGAATATTGTTTTGGCCTTTGTCTCCTCCGTGAAAACTACTGTTCCGACGATGACTTCAGTAATTTTCAGATAACATCCTGTCAGAACCGGATTCTGGTCGTCGAGAGAACTGATCCCGAATGACGACAGATTTAGAACTGATACTTGACCTGTGCACTTAATAACGCCAAGAGAATGAAGTAGAATTCGGGAAAAGACAAGACAATGGCGATAAACAGCAATAAAGAGAAGAAAGAGGGAGCAGATGTTTGGTGGAAGAAAGCGGAAGGTGTGAGGACATACATCTGTAAATAATCGAGTTGGTAGTCGGGATATGATCTTCACCTGTAAGGGAAATGGGCGAATCTTTTCCATGTCAGGGTCCAGTTCGCGCTGGATGAGGAGTTGAGATCGGAGTTGGAAAGTTGTGGTGGGGCTGTATGGAATAACGTCGGAGACTCTCCTGCTAGAGAAGATGCTGAATGCAAACGACTGGATATAATTGTGTGGGGATCAACTGTCGAATGAAAGAGAAGGAGTGCGCAGCGAATGACAACAAGTGAAAGTATAGTCATTGATTACTGTTGGTACTCGTTTCATTTTCAGGTTAGCCTCCCCTTCGAGGTTCATTGTGTTCACAGAACACACACCGGAGTCTCCACTGCTCGCCAAAAGGATCAAATCCGCTTGAATGTCATCATTTCTGATCTGAAATGAATTGAGAACAGAATAAAGTGAACGTACAAATCAACCAACATAACCACACCGATGTGAACGACTTCGCATGAGCGTTTCACTAATCCATCTTTGGTTCACACCTTAAGAGGTTGACAATAGGTATTTCGATCAGTCAAGGGTGGAAATTTGTCTTCGAAAACGTGCATTGTTTCAGGCGGTGATGTTATAGTTCTGGGAGTGTTTGATGATTCGAAAAACAGAGATAAAAGTCCATCAATAAAAGAAAATGAGAAACCAGTTCAAAAGCATTGGTACTCTGAAATCAGATGATGGAACGTCCGAGCGAGGGACAATGTGTGGGAATGTTCGTGGGGAGGACCAAAGAGTGGGGAGGGAGCGTGGACGCTGGATCAAAGAAGAGAATATGGGATTAACACGTCTTTCCTCACCAATATTATATACCCATTGATTAATCAACACAAATGGAAGAATACTTTAGAAAAGCTAAATCAACAAGGAGTGGACACGGCCAAAGCATTTTCAAGCTACTCAGCGAACTCTGTGAAGACGAACCCGCGGCGCCACTCCTCAGCGCACTAAAGAGTCGGAACGAAATGATACCGATTAGAAAGAAAATTCTCAACCATTACACCGGTTTGGGTCTTTTACTTCTCATTTACCCTCACTTCTTTAAGCATACTTCACTCAACTGCTCCAAAGCCTGTCACAATTACATGAACAGCTTGAACGCGGGGATGGTATAAAGTTGCTGCAATGTGTGACCCAGGCCTGCAGCTTCCAAGAGGCCAAAGACTACGGATTCAAAATAACTGAAAATCAGTATTACTACGCAAAGTCCTTATACGATACTGAATCACAAACGATTCACTCTCCTCCTCAGCATCAACGACAAATAAAACCCGTTTGTTTCTCTCTTTTCTTCAGCATTCGTCTCAGGATTTCTTAATCGAAGAAGGCAGTCAATTGATGAACGATATAATCGAAAATACTGCACCAAGCTGTAAAACCAAAAGGCTCTCAAAGAAGAAACAGAAAAGCAAAGTTTGTCCTGATTATCTCTCAACTTGTTACATTTAGAGACAATAGAAGATACGTTAGACGAGGCGACGTCGATTTTGTCTGCCCTCCTAGTCCAATATTGACGCTCCCACCATCCAAACCACCTCTTCATTTGGCAATCTCACTCCACACAGCCAAAACAAAACACAAAACAAACAAAACAAAACAAAACCAGAAAAGATTACTCCATACAACAAAAAGACTTATACAACAAATTAAAGGAAGAAGGAAAGACCACGATGCATTACTCAACATTTTGCCGAAAACAAGATTCCTGAGCAGAATGTCGGACGGACCTATGCAGTGTATGTGCTCGTGGAGATTTCCTAGAAAAAACATAAAACTCTGGCATCACAAAACAAACAGATACCAGAAAGAAAAAGAAATAGAAGAAATAAAAAACACAAGATTATCGCACAAAACAACGCGATTTTACAACAAGACAATATCTCACCTCACCGATGACTCTTTGGTCATCGTTCTTGATTTAAAGAAAATTGGCATCTTCCTTTATCTCGTGACCAGATTGGTCATGACTTTTCGTTAATACTTCCGTTTCGCATTTATGCATTTCGGTATATCACACACATCACAACCAATTAATTTTAACACATCACAACTTTCTGTCTCCCATCACTACACACGATCACCGCTTCGTCGAAGAATGTCTTTCAGATGTTCTCGACATGCAAGATATGTTCATCAAAAGAATATTTTTATTTTTACAGATGCTGGCCCGCACTTTCGCAACCAGTATTTCTTAGGTTTCTTACTTTCGTCCAAGCATTCTCCCTTCGGAGAAAAACTGTTACATACTCTTTATTTTCAGAGCAGCACGGAAAAACGTGTGTGACTCTGAGTTTAGTTTTCTCACAAATTATGTTGATCATCATTTAGTTTCTCCTATTACGTCTTCAGACTCTTTATTTGATTTTTTCACACACGGACTATCTGGCCAGGTCCACACCACAGATGGCCTTCAGACCCGTCACTGCTTCCACAAGTTTGTTTTTATTTTCATATATTCTTTTCATAGGCACACTCAGTTCCCATCCACTCACAAGTTTACCATGTTGAGGGTGGATGGGATGAAGCAATACCTTGGCTTCCGGCGCCAAGGGCCTCACTCACAGCAGCCCTAGTGGGTGAGGGGGGCGAAGACAATTTCTGCTGTATCGTGTCCACGCACGAGAAGCAGGCTGTCGACAACAAAGAGAGGGCTGTCTACGAGGGGCGGAGGACACTCCGATAGTGCACACGTGCCTGTCGGATTACTTTTTCTGTAACTTCTTCAAGATTCAGTTCTCTTTCTTCATTACCTTCTCTTCCTTCACCTTCAGTTCCTTCATTACCTTCTGTTCCTTCTCTCCCTTCTGTTCCTTCTTTCCCTTCCGTTCATTCATTACCTTCCGTTCCTTCTCTCCCTTCTGTTCCTTCATTGCCTTCTGTTCCTTCATTGCCTTCTGTTCCTTCTCTCCCTTCTGTTCATTCATACTTTTCAGTTCCTTCATTGGCTTCCCTTCCTTCCTTACCTTCCCTTCCTTCATTACCTTCTCATAATTCTTTCTCTTCTCTTCATAGAAACACCACTTCACACACTTCACCGATCATCGATTTGAGTTAATCACTTCACCATTTCACATCAAGATACCTGACTTTCTCCGCCAGGCTCTTCACAGAGTTGAACGGGTCAGCCCTCTCCTCCTGGATGACCTTTTCGGCATCCTTGATGAACCTGGAAGCAGGATTGGGTTCCCAGCAGGACTTCTTGGTGTGAAATTGTGGCTGATTATGCTCAAATTATCCTATTCAACAAAAACACTTTGATCGAAAGTGGTGATACGGAGAAATTCAAAATGAAAATATGGGTTCGGAGATTCGATCGAACTTTTCTTGAAAGCGAATAATTTCGACCCATAGCATTCCACTCCATTCTGGTTGCAGTCTATCGATTCCCAGTTGCAGGAAAAGCAAATGCGATTCTCACTGAACACATCAAAACGAAACGTTCGGTACATCGATTCTGAGTTCAACATCTGCTTCTTTCAATCATTGTCGTTCCTCACCCTTCCTGAAGTGCCTGGGAAAAGATGTCAATAAATATGAGAAACGTTGAGCCGAAACGATTGTTCGCTGTGCATAAGAAGCTGACCCATCTCAAACCACATCAACTTACGGGCGCGCGAAATATCCTGGATTTGATATTGCATGTGATATGGAGACAGTCATGCAAGAATTTAACATCACAGTTCACATTTATGAATTTGACGAAGACAAGAAGCGCTATTTCCTAAGTCAATCGTATGTCAGCGAAAATGATGATGCTCGTGTTCTCCCACTTCCGATGATTCCACTCACCAACTCTCGTTCATGTCATGTTCATTGTTGATCCTGAGAAAATCACTGGATATAAACTCTGTCCGTATTGTCAGTCAAAGAGGATTCCAAGTCAAGGATTCTCACTTCAAGACATACTACGAGAAGCATCTCAAAGAGTGCAAAAGCTTGATGGAAACATGTGAAGAAGATCACTCTTGACAAAACACCAAGACCATATGTTCCACATATCCTCAACAATAGAACTTATGAATTTCTGATGGCACATAAGAGACAAGACGAGTTCAAACCAACGCAGTACAACATCACGTACGATTTCGAGAACGATGGAAGATCTCATTCTTGATAATCTATTCTCTGATGGCAATACTCAGTTGATTTCTCATCTGAAGCCTCTCTCCGTTGCATCATCAATTAAGACAAAATCAGGTTGAAGTCAATCTATTATGATCTTCGAGATGGAAGGACTTTGGAAGCAATGGATCCAGAGAGCTCTTCAAATACGCTGAGACAGTTCGAGGACA
>JARBJD010000236.1:0-118318 GCA_033064195.1 Blattamonas nauphoetae | reverse complement strand
AAATCATTAATATGCTTCTCATCGATGTGTCCCCTCAGTTCTGCAACGAATAGTGTCTTCTGATTCTTGTCTTCAATGATCTTACGACATTCTTTATCTCCTGTTGCGGTGAATAAAGCATCGTCCTGGCATGAACATTCTGTGTTTGGTGTATGGATTGTTCTTGTTCTTGATTGATGAAAGCACTTGGATAAAGTGAATTGAAATCCAACACCACAGACGTGAGTCATTTTGTGTTCTGTGTCCTTGGAGATAACTTTTCCATCTTCATATGTGAAGTGATTGATTTAGATCACGTCTTTGATGTTCTGTCTGTGCTGAACATTCGATAATCCACCAGTCACTGCTGCTCTCAGTTTATGGTAGGTCTGCTCATGTGTCAGAGTCATAGGTAATGATTTCCAGATACAGTACTTCTTCAGTTGAATTCTCAATCTTGTGAGATGTTCATCTTTGTCTGACTTGTATGTGTTGCAGTAGTCACAGCAGATCTTAACGTTCTCTTTTGAATGACCTTTTGAATTGTCGATTCTATCTAATGTTGGTCGCACTGCTTGTGAGAAGTGACTCTTGCAGATATAGCACACTCTCTTGCACTGTTGAACGAACCACTCATAGTCTGCTTCAGTGACATTTTTATCAGTACTGCGATGAGCTTTCTGGTCTTGATAGATGTACGATGCAACCTTGTACTTCCAGTATTGCTTGGTGATTTTTATTTCTCCAGATTGATCCACTCCATTGAAATCATCGTCGATATCAAAGTCTTTGTAGGCACACGCATATTTGATTGCAGAAGCATTTGCTGACAGTGAGAGATTGTGCAACATATCCACTTTGTACTGGAAGTTCAAATTGATTAACGTGTCTAGTGGTACAATCATACATTCGACGTCTCTGATGTTGTAGAATTTCAGGTAGTCCCATCTGTTCTTGAATCCTTGCTTCTTCCAATCATCAAGGTACATTTGGTAATCTGGGTCGGACATTTCACTGTTGTTCAGACTGGAGTAGAATTCATATTTGGAGAATGGTTCTTGTTTGTTTAGTACTGTGTCGTAATCTGATGAATCAAATGACTCGTATGCAAAAAGAATGATTTCTGGAGTGTAGTGTTTCCTCCGAAAGCTTTGACTGCACTATCCAAAGTCATTGGTCCTGTGTATGACATCATGTCAATCAAGCGAAGCACCTGTTGTGTCTTCTCATGTCTGATCAATACCTGCTTGTACTTCGTTGTGGATCCAAGGGAAGCTTACCACTTTCCAATCCTTGTCAACGAGATCACGAAAGATGAGATTGATGTCGAATCTGGAACTGTTGAATCCAATCACACTGACTTCATTTTGTGAGGGTATTTCCGGGTCTTCGTAGTAGTTGTCATCTCGTACTGTCTCAGCATATCTGAAGAGTTCTCTGATCCATTGCTTCACAAAGTCCTTTCCATCCTCGAAGATCAAAGTAGATTGACTTCACACCTGATTTTGTTTTGATTGCAGATGCAACGGAGAGGCTTCAAGTGTGAGATCAGTTGTGTGTTGTCATCAGAGAATAGATTGTCAAGAATGAGATCTTCCATCGTTTCGAAATCGTATGTGATGTAGTATTGTGTTGGTTTGAATTCGTCTTGTCTCTTGTGTGCCATCAGAAATTCAAACGTTCTGTTGTTGAGAATGTGCGGAACATACGGTCTTGGAGTTTTATCGAGTGAGATCTTCTTCACATGTTTTCCATCAAGTTCTTTGCACTCTCTGAGATGCTTCTCAAAATCTCTGCTGTAGTTTTTATTCTTCACTTGGAATCCTCTTGACTGACAATATGGACAGAGTTTGTATCCAGTGATTTTCTCAGGATCCACAATGAACATCACATGAACGAGTGTGGCTGTTAATGGAATCATCAGAAGTGGGAGAACTCTTGCATCGTAATTTTCGTTGACATACGATTGACTGAGGAAGTAACGACCCCTTTGGGGGTCACTAGTCGAACTAGAGTTCGGGTACTTCTTCTTGTCTTCATCGTATTCATAAATGTAAACTGTGATGTTGAACTTCATCATTGCTTTCTCAATGTCACAAGCAATATCAAACCCAGGATAATTCTGAAGATGTGGAGTCAATTGTCGAGATTGGAGATGAGTGAGATTCATCCATTGTGCGAACAATCTGTAGGCTTCACTATTCCTCATATTGATTGATATTTTCTTACCTTGAACTTCAGGAAGTGTGAGGAATGATAGTGCTTGAAAGAAGCAGATATTGTACTCAGAATCAATGTACCGAACGTTTCTCGTTTTGATGTGTTCTGTGAGAATTGCATTGGCTTTTCCTGCGACTGGGAATCGATAGACTGCAACCAGTATGGAGTGGAATGCGATGTACATTGTCTTCGTATCCATCAGTGTTCTCTCTTGAGATTCTTTGATTAGATTGATTGCATATTTTGAATACTCATTGATGTCGCCTGAACTTCTGATCACAGTTGGGAAGCTCTTCGATGTGTTCTCCAGTTCTGGTCTGAAGTCATTGTATGTTGTCTCATCTTTGTCTTTTCTCTCGATGATCTTTCCAAAGTCAAGACTGATCTTGAATGGATGATCCTTCTCTTTGTCGAACACTGCTTTGATGAAGGTTGTAATTTCGTCAACGTTCTTCAAGTGATTGTGGAAGTACAACTGATATGGTTTTCCATTATCTTCAACCTTCTCAACCTCATTCTTTTGAACTTCCTTCGTGCATTCATGAGACAAGAATTGAATGCTGCTTTGTCACGTGGTTCAGCAAGTAGAATACATTCTTCAAATCCCTCAAATGTCTGCACTTCTCTTTTTCCATCTGTTCATTTTTCTTTTGTATGATCAGTAGATTCTTCATCCAATGATCCATCAGCTTCTCTTCAATTGATTTCCAGCTTCCACGTCATTTTGAACACCTGCTTCTTCAGTTCATCTTTGTTCACTCTTGGATTGTCTTTCATGATTTGCATTCTTGCTTTGCTGTCTTCTTCATTCATCATTGCATTGTTATTGTGCTCTTCCAGTTTGTGAATAAAATCATCAATCTGATAGTTGGTAATATTCCTTATCTCTCCTTCAAAATGGAGATCTGGATTCTTGAGCATTGACAGGAGATATGCACGATGATGTTGGTAGTTTCTAATGTTTGGATTGTATGTTCGATCATAGCCATGTTCATCCTTGAATTCAAAGGTGGTGTTTGGAAATAGTGTTCTAATTTTCGTGATGCTGTCTGTGACAAATTTCAGTGTCGCCGCCATTTACTACAAATTAAAAAATCCGAAAATAAAAAAAGTTGAGCGTTTATTTCTGTTTTCTCTGATGGGGCTTTATCGTTGCCTTGAACCAGGAATCAAGTCTAATTCTGAACACTTCACTTCCACCAATCTCTCGAGATGTGAATGGAACCAGAACTTTGGTGTACTCACCTACGAGCTCACAATTGTATTTCTTCAATTCATTTTCGACGAATGATTGAGTGTAGTGTCGACGTTTTGCGATGTGTGGTCGGTTTCCTTGATTCCACAACTTTGGTTTTATCCTCCATTCAACTCCCTCATGAACATACGTCACCGGGACATAATTTCTGACATACTCAGAGACTAGCGAACAGTTCTCTTCTCTCATTGATTCAATTAATGCTTGTTCTGAACATACTCGACGTCTTTCGTTGTACATCTCAGTTGGATTCATTTAATACAAATTAAAAAATTCAAAAATAAAATTTCAATCGTTGTTTTATCGTTGGTGATCTTTCGAGACTTCAATTCTGCCTTCGATGGGTTCGATCAGTCTTGTTCGATCAGAGAAAGTCCTTCAATGGGACTCGATCCTCTCATTTCGTTCCTGATGGTTCTTTCCCGTTTGATTTAGGTGTGTTATGCTTTCTACTTTCACATTTGTTCTCTTTTCTTTTTGACATCTCATTCTTGTTCTCGATCCTTCACTTTTTCTGTCTCTCTCGTTCAGGTACATCACATTGTTTTATGAACGGTGGTTTCATTCCCGACTTGGTTTGAACAGGTTTGCTCCATTTTTGAATTCATTCTTTCCTAAAACTTACTTATGTACCAACGCCGATCAAACCGAAAGTGGACCTGAAGATCAGGTACACAGATGCGTTTTATCTCCCAAAAGTTTGTGTCACAACCGGAACAACACAGGAATTCTCTGATTTTTGTTCATCTTTTCATAAAACATCTTCATGTACTCGATCTGTGTGATCATCAAACTCAGGTACACTATTGCGTCTTATGACCAGAAAGTGCTGTTCACTGAATATTTGAAACAGGTTTGCTCTCTTTTTTGTATTATCTCTTTATAAGACACAATGACGTACCAGAATTTTCACTTCACTTTTGACATTCTCTTTTCTGGTACAACACTTCACTTTATCCTCTCATTTTCACTTCATTGTCAGTTTTTTTTCATTGTCTCTCACTTTTTTACAAAATTAAAATTTAAAATGACGTGAACAAAATTTTGATCCTCATCTTTGCTCAAAAAACTAGGTGATTCATCGATAAAATTGTATGCGTTGGTACACCACTTTGTTTTACTTTCATTCAACTTTCATTTCACTTTTTACACTTCACCACTCTTCGATTTGTGCTCTTCATTTTTTCTAAAACACAACGGTGTACCAACAAAACGTGATCTGAAGTGATCGTCCAGATCAGGTACACCACTTCACCTTATCGTTTCATTTCACAACTATTTGATTTCAATTCTCTTTTTTTTCAAAACAAGGTAGAACACAGAACTAAAAATGTTTGATCGTCAAGATAAAAATGAACTGTAAGATCTGGTACATGAATGTGTTTTATCACTTCAAACCTTGTTTCACTTCACAATTTTGTTCTCTTTATTGACATTTTTGCTCTAATCTTTCATAAAACAAAGTGGTGTACCAACGAGACTCAATCTGAAATGATCGCGAAGATCTGGTACATGAATGTGTTTTATCGTTTAGTTCTCACTTCAATCATTGTTTTTTACTCTTGTTTTCTGA
Source organism: Blattamonas nauphoetae (assembly GCA_033064195.1). NCBI lineage: Eukaryota > Preaxostyla > Oxymonadida > Blattamonas > Blattamonas nauphoetae. The sequence continues at coordinate 113,291 of JARBJD010000236.1, read as the reverse complement.
AATTTTGATGAACACGTTCATAAGGTGAAGTGGTGTACCAACGAAGTGAGAAAAACAATGACTGGAGAGATCTGGTACGTCACTTCACTTTATCGTTGCTAACATTGTTTCACTTCACACTTTTACTCTAATTAGAAACATTTTGGTCAAACCCGTTCATAAAGTGAAGTGGTGTACCAACGAAATGCGAAAAACAATGATCGTTCAGATCTGGTACGAGATTTTGTTTTATCGTTTACTTTTCACTTCACTCACTCTTTTTTTCTCTTTGTTTGTGAAATTTTGACGAACCCGTTCATAAGGTGAAGTTGTGTACCAACAAAACACAAAGAATCAAGATCTCTCCGATCTGGTACATGATTTTGTTTTATCGTCTCATTCTCACTTCAATCACTCTTTTTTTCTCTTTTTTTGTGAAATTTGTCTGAACACGTTCGTAAATCTCAATACTTACCCACCATTTTCACTATTTCCATTTCACCATTCACTATCATACTTGCCCACTTCATTTTAGCTTCATTCACCTTCATTTGGTCTAATTAAGAGAAAAAGTCGACGAAAAATGAGTTGTTGTGATGTGCTCGTGAGGTGTAGACGGTCGAAAGAATGCTCGTGAGATTGGTGAAGTGACGAGGAAAGTCGAAGTCATTAAAGTGAAAACCAGACGAGCGAAATGAGCAGTGAAAAGCGTTGAAGTGGCTGTGCATGAAACAAACAAGATCAAAAGTTGAGTGTGAGAAACATGAAAAACCAACATTATGAAAAAACTAGTCGTCAAAAGTGTCGCGAAAATTCAGTACTCCCTCCTCGAAAGGTGAGAAAGAAGATGTGATGTGAGAAAATCGGGGCAAAAATCGATATGAGTGAAAAGTTGGTGAAAATGCGGTGCAAAAAAGGTGCGTGTAAAAAAAGACGACTATGAAGGTGAGGTGGTCGGAAACCTAGGAAAAGCGTCGGAAGGACGCGAATGCGAAGAAAACGAAAAATCTAACGCAAAAAACGAAAACTGACGAAAAAAGTGGTGAAAGATGAGGTGCAAAAGTGAACGTTCGAAGAGCCGCCAAAAGGCGACTCCGAGTGAAATGAAGTGTAAAAACGCAAATAGGAGGCAAAAGTGATCCTAAAAAGTGAAGTGCTGGAAGCGCATACATTTTTTTTAAAATTCGGAGAAACTCGAAAAATGGAATATGGGTTGATCTAGAAAAATCCCGATCCGGCCTTGATCTAACCAAAAATCCCAAAAGTGTTTTTTATCGCGAACTTCACCTTCTGAAATCGATTTTGTAATTTTAGAAGGTGTTTGAGGTGTGTTTGAGCCATATAGCAGCAGTTTTAAGCAAGTTCTGAAAATCGACTTTTTGGTCCATTTTTTGACCACTGTTCGGTACGTAGCTCCGCGAATTCTCAACCGATCTTCATCGGGATTGTTTTGATCGACGACTCACATCGTCCCCGACATTTTAGAAATTTTTTTAGATTTTTTCGAAATGGTTCTCAAGTTGGATTCACTTTGTTCGAGCTCAAAAGAGAAAAACCATCGAAAAAAGTGACAATATTTTTGGAATATGACAAAAATTTGCTTCAAAATTGACGCTTAAAATGAGGTCGAAATATTGGACATATTTCTGGAATTTAGGTCAAATATTGGCATCATTGAAATGGTCTAAATTCCTTTTAATACAAGATTTAGAAATGGTCAATCGGAATTGACTTTCGACTTTGGTTTTCAACGACTATTTCAATCTGGTTCCCAAATCGTCTACTATACTACTGATGAGGATATCAGTGGATACCAATCTGAAATGCCTGGGTATTATCGATTTGCACAGTTGGACAGTTCTGGAATGGGAGCTATAGATCGAGCAGAAATGTGAATTTAAAAACATTAATATATATTTTTTATTTTTATAGAAAGTGATGCAACCAATTCTAAGTTGTCAATTTACGAAACACACAAGTTCTTCTTCAGTACCAACATCAATCACCAACAATGTCATCATCGAGGATAGGAGCAAAGCTGGCGTAGATAATAGAGGATCGAAGATGGAGATGGAAAGAGTGTGCTCTGAACCTGTGGTATCCAATGAACGTGGAGCTTACGATCCACCACTGGAGACATATCCATCAGCACCAATTCAGAGTCGTTCTATACCACTAAGAGAATATACATCAAATATCACGGCATTCAAAGATCAGCTCCTGCTCGTCTACAAGAATGCATTCGCGTGCGAAAAGAAGTTGTTGAATAATCTCATTGAACCGTCGAAGAAACTGATCACAAACCAAAGTGATTTATGTGCTCTGATTGCGACACTCACTGGGATCAACGATGTGGTGATCGAACTGGATGATTTGTCTGACAAGTGCCTATGTCTGAATAAACTCCCAATCTTTCGAACAATTTTCAAGATCCTTGTTGGTGGAAAAGACATGAGTATTGCCTACAATGAAGCATACAACACAATTCTCAATTATGGCATTTCTCTGACGAAAGCAATTCCCCGTTAGGGCAGAAATCTCTTCTGAGATTATTTCCTCGTTAAAATTATAAATGAATTGTATTTTTTATTTTTACATAAATGGCACCAGGAAGTTTCAACAAACTCAAAAATATCGGCAAGCAATTCTTTCAATTCATCAAACCTCTAGCTCCAACATTACTTCAAGTCGGTGGTGGATTGCTCTCTCAAACGAACAGTAAATTCGGACAAACCGCGGGTGGAATACTCAATGGATTAGGAGGAATGATGGACGTTTATCAACAAAATAAGGCGATCAATCGAGCACCTCAACAACCACTCGACCCCAGTCGGGTTCGAAGCCTTGCAGAGGCAAGACAGATGATCGAGTACGAACCACCTCGAAATGGACGATACTCCAATGATGATATGCCAATCTCGTCGAATTCCAAAATCCAATTCAAAGGATAATAAGTCACTAGTATTCAAATATTTTTATTTTCCTAAAATGGCACCAGGTTGGTTATCAAAATTAGCAGCAGTTGGCAAAAACATACTCAGAGTTGGAGCTCCATTTCTGAATCTCATCCCCTTTGTTGGACCACTGATTTCGAAGGTAGCACAGACAGGAATAGAGATGATTCCAGATGTGAAATCGGATCAGCAACTCCATGCAGAAAAGATGGCACAATATGAGCAAGCAATGAATGAAGGAAACACAGCAGTTGCGAACAAACTCAGAGGAGAAATACTGAGACTAGAAGAAAAGCTGAAGCCGAAATCAAAGAAACCAAAAAAGAAAAAGTAACTTGAGTTAAAGCATAAATGTAATTTTTTTATTTTTGTTAAAATGAACTCGCATATAACACATCTGACAAACAAAAGAACTGGAGCATCATCACTGACTGGAAATACAACTGGAAGGATAGAATACACAAGAGATGACATGGGTCAAATACAACAGCAACTGATGTCCGAACATCACATTAATTACCTCATGAATGATGGAGCTCACAGTACTTCTATTCAAGAATTGAAACCATCAGAGAATGCACGCTTCTACAAGGGACAGGAAAGAATCATTCCACTGACCGGGAATCAAGACATTTGTCAAATCGATGATTCCTTTATTACGTTCACAATGACTGCAACATTGAAACTCAATAATTGGCAGACAACTTCTGGTAAACTTGGATCATGGATGAATGAGAGAATATTCATCTTTGTTGGACTCAAGCATTCAGCATCCATCTTTCGGAGTCTAACAGTTCTTCACAACAATCAGAGAATCATTAGCACAACAACTAATGATGTATCCATGGAATCACACATCTACAATATGATCAAACCGAAGAGTCAATTGGAGAATCGAAAACACTCACATACGCCATGGCAAAATGCTTGGAATCATGATGAATCTGTTGCTGGTGTTTATATTCCATTATCAGACTTCACAGGAATAAAAGAAACTGGTAATTTATGTGACACTATTGATGTGCCAATTCGTGTGTCGATTAATCTTGAAGATCTTCTGATATTCTCTGGGATGACTGACTATCCAAGATGTCTATTCGGTGATTTGAAATTAAGTGTGTACATCAATGAGGATGCTTTTGTCTGCTGCCCTGTGAATCCTGAACAGACATTGAAAAATACACTATCATCATTCGTTCCTGGAACAGCAACAGCACCATATATAAAAACAACAATTCAATCTTGTATTCAACATCGTCCCTTTTTTCTGAATAATCTTGTAACCTCATGTACCAAGAATTTCGTTCAAATTGGTCAATCATTTCTCCAACCAACAGTTACCAAAGACACTTATCTCAATGCATCCAATGCTCTGACAAATGAACCTGCATACGTGGATCAATATATATCATTGAACATTCTTGATTATCAAATTGATGATGTGTATTGCATGAGTTCTGGATACAATATTAAAGACATTGCGAAAGAGAATCTGAAGCAGATGTACACAAATCGTCCTGGAACAATTCCAGCAGAGAAGATCTCATTCTATCCATTTCAGAAGACACCAACAGCAACAGGAATTGATTGTACTCAGCAAATGGTTCTTGTGAATGCCAAGGATATTATGCTTCTCTTCCGTCACTACGATAATGAAGTCACTTGTTTCCACAATCCAATGCAGAAGAACATCCAAGTGAATCTACTCAACAAGTACTATCCAGAACAACCAACCACAACTATTGGAGCTCGTTTCTACCAGTTCGCATTGTCGACTCTCAACCTTGATTCATACCTCACTGTTCCAGATGATTTGGAGCGATCACTTACAGATTCTCTCGTTGAAGAGAAACTCACTGGTGACGGAACATATCCTCGTGAAACAATGACAAGAGTGCGACCGATTCATGACAACACTGACTTCCTCTTGTGCTTCTCCACACAGAGAAGTGGATGTCCAACGAACTGTAATGATTCAATCAGTTCCAGAGGTCAGAATGTTCCTGTAACTTTGAGATCTCAACCAATATATCAAGGGAATCTTGACACATACTACAATGTTTAAGACCCAAGTCAAAGTGGAGGAGATATGATAACATTTACTCATCCTCCAGCACCGATACTAGCGACTACTGCCACAACGTGGTGGGTATTACGATATAGTAGTGGTGAACCAAGAGTCGAATACTATCCTAATCATACATTGAAAACATTACATACAGATTTAGGAATTATTCCAAATTGAAAACGGTAAAAGAAAATAATGATATTATATTTTTTATTTTTCTATAAATGAGAAGTATCAGATCAAATCAATCCAAACCAACATCGACATTAATTGAGCAAATTGAAGTGCAATCATATCTGCCGAAACAGTGGGATTCAGAACCTCACATCTACTCCATTCAAGAAGTGCATCCTACAAATCCTCCAATGCCATGCAGAATCGGAGATGAGATTGAAGTTCCACTGTGCTATGACGGTCACGATGTTACTGAATTTATGAAGAGTCATTTGCGAATTGATCTCACGATTACTGTTCCATATTCATATGCGAGTAGTGAAACAGGAGAGTACGTCGGACTATCCGGTATATTCGTCGGATACAAATCATCCTCAGATGCAATTCGAGATATGAGACTCGTTGACAGTCATGGAAACATTATTGATAATTCACTTCAGAACAATCACGTTCATGAATCTTTTCTGTATCACACATTCAAGTCGTACGAAGAGAAAAACAATATGAAGCACTGTTACAGTTTGTGGGAAAATGTTCAGAGAATGGATCAGAGTGTGTGTGGATTCTACTATGTTCCCGTCAATAAATCCACAAATAAGCTCACTAAGACAATTCCTTTGGTTATTCCATTTGTGAATCTACTTCCACTGAGTACATTTGATCAATATCCCAATTCAATCTTTGGTAATTTACGATTAAGATTTCACTTGACAACCGATTCACTAGTGTATTGTCCAATTCAACATTCAACTGTCATTCGAAAATCTTCCCAAGGTTGTCGTGAATTGTTTCCAGATAAAGACTTGACAAGTATGTCGGATCAAACCAACATGCTCTTGATGTCTGATGGGGACTTTTCTCCAGTAACACAGGAATTTACACAGATAGGAAATCCAGTACTGAAAGCTTACAATAAAAAGAGCTATGCTCCACCTGCCAGTACAGTCGCTGAGGTTGGAGCCATAAGTTTCACTTGCACTGTTCAATCCTCTTCGGTGGACAAAGTCTCAACAATTTGCTATGGATATCAAATCACTGATGCAACAAAACAATCCCTCTTCAACACATATTCGAAGACTCTGTATGTCATGAAAGCAGAAAGAATTGACACACAATCATTCCAAACAAAAGCGAATGTCATGGGAGTGAGATCAAACATCAGTATCAAACTCAACAATCTCATGAATCTAATGTGCTTGTTCCCTGAAAGACCAAACGAATGTACAGTCTTCAGAAATCCTCACTATGTTGGTCACTTCGAAATGCTTGGATCCAACTTTCCCAATTTCCCAATGTCAACAATATCACCAGAGTTCTATCAAATGATGATGGTGAATGGTGATTTCATTGGTTGTTCCGCAACAGAAGAGTTTGAAAATTCAATTTGTTCAACTCGAATGTTTGACTATAAAGCAAAGGAATATAAGAGAACAAAACCAGTAACAGATGCAACATGTTTCACATTCATGGTTCCAACAGATCGAAGTGAAATCGCTGGTGGTGAAGAAGGGATCTCAACAGCAGAATCAGTGAATATCGTCTACAGAGGAACACCAATCAATCAGGGAGAACTTGATCCATATTTCACATCAACCAAAGATGGACCTCCTCCTCCAATTCTAGCACTACATCAAGCAACATACTGGTTGTTCTGGATTGAGAATGGACAACCACGAGTGCGATATGTCATTGATCGTCGACTCCAAGAAGCTTATGAAGAAGTGAAGAGAGGATATTAAATTGAATATTTTATTTTTGAATAAATACAAATGGTGAAGCGATACTTCTCAATTCAGAATTCTCACACTGCTCAACTCCCTCCTGATTTTACCAATTCCAGAAACCAAAAATATGTTCACTTTCTCGACTGTAAACTCATTCATGTGAAAGAAGAGAGTAGTGATGCATCGACAGTTGTTTCAAAAGACATTCCTCAGCACATCACAATCCATGGTGATTGGATTCATACTGATGCATTCAATGACTCGTTTGTTGCTTTCTGTAATGAACAGATTGCGAAGCGAAAGAAGTGGGAATTAAGCACTCGAGAATCAATAGTGAAGATCTGGTTCAAAGACAGTTCTGGTGAATCAATTGAGATGGAAACAACCGAGACCATCAATGGAAAAATAATCAATGAGTACTATGAATTTCTGGTTGATCTCACGTTGGAGTATTAGTCATTGTTTCGATCAGTGAATTATATTTTTGGATTAGTTCATTTATGAGTGTCTGTTGTTGTCCGACGATAGAGGATAATTCCTGAATGGCTTTCACACAAAAGCATGAGAGTTCTGCGTAATCAACTTGAAGACAATCTGGATTGGAATCATTCACAACTTCAGGAAAGATTTCTTGGATCTGTTGAGCAATCACTCCAATGTGTTTCTTCTCACTTTCCTTCTTCAGACATTCACATTTCTCTTTGCAGTTCTTCAAGTGTTCTTCATCAGTTTCACTTTCAATTTGTCTTGTGACTTTGTTGATCTTCGAGTCAAATGTGTTGAATTGGTAGCGAACAATTTCCACTTTATTCAGTTGCTCAAGAACATTAGGATATGGTTCAATATTTCTTTTCACTCTTCTGTCTGATAGCTGAGAAAAACTTCCTGTTGTGGATATTGAAAACACTCCTGAACCTGTGTCCTCATCGTAGTAATAGATTGCTGGTCTGTCACATGGAGACCACATTACGATGCCATCACCATTGAACTGAATTCCTGAGGTTTCTGAAATCGATTGTGAAATTGAAATGCCAGACTTAAATGTTGATGATGGATACGTTCCAGGATACTTCGGAAGTGATCCCTCTGAAATGTTCCAATTTGCTCCATTCACATTGATCAATCCTCCAATTGTTGGTGTCGTGATCGATCCATTTGTGCTCACTACTTTTTGGATTGATGATAGTGCTGTCTTATGTGCTTCTGTTGTCTACTGAAGTGAGTCAATCACTGCCGAATTCTCGTTGGTTGTTGAGAGAGTATGATCAATCATTTTCTCAATCATTTGTGAATTGTATTTTTGTCGATTCATTTTTGTTTGCTCTTTCATTGAAAATAAAAAATGACATTCCCTCATGAACATACGTCACCGGCACATTATTTCTGACATACTCAGAGACTAGTGAACAGTTCTCTTCTCTCATTGATTCAATTAACGCTTGTTCTGAACATACTCGACGCCGTTCGTTGTACAACTCAGTTGGATTCATTTAATACAAATTAAAAAATTCAGAAATAAATTTTCATTCGTGATTTTATCATTGGTGATCTTCCGAGACTTCGATTCTGCCTTCGATGGGTTCGATCAGTCTTGTTTGATCAGAGAAAGTACCTCAATGGGACTCGATCCTCTCATCTCATTCCTGACGGCTCATTACCGTTTGATTTAGGTGTGTCACGCTTTCTACTTTCACATTTGTTCTCTCTTCTTTGTTGACATCACTTTCTTGTTCTCGATCCTTCACTATTTTCTTCTCCTCTCGTTCAGGTCGACTATTATGTTTTACAATCGGAAATTTCGTTTCTGACTTCTCTTCAACAGGTTTGTTCTCTTTTTTGATAAATCTCTTCATAAAACTTTCTCTTGTACCAGATCGGATCGAACCACAAAGTGACCTTTAGATCGAGTACACAGATGCGTTTTATCTCTGGAAAGTATGTCTCTCGTGGTTTAACAAACTGGTATTCTCTTCTTTTTTATTCATCTCTTTATAAAACACAACGGTGTACCCAATCTTCATGATCATCAAACTCAGGTACACTATTGCGTCTTATGACCCGAAAATGTCTTTCTCTGAATATTTGAAACAGGTTTGCTCTCTTTTTTGTATTATCTCTTTATAAGACACAATGACGTACCAGAATTTTCACTTCACTTTTGTTGATCTCTGTTTTGGTACACCACTTCACTTTATACTCTCATTTTCACTTCATTGTCAATTTTTTCTCATTGTCTCTCACTTTTTTCAAAAATTAAAATTTAAAATGACGTGAACAAAATTTTGATCTTCATCTTTCTTCGAGAAACTTCGTGATTCATCGATAAAATTGTATGCGTTGGTACACCACTTTGTTTTACTTTCATTCAACTTTTATTTCACCTTTTACACTTCACTACTCTTCGATTTGTACTCTTCATTTTTTCTAAAACACATTCGTGTACCAACAAAACGCGATCTGAAGTGATCATCCAGATCAGGTACACCACTTCACCTTATCGTTTCATTTCACCATTTCTTGAAAACAGTTCTCTTTTTTTATCAATACGAAGTGGAACACAGAACTAAAAATGTTTGATCGTCAAGATAAAAATGAACTGTAAGATCTGGTACATGAATGTGTTTTATCACGTCAAACCTTGTTTCACTTCACAATTTTGATCTCTTTATTGACATTTTTGCTCTAATCTTTCATAAAACAAAGTGGTGTACCAACGAGACTCAATCTGAAATGATCGCGAAGATCTGGTACATGAATGTGTTTTATCGTTTAGTTCTCACTTCAATCATTGTTTTTTACTCTTGTTTTCTGGAATTTTGATGAACACGTTCATAAGGTGAAGTGGTGTACCAACGAAGTGAGAAAAACAATGACTGGAGAGATCTGGTACGTCACTTTACTTTATCGTTGCTAACATTGTTTCACTTCACAATTTTACTCTAATTAGAAACATTTTTGATGAACGCGTTCATAAAGTGAAGTGGTGTACCAATGAAACGCGAACAACAAAGATCGATCAGATCTGGTACGAGATTTTGTTTTATCTTCTAGTTTTCACTTCAATCACTCTTTTTTTCTCTTTGTTTGTGAAATTTTGACGAACCCGTTCATAAGGTGAAGTGGTGTACCAACGGAACGCGAAGGAGCGTGATCGTGCATATCTGGTACGTCACTTCACCTTATCGTTTCATTCTCACTTCATTTACATTTTAGTACTCTAATTTTGTGAAATTTGTCTGAACACGTTCGTAAATCTCAATACTTACCCACAATTTTCACATCTTCCGTCTCAGCCTTTGCTATCATACTTGCCCACTTCATTGTTGCTTCATTCACATTCTTTTGTTCCAATTAAGCAAAAAAGTTGATAAAAAATGAGTTGTTGTGATGTGCTCGTGAGGTGTAGACGGTCGAAAGAATGCTCGTGAGATGACGAAAATGAAGAGGAATGACGAAGAGATTGAATGTGAAATGGTGAAAGAAAGATGAGAGAAGAAAGGGGCTGAAGGTGTTTTTGAAGTGACAAACACGGTGAAAAGTTGAGTGTGAGAAACATGAAAAACCAACATTATGAAAAAACTAGTCGTCAAAAGTGTCGCGAAAATTCAGTACTCCCTCCTCGAAAGGTGAGAAAGAAGATGTGATGTGAGAAAATCGGGGCAAAAATCGATATGAGTGAAAAGTTGGTGAAAATGCGGTGCAAAAAAGGTGCGTTCAAAAAAAGACGACTATGAAGGTGAGGTGATCGGGAACCTAGGAAAAGCGTCGGAAGGACGCGAATGCGAAGAAAACGAAAAATCTAACGCAAAAAACGAAAACTGACGAAAAAAGTGGCGAAAGATGACGTGAAAAAGTGAGGTTGAAAAGTGTCTCCAAAAGGCAACTCCGAGCGAAATGAAGTGTAAAAACGCAAATAGGAGGCAAAAGTGATCCTAAAAAGTGAAGTGCTGAAAGCGCATACATTTTTTTTAAAAAGCGGAGAAACTCGAAAAATGGAATGTGGGTTGATCAAGAAAAATCCCGATCCGGCCTTGATCTAACCAAAAATCCCAAAAGTGATTTTTATCGCGAACTTCACCTTCTGAAATCGATTTTGTAATTTTAGAAGGTGTTTGAGGTGTGTTTGAGCCATATAGCAGCAGTTTTAAGCAAGTTCTGAAAATCGACTTTTTGGTCACTTTTTCGACCACAGTTCGGTACGTAGCTCCGCGAATTCTCAACCGATTTTCATCGAGATTGTTTTGATCGACGACTCACATCATCCCCGACATTTTAGAAATTTTTTTAGATTTTTTCGAAATGGTTCTCAAGTTGGATTCACTTTGTTCGAGCTCAAAAGAGAAAAAACATCGAAAAAAGTGACAATATTTTTGGAATATGACAAAAATTTGCTTCAAAATTGACGCTTAAAATGAGGTCGAAATATTGGACATATTTCTGGAATTTAGGTCAAATATTGGCATCATTGAAATGGTCTAAATTCCTTTTAATACAAGATTTAGAAATGGTCAATCGGAATTGACTTTCGACTTTGGTTTTCAACGACTATTTCAATCTGGTTCCCAAATCGTCTACTATACTACTCTCCACACCTCCTAATCACTTGGTTATTGTTTGTATTTCATTTTTTTCAACGTTTCACGAAAAAAATAAAAATCAGGCTCGAAAATATCTGATTGTGGGATGCTGATGAACTTTAGTTGAAAATGCTGATGAACTATAGACAGTCCCGCTGTGACAACCTTTGGAGATGCCAGCCGAGTCGTCGAGGATGGACACGAGGTTGGAAGCGATTGGGAGTCAGGCATGGAGCTTGAGGGTGTTGGTGGTCTTCTCTGGGGATGGACTTTTGAAGAGGATGCTGTTGAGCGTCAGAGTAATCAAATCACATTTTCCGTCTTCTGTACTCTGGGATGCTCGGGTGAGCTTGGATGAGCCAGTTACATTAGACAGAGCATGGTGTGATGCCTGACAATGAAAAATCAGGACGAGACAATGTGTAATATGAAATGAGAGAAATCAGGATTCTGTCCGTGACACTGTTTATCCCAAATTGTGTCCCGTTCCTTTTTTTGTCACACTTGACTGCTTCAACTCTCCCCAAAACGTGATCTCAATCGAAGCATCTTTGTCGAAGATCTCGATGGCGAAGACGAGAGGGACAGGAATGTTGAAGAAGTGGTGTTTCTGTTGGACACCGTCGACGAAGAAGTGGAGTGTCCTCTTCCCCAAATCAGCCTCCGCCGACCACTCCTACCCTTTCTGAAGAGGAGTGTTCCGAGCAGGATGTTTGCCAGCTGAGAAGAGAAATCCATTCAAGTTCATCATTGCTGCTTTTGGAGATTTATACACTTCTGAATTGAGATGTTTTGGATACTCGGCAGCGTCAAGCACACCAATCACTGAAAGATGGAGGATGATGAAGGGAGGAGTGACACACTGGAATTTGAGTCTGTTTTGATGGACAGTCGATGAATGCCTTTCGAGACTGGTTTCGTGAAGCAACCAGCCCAATAGTTTGAATTGATTCGAGTGACAGTCGATCCACTCACTCTGAAGTGCGACGGACTGAACGCGACGATGACTTCAAACGCTTCAATTGGTTGTGAACGGGAAGCAAGATCAGTCTTCGTCTGTTGGATAGTAGTTATAGAAGCGATTTGGGAACCAATCTGAAATTGTCATTGAAATCAAAACTGAAAGTCAAGTCCGATTGACCAATTTTGAATCTTGTATTAAAAGGAATTTATGACATTTTGATGACATCAATATTTGGCCTAAATTCTAAAAATATGTCCAATATTTTGACCTCGTGAAAAGAGTCATTTTTGAAGTAAATTTTGACAACATTCGAAAAAATGTTGGCGCTTTTTTGGTGTTTTTCCCTTTTTGACCACAAATCAGTCGAATCCAATGTGAGAACCATTTCGAAAAATTCTGCAAAAAATTCTAAAATCTTGGGGACACTGTCGGTCATCGATCAAGACAATCCTGATCAAAATCGGTTGGGAATTCGTCGAACTGTGTACCGAACTTAGGTCCAAAAAGTGACGAAAAAGTCGATGTTCAGATTTCGCCACAATGAACACCTTTATGTCTCAAATTGTGTTCAAACACGTTCTAAAATTACGAAATTGATGTTGATAGGTGAAATTTTAGGAAAAAAGCACTTTTGAAAAAAAAGTTTGATCCGACCCCACAACATATTTTGAAAATGACAAAATTTTTAAGGAGGAGAAAGTGACGTCTCGCTCTTCTCCAACACGTCACTTTTCGCCCTCTGATGGTCTCAAAACGTGTCAAATCGGTAGTGGACAGGTATTCGCGTCATTCGGTTCTGACGATCCTCGACACACGATCGTTTTCACAATTTTTTGTCAATTTTCATTTCTCATTGATTTCACGTCAACCACTTCACAATCGCACTCAAGCGACACTTTTTTGAGAATTCTGGTTGTACATCACCTATAGTTCGCTCTGGAGAGTCGGATTTTCGATCACACTTGTGACGACACATTTGCACCAACATTTTGACACTATGGATTTTTTGATCTGAATTTCGTTACAAATCCTTCTTTCTCACGGTACGAGTGAGGTGTGCTCAAATTTTGAGGAGATTTTGTCGGATAGTTCTCCCATAAAGTCACTTTTTCATGTTTTCACTTCTCAACTTTTGACCGTTTTTGTCACTTCAAAACCGACTGTAGTCCCTTTCATTTCATCACTTTCTCTCCCCATTTCACATTTGATCTCTTCACCATTCCTCTTCATTTTGCTCATATCACTTCCATTTTGTGGGCCGTTCTCACTTCACTAGCACATCATTTTGATGCAATTTTCATCAACTTTTTCACAAAAACAGAGTAAAAGAAGGTGAAACAACCAACAATGAAACGGGCAAGTATGATACTGAGAGGGAAATTGACGAACGTGAAAACGGTGTGAAATGTGACACTAATAGTGAAAATTAGGTCTGTGTTCTCGGTTTTATGTCTTAAAAACAACAAAAATGATTCAAAAATGTTCATGAAATGATGAAGATTACGGAAAAATACCGAGATATGAAGTGAGCTGTTGAAAGTGAGATCTCGGTAAAAGTCCGGAATCTTCACTTAACGGAAATTAGTGCAATTCAATTGAGAAAAAGTTTGAGCGAACTGAGTATGAATGAAATGGTTAAAAAGAGTAAACACTGAAAAAATGAAGACGGAAGTGTGACCAAAAACGAAACAATAACGAGTGAAAATGAAGTGAAAGTTTTATCAAAACCGAGTGAAACAGAGCTGAAAAAAGAGAGAAATGAGAGCGGCATACTCGTTTTTACATAAAAGTACTGAGATCTGATGACGATCCTGAAACTCCGCATAACTCTGTAAAAGTTCGGAAAATCCAAAAAAAGAAGCATACGATCATGATCTCCAACTTCAGGAGATTCCGAAACGCGAAGAATCAGAACGAAACTATCACTTGTGAGAAATGAGTGATCGAACCCATTGATCCTCGTTTCTGGTGACAAAACCAAAACTGAGAATACAACGAAAGAAAATCTAATTTTGACTTTTTTAATTTGTATTAAATGAATCCAACTGAAATGTACAAAGAAAGACGTCGAGTATGTTCAGAACAAGCATTAATTGAATCAATGAAAGAAGAGAACTGTTCGCTGGTCTCTGAGTATGTCAGAAATAATGTCCCGGTGACGTATGTTCATGAGGGAATGTCATTTTTTATTTTCAATGAAAGAGCAAACAAAAATGAATCGACAAAAATACAATTCACAAATGATTGAGAAAATGATTGATCATACTCTCTCAACAACCAACGAGAATTCGGCAGTGATTGACTCACTACAGAAGACAACAGAAGCACACAAGACAGCGATATCTTCAATCCAAAAAGTGGTGAGCACAAATGGATCAATCACGACACCAACAATTGGAGGATTGATCAATGTGAATGGAGCGAAGTGGAACATTTCAGAAGGATCACTTCCGAAGTATCCTGGAACATATCCGTCATCAACATTTAAGTCTGGCATTTCAATTTCACAATCGATTTCAGAAACCTCAGGAATTCAGTTCAATGGTGATGGCATCGTAATGTGGTCTCCATGTGACAGACCAGCAATCTATTACTACGATGAGGACACAGGTTCAGGAGTGTTTTCAATATCCACAACAGGAAGTTTTTCTCAACTGTCAGACAGAAGAGTGAAAAGAAATATTGAACCATATCCTAATGTTCTTGAGCAACTGAATAAAGTGGAAATCGTGCAGTATCAGTTCAACACATTCGACTCGAAGATCAACAAAGTTACATGACAAATTGAAAATGAGACAGATGAAGAACACTTGAAGAACTGCAAAGAGAAATGTGAATGCTTGAAGAAGGAAAGTGAGAAGAAACACATTGGTGTAATTGCACAACAGATCCAAGGCATATTCCCAGAGGTTGTGAATGATTCGAATCCAGACTGTCTTCAAGTTGATTATGCAGAACTCTCTTGCTTCTGTCTCAAAGCCATTCAAGAACTGAGGAACATTGTCGGACAACAACAGACAATCCTCAATGAACTCATACAAAAATACAACTCTCTGACTAATACCATGACGTAGTCATACTAGAAATGCGAAGCATTAATACTCCAGCATGAGATCAACCAGAAATTCATAATACTCTTTGGTTATTTTTCCATTGATTGTCTCTTGTGTTTCCATCTCAATTGAGTCACCAGAACTGTCTTTGAACCAGATCTTCATAATAGATTGTCGAGTAGTTAATTCCCACTTCTTTCGCTTCGCAATCTGTTCGTTACAGAAAGCAACAAATGAGTCATTGAATGCATCAGTCTGGATCCAATCACCATGGATTGTGATGTGCTGAGGAATATCTTTTGAAATGACAGTTGAGTTACCGTTTATTTCTTCCCTCACATGAATGAGTTTGCAGTCGAGGAAGTGAACATATTTTTGGTTTCTGGAATTGGTAAAATCAGGAGGGAGTTGAGTAGTGTGAGAATTCTGAATTGAGAAATATCGCTTCACCATTTGTGTTTTCTTCAAAAATAAAAGATTCAATTTAATATCCTCTCTTCACTTCTTCATAAGCTTCTTGGAGTCGACGATCAATGACATATCGCACTCGTGGTTGTCCATTCTCAATCCAGAACAACCAGTATGTTGCTTGATGTAGTGCTAGAATTGGAGGAGGAGGTCCATCTTTGGTTGATGTGAAATATGGATCAAGTTCTCCCTGATTGATTGGTGTTCCTCTGTAGACGATATTCACTGATTCTGCTGTTGAGATCCCTTCTTCACCACCAGCGATTTCACTTCGATCTGTTGGAACCATGAATGTGAAACATGTTGCATCTGTTACTGGTTTTGTTCTCTTATAGTCCTTTGCTTTATAGTCAAACATTCGAGTTGAACAAATTGAATTTTCAAACTCTTCTGTTGCGGAACAACCAATGAAATCACCATTCACCATCATCATTTGATAGAACTCTGGTGATATTGTTGACATTGGGAAATTGGGAAAGTTGGATCCAAGCATTTCGAAGTGACCAACATAGTGAGGATTTCTGAAGACTGTACATTCGTTTGGTCTTTCAGGGAACAAGCACATTAGATTCATGAGATTGTTGAGTTTGATACTGATGTTTGATCTCACTCCCATGACATTCGCTTTTGTTTGGAATGATTGTGTGTCAATTCTTTCTGCTTTCATGACATACAGAGTCTTCGAATATGTGTTGAAGAGGGATTGTTTTGTTGCATCAGTGATTTGATATCCATAGCAAATTGTTGAGACTTTGTCCACCGAAGAGGATTGAACAGTGCAAGTGAAACTTATGGCTCCAACCTCAGCGACTGTACTGGCAGGTGGAGCATAGCTCTTTTTATTGTAAGCTTTCAGTACTGGATTTCCTATCTGTGTAAATTCCTGTGTTACTGGAGAAAAGTCCCCATCAGACATCAAGAGCATGTTGGTTTGATCCGACATACTTGTCAAGTCTTTATCTGGAAACAATTCACGACAACCTTGGGAAGATTTTCGAATGACAGTTGAATGTTGAATTGGACAATACACTAGTGAATCGGTTGTCAAGTGAAATCTTAATCGTAAATTACCAAAGATTGAATTGGGATATTGATCAAATGTACTCAGTGGAAGTAGATTCACAAATGGAATAACCAAAGGAATTGTCTTAGTGAGCTTATTTGTGGATTTATTGACGGGAACATAGTAGAATCCACACACACTCTGATCCATTCTCTGAACATTTTCCCACAAACTGTAACAGTGCTTCATATTGTTTTTCTCTTCGTACGACTTGAATGTGTGATACAGAAAAGATTCATGAACGTGATTGTTCTGAAGTGAATTATCAATAATGTTTCCATGACTGTCAACGAGTCTCATATCTCGAATTGCATCTGAGGATGATTTGTATCCGACGAATATACCGGATAGTCCGACGTACTCTCCTGTTTCACTACTCGCATATGAATATGGAACAGTAATCGTGAGATCAATTCGCAAATGACTCTTCATAAATTCAGTAACATCGTGACCGTCATAGCACAGTGGAACTTCAATCTCATCTCCGATTCTGCATGGCATTGGAGGATTTGTAGGATGCACTTCTTGAATGGAGTAGATGTGAGGTTCTGAATCCCACTGTTTCGGCAGATATGATTGCACTTCAATTTGCTCAATTAATGTCGATGTTGGTTTGGATTGATTTGATCTGATACTTCTCATTTATAGAAAAATAAAAAATATAATATCATTATTTTCTTTTACCGTTTTCAATTTGGAATAATTCCTAAATCTGTATGTAATGTTTTCAATGTATGATTAGGATTGTATTCGACTCTTGGTTCACCACTACTATATCGTAATACCCACCACGTTGTGGCAGTAGTCGCTAGTATCGGTGCTGGAGGATGAGTAAATGTTATCATATCTCCTCCACTTTGACTTGGGTCTTAAACATTGTAGTATGTGTCAAGATTCCCTTGATATATTGGTTGAGATCTCAAAGTTACAGGAACATTCTGACCTCTGGAACTGATTGAATCATTACAGTTCGTTGGACATCCACTTCTCTGTGTGGAGAAGCACAAGAGGAAGTCAGTGTTGTCATGAATCGGTCGCACTCTTGTCATTGTTTCACGAGGATATGTTCCGTCACCAGTGAGTTTCTCTTCAACGAGAGAATCTGTAAGTGATCGCTCCAAATCATCTGGAACAGTGAGGTATGAATCAAGGTTGAGAGTCGACAATGCGAACTGGTAGAAACGAGCTCCAATAGTTGTAGTCGGTTGTTCTGGATAATATCTGTTTTGTAGATTCACTTGGATGTTCTTCTGCATTGGATTGTGGAAACAAGTGACTTCATTATCGTAGTGACGGAAGAGAAGCATAATATCCTTGGCATTCACAAGAACCATTTGCTGAGTACAATCAATTCCTGTTGCTGTTGGTGTCTTCTGAAATGGATAGAATGAGATCTTTTCTGCTGGAATTGTTCCAGGACGATTTGTGTACATCTGCTTCAGATTCTCTTTCGCAATGTCTTTAATATTGTATCCAGAACTCATGCAATACACATCATCAATTTGATAATCAAGAATGTTCAATGATATATATTGATCCACGTATGCAGGTTCATTTGTCAGAGCATTGGATGCATTGAGATAAGTGTCTTTGGTAACTGTTGGTTGGAGAAATGATTGACCAATTTGAACGAAATTCTTGGTACATGAGGTTACAAGATTATTCAGAAAAAAGGGACGATGTTGAATACAAGATTGAATTGCTGTTTTTATATATGGTGCTGTTGCTGTTCCAGGAACGAATGATGATAGTGTATTTTTCAATGTCTGTTCAGGATTCACAGGGCAGCAGACAAAAGCATCCTCATTGATGTACACACTTAATTTCAAATCACCGAATAGACATCTTGGATAGTCAGTCATCCCAGAGAATATCAGAAGATCTTCAAGATTAATCGACACACGAATTGGCACATCAATAGTGTCACATAAATTACCAGTTTCTTTTATTCCTGTGAAGTCTGATAATGGAATATAAACACCAGCAACAGATTCATCATGATTCCAAGCATTTTGCCATGGCGTATGTGAGTGTTTTCGATTCTCCAATTGACTCTTCGGTTTGATCATATTGTAGATGTGTGATTCCATGGATACATCATTAGTTGTTGTGCTAATGATTCTCTGATTGTTGTGAAGAACTGTTAGACTCCGAAAGATGGATGCTGAATGCTTGAGTCCAACAAAGATGAATATTCTCTCATTCATCCATGATCCAAGTTTACCAGAAGTTGTCTGCCAATTATTGAGTTTCAATGTTGCAGTCATTGTGAACGTAATAAAGGAATCATCGATTTGACAAATGTCTTGATTCCCGGTCAGTGGAATGATTCTTTCCTGTCCCTTGTAGAAGCGTGCATTCTCTGATGGTTTCAATTCTTGAATAGAAGTACTGTGAGCTCCATCATTCATGAGGTAATTAATGTGATGTTCGGACATCAGTTGCTGTTGTATTTGACCCATGTCATCTCTTGTGTATTCTATCCTTCCAGTTGTATTTCCAGTCAGTGATGATGCTCCAGTTCTTTTGTTTGTCAGATGTGTTATATGCGAGTTCATTTTAACAAAAATAAAAAAATTACATTTATGCTTTAACTCAAGTTACTTTTTCTTTTTTGGTTTCTTTGATTTCGGCTTCAGCTTTTCTTCTAGTCTCAGTATTTCTCCTCTGAGTTTGTTCGCAACTGCTGTGTTTCCTTCATTCATTGCTTGCTCATATTGTGCCATCTTTTCTGCATGGAGTTGCTGATCCGATTTCACATCTGGAATCATCTCTATTCCTGTCTGTGCTACCTTCGAAATCAGTGGTCCAACAAAGGGGATGAGATTCAGAAATGGAGCTCCAACTCTGAGTATGTTTTTGCCAACTGCTGCTAATTTTGATAACCAACCTGGTGCCATTTTAGGAAAATAAAAATATTTGAATACTAGTGACTTATTATCCTTTGAATTGGATTTTGGAATTCGACGAGATTGGCATATCATCATTGGAGTATCGTCCATTTCGAGGTGGTTCGTACTCGATCATCTGTCTTGCCTCTGCAAGGCTTCGAACCCGACTGGGGTCGAGTGGTTGTTGAGGTGCTCGATTGATCGCCTTATTTTGTTGATAAACGTCCATCATTCCTCCTAATCCATTGAGTATTCCACCCGCGGTTTGTCCGAATTTACTGTTCGTTTGAGAGAGCAATCCACCACCGACTTGAAGTAATGTTGGAGCTAGAGGTTTGATGAATTGAAAGAATTGCTTGCCGATATTTTTGAGTTTGTTGAAACTTCCTGGTGCCATTTATGTAAAAATAAAAAATACAATTCATTTATAATTTTAACGAGGAAATAATCTCAGAAGAGATTTCTGCCCTAACGGGGAATTGCTTTCGTCAGAGAAATGCCATAATTGAGAATTGTGTTGTATGCTTCATTGTAGGCAATACTCATGTCTTTTCCACCAACAAGGATCTTGAAAATTGTTCGAAAGATTGGGAGTTTATTCAGACATAGGCACTTGTCAGACAAATCATCCAGTTCGATCACCACAGCGTTGATCCCAGTGAGTGTCGCAATCAGAGCACATAAATCACTTTGGTTTGTGATCAGTTTCTTCGACGGTTCAATGAGATTATTCAACAACTTCTTTTCGCACGCGAATGCATTCTTGTAGACGAGCAGGAGCTGATCTTTGAATGCCGTGATATTTGATGTATATTCTCTTAGTGGTATAGAACGACTCTGAATTGGTGCTGATGGATATGTCTCCAGTGGTGGATCGTAAGCTCCACGTTCATTGGATACCACAGGTTCAGAGCACACTCTTTCCATCTCCATCTTCGATCCTCTATTATCTACGCCAGCTTTGCTCCTATCCTCGATGATGACATTGTTGGTGATTGATGTTGGTACTGAAGAAGAACTTGTGTGTTTCGTAAATTGACAACTTAGAATTGGTTGCATCACTTTCTATAAAAATAAAAAATATATATTAATGTTTTTAAATTCACATTTCTGCTCGATCTATAGCTCCCATTCCAGAACTGTCCAACTGTGCAAATCGATAATACCCAGGCATTTCAGATTGGTATCCACTGATATCCTCATCAGTAGTATAGTAGACGATTTGGGAACCAGATTGAAATAGTCGTTGAAATCAGAAACGAAAAGTCAATTCCGATTGACCATTTCTAAATCTTGTATTAAAAGGAATTTAGGCCATTTCAATGATGCCAATATTTGACCTAAATTCCAGAAATATGTCCAATATTTCACACTCATTTTAAGCGTCAATTTTGAAGCAAATTTTTGTCATATTCCAAAAATATTGTCACTTTTTTCGATGGTTTTTCTCTTTTGAGCTCGAACAAAGTGAATCCAACTTGAGAACCATTTCGAAAAAATCTAAAAAAATTTCTAAAATGTCGGGGACGATGTGAGTCGTCGATCAAAACAATCCCGATGAAGATCGGTTGAGAATTCGCGGAGCTACGTACCGAACAGTGGTCAAAAAATGGACCAAAAAGTCGATTTTCAGAACTTGCTTAAAACTGCTGCTATATGGCTCAAACACACCTCAAACACCTTCTAAAATTACAAAATCGATTTCAGAAGGTGAAGTTCGCGATAAAAAACACTTTTGGGATTTTTGGTTAGATCAAGGCCGGATCGGGATTTTTCTAGATCAACCCATATTCCATTTTTCGAGTTTCTCCGAATTTTAAAAAAAATGTATGCGCTTCCAGCACTTCACTTTTTAGGATCACTTTTGCCTCCTATTTGCGTTTTTACACTTCATTTCACTCGGAGTCGCCTTTTGGCGGCTCTTCGAACGTTCACTTTTGCACCTCATCTTTCACCACTTTTTTCGTCAGTTTTCGTTTTTTGCGTTAGATTTTTCGTTTTCTTCGCATTCGCGTCCTTCCGACGCTTTTCCTAGGTTTCCGACCA
Source organism: Blattamonas nauphoetae (assembly GCA_033064195.1). NCBI lineage: Eukaryota > Preaxostyla > Oxymonadida > Blattamonas > Blattamonas nauphoetae. The sequence continues at coordinate 91,330 of JARBJD010000236.1, read as the reverse complement.
CCTCACCTTCATAGTCGTCTTTTTTTACACGCACCTTTTTTGCACCACATTTTCACCAACTTTTCACTCATTTCGATTTTTGCCCCGATTTTCTCACATCACATCTTCTTTCTCACCTTTCGAGGAGGGAGTACTGAATTTTCGCGACACTTTTGACGACTAGTTTTTTCATAATGTTGGTTTTTCATGTTTCTCACACTCAACTTTTGATCTTGTTTGTTTCATGCACAGCCACTTCAACGCTTTTCACTGCTCATTTCGCTCGTCTGGTTTTCACTTTAATGACTTCGACTTTCCTCGTCACTTCACCAATCTCACGAGCATTCTTTCGACCGTCTACACCTCACGAGCACATCACAACAACTCATTTTTCGTCGACTTTTTCTCTTAATTAGACCAAATGAAGGTGAATGAAGCTAAAATGAAGTGGGCAAGTATGATAGTGAATGGTGAAATGGAAATAGTGAAAATGGTGGGTAAGTATTGAGATTTACGAACGTGTTCAGACAAATTTCACAAACAAAGAGAAAAAAAGAGTGAGTGAAGTGAAAAGTAAACGATAAAACAAAATCTCGTACCAGATCTGAACGATCATTGTTTTTCGCATTTCGTTGGTACACCACTTCACTTTATGAACGGGTTTGACCAAAATGTTTCTAATTAGAGTAAAAGTGTGAAGTGAAACAATGTTAGCAACGATAAAGTGAAGTGACGTACCAGATCTCTCCAATCATTGTTTTTCTCACTTCGTTGGTACACCACTTCACCTTATGAACGCGTTCATCAAAATTTCAGAAAACAAGAGTAAAAAACAATGATTGAAGTGAGAACTAAACGATAAAACACATTCATGTACCAGATCTTCGCGATCATTTCAGATTGAGTCTCGTTGGTACACCACTTTGTTTTATGAAAGATTAGAGCAAAAATGTCAATAAAGAGAACAAAATTGTGAAGTGAAACAAGGTTTGAAGTGATAAAACACATTCATGTACCAGATCTTACAGTTCATTTTTATCTTGACGATCAAACATTTTTAGTTCTGTGTTCTACCTTGTTTTGAAAAAAAAGAGAATTGAAATCAAATAGTTGTGAAATGAAACGATAAGGTGAAGTGGTGTACCTGATCTGGACGATCACTTCAGATCACGTTTTGTTGGTACACCGTTGTGTTTTAGAAAAAATGAAGAGCACAAATCGAAGAGTGGTGAAGTGTAAAAAGTGAAATGAAAGTTGAATGAAAGTAAAACAAAGTGGTGTACCAACGCATACAATTTTATCGATGAATCACCTAGTTTTTTGAGCAAAGATGAGGATCAAAATTTTGTTCACGTCATTTTAAATTTTAATTTTGTAAAAAAGTGAGAGACAATGAAAAAAAACTGACAATGAAGTGAAAATGAGAGGATAAAGTGAAGTGTTGTACCAGAAAAGAGAATGTCAAAAGTGAAGTGAAAATTCTGGTACGTCATTGTGTCTTATAAAGAGATAATACAAAAAAGAGAGCAAACCTGTTTCAAATATTCAGTGAACAGCACTTTCTGGTCATAAGACGCAATAGTGTACCTGAGTTTGATGATCACACAGATCGAGTACATGAAGATGTTTTATGAAAAGATGAACAAAAAATCAGAGAATTCCTGTGTTGTTCCGGTTGTGACACAAACTTTTGGGAGATAAAACGCATCTGTGTACCTGATCTTCAGGTCCACTTTCGGTTTGATCGGCGTTGGTACATAAGTAAGTTTTAGGAAAGAATGAATTCAAAAATGGAGCAAACCTGTTCAAACCAAGTCGGGAATGAAACCACCGTTCATAAAACAATGTGATGTACCTGAACGAGAGAGACAGAAAAAAGTGAAGGATCGAGAACAAGAATGAGATGTCAAAAAAGAAAAGAGAACAAATGTGAAAGGAGAAAGCATAACACACCTAAATCAAACGGGAAAGAACCATCAGGAACGAAATGAGAGGATCGAGTCCCATTGAAGGACTTTCTCTGATCGAACAAGACTGATCGAACCCATCGAAGGCAGAATTGAAGTCTCGAAAGATCACCAACGATAAAACAACGATTGAAATTTTATTTTTGAATTTTTTAATTTGTATTAAATGAATCCAACTGAGATGTTCAACGAAAGACGTCGAGTACGTTCAGAACAAGCATTAATTGAATCAATGAGAGAAGAGAACTGTTCGCTAGTCTCTGAGTATGTCAGAAATTATGTCCCGGTGACGTATGTTCATGAGGGAGTTGAATGGAGAATAAAACCAAAGTTGTGGAATCAAGGAAACCGACCACACATCGCAAAACGTCGACACTACACTCAATCATTCGTCGAAAATGAATTGAAGAAATACAATTGTGAGCTCGTAGGTGAGTACACCAAAGTTCTGGTTCCATTCACATATCGAGAGATTGGCGGAAGTGAAGTGTTCAGAATTAGACTTGATTCCTGGTTCAAGGCAACGATAAAGCCCCATCAGAGAAAACAGAAATAAACGCTCAACTTTTTTTATTTTCGGATTTTTTAATTTGTAGTAAATGGCGGCGACACTGAAATTTGTCACAGACAGCATCACGAAAATTAGAACACTATTTCCAAACACCACCTTTGAATTCAAGGATGAACATGGCTATGATCGAACATACAATCCAAACATTAGAAACTACCAACATCATCGTGCATATCTCCTGTCAATGCTCAAGAATCCAGATCTCCATTTTGAAGGAGAGATAAGGAATATTACCAACTATCAGATCGATGATTTTATTCACAAACTGGAAGAGCACAATAACAATGCAATGATGAATGAAGAAGACAGCAAAGCAAGAATGCAAATCATGAAAGACAATCCAAGAGTGAACAAAGATGAACTGAAGAAGCAGGTGTTCAAAATGACGTGGAAGCTGAAATCAATTGAAGAGAAGCTGATGGATCATTGGATGAAGAATCTACTGATCATACAAAAGAAAAATGAACAGATGGAAAAAAGAGAAGTGCAGACATTTGAGGGATTTGAAGAATGTATTCTACTTGCTGAACCACGTGACAAAGCAGCATTCAATTCTTGTCTCATGAATGCACGAAGGAAGTTCAAAAAGAATGAGGTTGAGAAGGTTGAAGATAATGGAAAACCATATCAGTTGTACTTCCACAATCACTTGAAGAACGTTGACGAAATTACAACCTTCATCAAAGCAGTGTTCGACAAAGAGAAGGATCATCCATTCAAGATCAGTCTTGACTTTGGAAAGATCATCGAGAGAAAAGACAAAGATGAGACAACATACAATGACTTCAGACCAGAACTGGAGAACACATCGAAGAGCTTCCCAACTGTGATCAGAAGTTCAGGCGACATCAATGAGTATTCGAAGTATGCATTCAATTTGATCAAGGAATCACAAGAGAGAACACTAATGGATACGAAGACAATGTACATCGCATTCCACTCCATTCTAGTTGCAGTCTATCGATTCCCAGTCGCAGGAAAAGCCAATGCAATTCTCACAGAACACATCAAAACGAGAAACGTTCGGTACATTGATTCTGAGTACAATATCTGCTTCTTTCAAGCACTATCATTCCTCACACTTCCTGAAGTTCAAGGTAAGAAAATATCAATCAATATGAGGAACAGTGAAGCCTACAGATTGTTCGCACAATGGATGAATCTCACTCATCTCCAATCTCGACAATTGACTCCACATCTTCAGAATTATCCTGGGTTTGATATTGCTTGTGACATTGAGAAAGCAATGATGAAGTTCAACATCACAGTTTACATTTATGAATACGATGAAGACAAGAAGAAGTACCCGAACTCTAGTTCGACTAGTGACCCCCAAAGGGGTCGTTACTTCCTCAGTCAATCGTATGTCAACGAAAATTACGATGCAAGAGTTCTCCCACTTCTGATGATTCCATTAACAGCCACACTCGTTCATGTGATGTTCATTGTGGATCCTGAGAAAATCACTGGATACAAACTCTGTCCATATTGTCAGTCAAGAGGATTCCAAGTGAAGAATAAAAACTACAGCAGAGATTTTGAGAAGCATCTCAGAGAGTGCAAAGAACTTGATGGAAAACATGTGAAGAAGATCTCACTCGATAAAACTCCAAGACCGTATGTTCCGCACATTCTCAACAACAGAACGTTTGAATTTCTGATGGCACACAAGAGACAAGACGAATTCAAACCAACACAATACTACATCACATACGATTTCGAAACGATGGAAGATCTCATTCTTGACAATCTATTCTCTGATGACAACACACAACTGATCTCACACTTGAAGCCTCTCTCCGTTGCATCTGCAATCAAAACAAAATCAGGTGTGAAGTCAATCTACTTTGATCTTCGAGATGGAAAGGACTTTGTGAAGCAATGGATCAGAGAACTCTTCAGATATGCTGAGACAGTACGAGATGACAACTACTACGAAGACCCGGAAATACCCTCACAAAATGAAGTCAGTGTGATTGGATTCAACAGTTCCAGATTCGACATCAATCTCATCTTTCGTGATCTCGTTGACAAGGATTGGAAAGTGGTAAGCTTCCTTGGATCCACAACGAAGTACAAGCAGGTATTGATCAGACATGAGAAGACACAACAGGTGCTTCGCTTGATTGACATGATGTCATACACAGGACCAATGACTTTGGATAGTGCAGTCAAAGCTTTCGGAGGAAACACTACACTCCAGAAATCATTCTTTGCATACGAGTCATTTGATTCATCAGATTACGACACAGTACTAAACAAACAAGAACCATTCTCCAAATATGAATTCTACTCCAGTCTGAACAACAGTGAAATGTCAGACACTGATTACCAAATGTACCTTGATGATTGGAAGAAGCAAGGATTCAAGAACAGATGGGACTACCTGAAATTCTACAACATCAGAGACGTCGAATGTATGATTGCACCTCTGGACAATCTGATTGATCTGAACTTCCAATACAAAGTGGATATGTTGCACAATCTCTCACTGTCAGCAAATGCTTCTGCAATCAAGTATGCATATGCCTACAAAGACTTTGATATCGACGATGATTTCAATGGAGTGGATCAATCTGGAGAAATAAAAATCACCAAGCAAAACTGGAAGTACAAGGTTGCATCGTACATCTATCAAGACCAGAAAGCTCATCGCAGTACTGATAAAAATGTCACTGAAGCAGACTATGAGTGGTTCGTTCAACAGTGCAAGAGAGTGTGCTATATCTGCAAGAGTCACTTCTCACAAGCAGTGCGACCAACACTGGATCGAATCGACAATTCGAAAGGACATTCAAAAGAGAACGTTAAGATCTGCTGTGACTACTGCAACACATACAAGTCAGACAAAGATGAACATCTCACAAGATTGAGAATTCAACTGAAGAAGTACTGTATCTGGAAATCATTACCTATGACTCTGACACATGAGCAGACCTACCATAAACTGAGAGCAGCAGTGACTGGTGGATTATCGAATGTTCAGCACAGACAGAACATCAAAGACGTGACTCCAATCAATCACTTCACATATGAAGATGGAAAAGTTATCTCCAAGGACACAGAACATAAAATGACTCATGTCTGTGGTGTTGATTTCAACTCTCTTTATCCAAGTGCTTTCTCATCAATCAAGAACAAGAACAATCCATACACTAATCACAGAATGTACATGCCAGGAAGATGTTTATTCACCGCAACAGGAGATAAAGAATGTCGTAAGATCATTGAAGACAAGAATCAGAAGACACTATTCGTTGCAGAACTGAGGGGACACATCGATGAGAAGCATATTAATGATTTCATTAACTTCCCACCAATCTTCAGAAACATCATTGTCAATACGACAGAAGAAAACATTGGAGAGAAGACATATTCACTGATGAAGAAACATGGATTGAAGACTGATGACAAACAACGGAAGCTGACTCAACTCTTGAGCACTCACGATCAGTATATGTTCTTTTCGACATACTATCTATGGTTCCTCATCGACTGTTGCCACTTCGTTATTGATGACATTAAGAGTGTGATAGTGTTCTCGAGACATGCTGGATTCGAACCATTTGTGACATCATTCATGAATGATCGAATAGAAGCAATGAAGGTTGGAAACAAAGGAAAGGAACAATTCTGTAAGACCAACTTGAATGGGAGTTATGGATACGATGGAATGAACACTGAGAAATACAACTCAATCACAATCTGCAATGAGAAGAGAACATATTTGAAACAGATGATGAAAGGATTTGTAGCGACAAGAGAGATCAATGAGGACAACTACATTGTGATTGAAGACAGAGAGAAAGCATCATGCAAAACATGTCTACAAGAAGCAGTATTCACACTCGACAATGCCAAGTTCTGGTATCTGAATTTCATCTACAACTTCATGTACAAATGCCTAGACATGAATAAGATTCACTTCTGTGAAGGAGACACTGACTCTGCATATTGGGCAATTGCAGGTGATCCGAATGCTGGAATTCATCAACAGTTTGAACACGTGATTGCTGACAAAGAATTCTATGATGCACACAAATATGAATGGTTTCCCAATCCTGAAAAAGGAGTTGATGATGAGAAGAAGCTGTTGGGATTAGCAATTGAGAAGGAAGGATGCACTTCTTGAATGGAGTAGATGTGAGGTTCTGAATCCCACTGTTTCGGCAGATATGATTGCACTTCAATTTGCTCAATTAATGTCGATGTTGGTTTGGATTGATTTGATCTGATACTTCTCATTTATAGAAAAATAAAAAATATAATATCATTATTTTCTTTTACCGTTTTCAATTTGGAATAATTCCTAAATCTGTATGTAATGTTTTCAATGTATGATTAGGATAGTATTCGACTCTTGGTTCACCACTACTATATCGTAATACCCACCACGTTGTGGCAGTAGTCGCTAGTATCGGTGCTGGAGGATGAGTAAATGTTATCATATCTCCTCCACTTTGACTTGGGTCTTAAACATTGTAGTATGTGTCAAGATTCCCTTGATATATTGGTTGAGATCTCAAAGTTACAGGAACATTCTGACCTCTGGAACTGATTGAATCATTACAGTTCGTTGGACATCCACTTCTCTGTGTGGAGAAGCACAAGAGGAAGTCAGTGTTGTCATGAATCGGTCGCACTCTTGTCATTGTTTCACGAGGATATGTTCCGTCACCAGTGAGTTTCTCTTCAACGAGAGAATCTGTAAGTGATCGCTCCAAATCATCTGGAACAGTGAGGTATGAATCAAGGTTGAGAGTCGACAATGCGAACTGGTAGAAACGAGCTCCAATAGTTGTAGTCGGTTGTTCTGGATAATATCTGTTTTGTAGATTCACTTGGATGTTCTTCTGCATTGGATTGTGGAAACAAGTGATTTCATTATCGTAGTGACGGAAGAGAAGCATAATATCCTTGGCATTCACAAGAACCATTTGCTGAGTACAATCAATTCCTGTTGCTGTTGGTGTCTTCTGAAATGGATAGAATGAGATCTTCTCTGCTGGAATTGTTCCAGGACGATTTGTGTACATCTGCTTCAGATTCTCTTTCGCAATGTCTTTAATATTGTATCCAGAACTCATGCAATACACATCATCAATTTGATAATCAAGAATGTTCAATGATATATATTGATCCACGTATGCAGGTTCATTTGTCAGAGCATTGGATGCATTGAGATAAGTGTCTTTGGTAACTGTTGGTTGGAGAAATGATTGACCAATTTGAACGAAATTCTTTGTACATGAGGTTACGAGATTATTCATAAAAAAGGGACGGTGTTGAATAGTACTTTGAATTGCTCCTTTTATATTTGATGCTGCTGCTGTTCCAGTAACGAGTGATGATAGTGTATTTTTCAATGTCAGTTCAGGATTCACAGGGCAGCAGACAAAAGCATCCTCATTGATGTACACACTCAATTTCAGATCACCAAATAGACATCGTGGATAGTCAGTCATACCTGAGAAAATGAGAAGATCTTCAAGATTGATTGACACACGGATTGGCACATCAATACTGTCGCATAAAGTACTAGTGACTTTGAATCCTGTGAAGTCTGATATTGGAATATAAACACCAGCAACCGATTCATCATGATTCCAAGCATTTTGCCATGGTGTATGCGAGTGTTTTCGATTCTCTAATTGACTCTTCGGTTTGATCATATTGTAGATGTGTGATTCCATGGATACATCATTAGTTGTTGTGCTAATGATTCTCTGATTGTTGTGAAGAACTGTTAGACTCCGAAAGATGGATGCTGAATGCTTGAGTCCAACAAAGATGAATATTCTCTCATTCATCAAAGATCCAATTTTTCCAGTTTCCCATTGCCAATTGTTGAGTTTCAATGTCGCTGTCATTGTGAATGTAATGAAGGAATCATCGATTTGACAAATGTCCTGATTACCAGTCAATGGAATGAGTATTTCCTGTCCTTTGTAGAATCGTGAATTCTCTGATGGTTTTAATTCCTGAATGGAAGTACTGTGTGCTCCATCATTCAGAAGATAATTAATGTGATGTTCAGACATGAGTTGTTGTTGAATTTGACCAATGTCATCTCTGGTATACTTGATTGATCCAGTTGTATTTCCAGTCAATGATGATGCTCCAGTTCTTTTGTTTGTCAGATGTGTTATATGCGAGTTCATTTTATCAAAAATAAAAAAACAATAATGCTTATTTCTTTTTCAGTTTCTTCTTCTTTGCTTTCGGCTTCAGCTTTTCTTCTAGCTTCAGTATTTCGCCTCTGAGCTTGTTTGCAACTGCTGTGTTTCCTTCATTCATTGCTTGCTCATATTGTGCCATCTTTTCTGCGTGGATTTGCTGATCCGACTTCACATCTGGTATCATTTCAATTCCTGTCTGTGCTACCTTTGAAATCAGAGGCCCTACAAATGGAATGAGATTCAGAAATGGAGCTCCAACTCTGAGTATGTTTTTGCCAACTGCTGCTAATTTTGATAACCAACCTGGTGCCATTTTAGGAAAATAAAAATATTCGAATACTAGTGAATTATTATCCTTTGAATTGAATTTTGGAATTTGACGAGATTGGCAAATCGTCATTGGAGTATCGTCCATTTCGAGGTGGTTCGTACTCAATCATCTGTGGTTTTTGTTGACGATTGATCGCTTTGTCTTGCCTTTGCAAGGCTTCGAACCCTCGGTGAGAGTTTTGTTGATAAACGTCCATCATTCCTCCTAATCCATTCAGTATTCCTCCTGCTGTTTGTCCGAATTTACTGTTCGTTTGAGAGAGCAATCCACCACCGACTTGAAGCAACGTTGGAGCTAGAGGTTTGATGAATTGAAAGAATTGCTTGCCGATATTTTTGAGTTTGTTGAAACTTCCTGGTGCCATTTATGCAATTTTGAGAAATTGTGTTGAAGAGACGAAGTCTATTTAAGTAAAAATAAAAAACACAATTCATTAATAATTTATCTCGGGAAAAATCTCAGAAGAGATTTCTGCCCTAACGGGGTATTGCCTTTGTCAGAGAAATGCCATAATTGAGAATAGTGTTGTATGCTTCATTGTAGGCAATACTCATGTCTTTTCCACCAACAAGGATCTTGAAAATTGTTCGAAAGATTGGGAGTTTATTCAGACATATGCACTTGTCAGACAAATCATCCAGTTCAATCACCACATCATTGATTCCAGTGAGAGTCGCAATCAGAGCACATAAATCACTTTGGTTTGTGATCAGTTTCTTCGAAGGTTCAATGAGATTATTCAGTAGTTTCTTTTCGCACGCGAATGCATTCTTGTAAACTAGCAATAGTTGATCTTTGAATGCTGAAATGTTAGACGTGTATTCTCGGAGTGGAATGGAACGGCTCTGAATTGGTGCTGATGGATATGTCTCCAGTGGTGGATCATAAGCACCTCGTTCATTGGATACCACAGGTTCAGAGCACACTCTTTCCATCTCCATCTTCGATCCTCTATTATCTACGCCAGCTTTGCTCCTATCCTCGATGATGACATTGTTGGTGATTGATGTTGGTACTGAAGAAGAACTTGTGTGTTTCGTAAATTGACAACTTAGAATTGGTTGCATCACTTTCTATAAAAATAAAAAATATATATTAATGTTTTTAAATTCACATTTCTGCTCGATCGATAGCTCCCATTCCAGAACTGTCCAACTGTGCAAATCGATAATACCCAGGCATTTCAGATTGGTATCCACTGATATCATCATCTGTGACTGTTTTGAATGCTTTGGCTTTCAGTTTATTAACTTCTGTTGATATGTGAGTTGAATAGCGAGTACAGTATTCCGATAAATACGTTGTATCTTGAGTGATCATTTGGAGAAACACTGGATAAATCTGATCTTTGAAGGCTTTCTTTTGTTTCATACTGGGATTGTAGTCCTGAACATGATCATGAAGCCATTGATCCCACATCAGTGATGCAATCTGTGATTGAATTGAATTGAACACCATATTGTCTAACACATTCTTGCTGGGATCAGCTGGATTGCTTCGATTTGCACGAGTTATTCCCAATGTGTCTGTCATGTGTTCACCAACAGCTCTCTTCATTATTGCATATGGTTGTTGAGATCGTTTGGTCTTCATCTCTTCATAGCTGATGTCTCGATAATTGGTTGGCAAATCGTATGTTCCATTTTTGAGGAAATTCCGATGTACAGCTTTGATTCTCCTTCCATTCTCTTGATTGAATGATGTGTATGGTTTCAGTCTTCGTATGTCTGGTGTTGGATTCATTGCATAGTATGTCTCTTTGACTGGTCTGCTGTTGTATGGAGTTAGCATAGCACCATTGACTGCAATCAGATCTCCAGTATCATTATCGTAGACCATCACATCAGGAACTTGTCCATATTGTTCTATTTTCGCAGTCCAATTTCGTCCTGTTCTTGTAATATACTCACGTGCTGATGGAAGACTACACAGAGCATCATTGCGTCTGGTTTGAATATCATCGTCGGCATAGATTCGTTTCAATGCTGCTTGAGTCTCTGCTGCGTATCTCATTCTTGGTTTCTTCGCTTGTGCTTTTCTTTGTGGTTGAATGTACACTATCTTTTGTGACATTGTTTGTTTTCATACAAAATAAAAAAACCAAAAGTATATTTTAATTAGAGTTAAATCATAAATGAACAAATCATCTATGTCTCTAACAGCATACGTGAATGCGAAATTGAGTGAAGCATCAAATAGAAATGTTTCTCATGAAGTGCAATCACAAATACATCCAGACTTGAATTTCAATCGTAATAGTGTCAATGTCCTCGTTGGGAATAGAGGAAGTGGAAAAACCTTTAATGCTCTTCGGGAAGTTGCCAAGCTCCAGAATGTTCGAGTTAGGAATGAACTGTTCCATCTCTTTGTCTTCGTGACTGATAAGAACATTGATCCTACATTCGACAAGTTCAAACCAATACTGAACGTTCCTTATGTGAAAGTGAAATACGATGATGCACTTCCATTTCTGTTGGAACTCTCTGAATCGAAAGCTGCGTATGAAGAAATTATGGACAATCAATGGCAGAACAGAATCACAGATGAATGCAGAGAGAATCTCTTTGACTCACTTTACATTGATGACTTCTCAGTGAAGAATCTCCAAACGATTATCCTTCTTGATGACTGTCGTAGAATCCTTGGGGAACGTAGAGCATCCAAAAATAGAATGACAATGATGGACTTATTCTTGGAAAATCGACAACCAAAGTTCACATTCTTTCTGACGATGCATGAGCTCTTCAGTTTGTCAGCAGACATGAAGTCAAACATTGATTCAATGTGGATCTTTGGAGGATTCAACAAAGAACGAATCAGTCGAGTCTATCCTCAGTTGAACTCACCAATTGATATTCGACATTTTTGGAATGTCTATCAACGAAAACAGAAATGTGAAGCAATCATTCTTCGATACAATACTGATGGAGTAGCACTGAATGAGATCAACAAAGAAGGGTTAAACCGGACTGTCCGTTAAGTCTTGAATAAGGTTGTTGATGGTCTCGTCAAGACTTCGAAGCCTCATGCTGAGAGTATCTGTCAGTGTTCGAATTGATTCTTCAATGTCTGACAATCTCTGATCAATCGAGAGTGAATTAGGAGGAGTGGAAGCATCAACATATCGTTTCCTCAGTGCAATCTCACCTCTTATTTTTGTTATTCTGTATCCATCGATTTGAATCATCCTATTCAGTTTCTGAGTTGTGTACTCATTCAGTTCTTTTCTATTCTTCTCCAAGTATCTCTGAAAGTCGTGGATGTTTGTGAACTCCTTTTGTTCTGGATCAAACGGTTCTAAAATTTTCAGTGATGTCATTTCAATGCAATAAAAATATCTGAAACATTTTTGAGATTAGATTAAATTAAATTCAGCAATGAATTCTGGAGTTAAGTCGTCAATAGAGTCTGCATGGAACTTGGTGTGCTGAATTGGGACATAGACAACTTTTGACAGACATGTGAGTCCATTCAGTAGAGTAGCTACGACATTACCGTGTTTGTATTCGATGAATTTCCCCACGAATTGAAACTGTCTTCGCTTCTTCTGAAACTTGGCAACAGTCTTGTCTAAATCAAGGTGAATTAGTAGAATGTTTCCTGGCTTGTACTTCCATAGCATCTGTGTTGTCTGCTGTCTTTGGATGTTCTTCAATTGTTCTTCACAACTGGAGATATACAGTGCTTCAATCTCTCGATTGTTTTGTGCTTGCTGTGGAGTGAACTTGTTCCAGTACGCCCGATGTGGAGTCATGTTGTAGAATTCCACCATCTGATTCATCAGTGAATGATTGGCCATTTGTGTTGCATTGTCTTGGAATCCATCTCTGATTGTTCTAATCACTCGATCGACAATTCTGTTGTGATTAGTGAATGGCGAACTTGTGAAATATGTGCTGCCATTCTGATCCTTGAAAAACTCTGATGCTTCTCCACTTGTCCATGCTGCTTCACCATCTCCTCGAATGGTGTTGACATGAACTCCACGATGATTTATCAGATCATTGATTGCAGTCTTGACTTTGCTCCATGATTTATCCAGAACAGGAATGACAACCAGGTATTTGGTGTTGATGTTAATTGCGAAGAGGTATATCTGCAACACTGTTTTCGACGTTGGTGATTGAATGAAAACGAGATCAATTTCCCATGATCCGAACTTGGGAGAGAAGTATGGTCGATCACAATTCTGAGGAACCTTTCTGTCTGATGTCTTCTGTGGATCACCTGTTCTTGCTTTGGACATGAACTGCATCTTTGATCGAAATGGATACACAATTTTTTCCGTTGTTTTAGGAATCATTGGTGGATCAATTCTCATTCTGTCACTTCCTTTCTCTCTCTGAATTTTCCTGGGATGTGCAGCACTCCATCTATGATCATATTCCTCATACCAATCCTGAAATGATCTTCCTCCGAATGGGATTTGTTTTGTGTGAGTCCGTATGAAGTTAAGATCATCGTTCGCAATCTTTCTGTAAATTGAGGCTCGAACAAAAGTGTCTCTGTTCATTTTATTTGCATCAAGAATGTGTGAGGTAATGAAGTGTTCCATTTGCTTTTGATTATTCAATAGTGAGTTCTCAGCTTTGATCTGTTCATCTTCTGAATCATTTCTCTGTTGATGATCAAACAATCCTTTCATTCGTCCCAACTTATTGAGCACTTGCTGTGTCGTCGGTTCGTAGTGTCTGATCTCTCTCACAGGGTGTTTGGACGCAGTTGTTCTGATTGACATTGGTGGATTGGGAATAATGACATCATCATCCTCCTCTTCAAATCTCCTCTCCTTCATTGGATATTCATATTCAAACCCCATTGATTTCAAGTTTCTCATCTGTCCAGGAAGAACTAGGTCTTCAGGTGATTGAATTGCTATTGGTCTTTGCACTGGAATTGGTATTGGTCTTGCCTCTGCAGGCCTTCGAATCCGTGGTGAAGAATTCACTCCCTGATTCACCTCGTGATGATAAAATTGATATGCTTCGAATGCAAGTTTAGCAGTGCTATCCCGAATACGAACTCCTAGGAAGTTGCTAACAAATTGTTGAACTACTCTTCTTCCATCAGGTAGTGATAATTCAGGAGATAAACCTCCATTGAACCAATCCTCGAAGTATGTTTCATCATTTCCATCAAAAGGTCCATTAGAATCAGCGCCATGATAGACAGGTAAAACGTTCGTTAAAGTCCATTTCTTTTCGACTATTTCGTTTTTGGAATGCTGTGTGCACCGAAGAAGTCTATTCACTAAAGTATTAATCTGTCGTGTATTCATTTATACAAAAATAAAGTTTGTGTTTATTCAATTATAAAATCAGTAGCTTTCAGTCCATGAATGAATGGAGGACACGATTCATTTTCAAGTACGATTGCTTTCAGATGGATTCCACTGAGACTGAGTTTCTGTTGTTGTATTTTTGCTATCTCAAATCCATTTGTATTCTCTTCGCTCACGATTCTTCTTGTCTGGAAGTTCAGTGTGGTTGTCACAGTTTTCTCTCCGTTTAGGCACTTCACATAATCGTCACTTGTGATATTTGTTTTCTTTAATGACACTCCTTTGATTTTGCATTTCTCATCGAGAGAGTAACACTTTGGTGCAAGACAGATCATCTGTTCACCTTCCTTCTCAATTGCTAGTCCTAGCAGTTTCTTCTCATCATCAACTCCTTTTTCAGGATTTGGAAACCATTCGTATTTGTGGGCATCATAGAATTCCTTGTCAGCAATCACGTGTTCAAATTGTTGATGAATTCCTGCATTTGGATCACCTGATATTGCCCAATAAGCAGAATCAGTATCACCCTCACAGAAATGAATCTTGTTCATGTCTAGGCATTTGTACATGAAGTTGTAGATGAAATTCAGATACCAGAACTTGGCATTGTCGAGTGTGAATACTGCTTCTTGCAGACATGTCTTGCATGACGCTTTCTCTCGATCTTCGATCACAATGTAGTTGTCCTCATTGATCTCTCTTGTTGCCACAAATCCTTTCATCATTTGTTTCAAGTATGTTCTCTTCTCATTGCAGATTGTGATTGAGTTGTACTTCTCAGTGTTCATTCCATCGTATCCGGAACTTCAATTCAAGTTGGTCTTACAGAACTGTTCCTTTCCTTTGTTTCCAACCTTCATTGCTTCTATTCGATCATTCATGAATGATGTCACAAATGGTTCAAATCCTGCATGTCTCGAAAAGACCATCACACTCTTTACGTCATCAACAATGAAGTGGCAATAGTCGATGAGGAACCACAGATAGTATGTCGAAAAGAACATATACTGATCGTGAGTGCTCAAGAGTTGAGTCAGCTTCCGTTGTTTGTCATCAGTCTTCAATCCATGTTTCTTCATCAGTGAATATGTCTTCTCTCCAATGTTTTCTTCTGTCGTATTGACAATGATGTTTCTGAAGATTGGTGGGAAGTTAATGAAATCATTAATATGCTTCTCATCGATGTGTCCCCTCAGTTCTGCAACGAATAGTGTCTTCTGATTCTTGTCTTCAATGATCGTGCGACATTCCTTATCTCCTGTTGCGGTGAATAAACATCTTCCTGGCATGTACATTCTGTGATTAGTGTATGGATTGTTCTTGTTCTTGATTGATGAGAAAGCACTTGGATAAAGAGAGTTGAAATCAACACCACAGACATGAGTCATTTTATGTTCTGTGTCCTTGGAGATAACTTTTCCATCTTCATATGTGAAGTGATTGATTGGTGTCACGTCTTTAATGTTCTGTCGATGTTGAACATTCGATAATCCACCAGTCACAGCTGCTCTGAGTTTGTGATATGTTTGCTCGTGTGTCAGAGTCATTGGTAGTGATTTCCAGATGCAGTACTTCTTCAGTTGAATTCTCAATCTTGTGAGATGCTCAGGCATCTGAGTGGTGGCATCAAAACAGGTAAAACTGACATCAATTGATGTCAGTCCCCAAATTTTAACTGAGATCAAATCTCAACTCTTTTTCTTTGAGATTTTCACATTATCACTTCATCTATGATGTTCAATTCACTTCTTGTTTTCACATAATACTCTTCTATCGTTCAGTTAGCTCTTATTTCCCAAAAACACACACGATCAAATTCACCAACATTTCTATTTTCGATGTATTCCCTTCATTGACTAAAATCAGTGAGTAAATCCCATCAAATTACGCATACTAACGCATTTGCGATTTGTTTTTGTGATTTTTGAGTAAGAACTGACGAAATCATCAGAACCCAAAGTTCGCATTTTCATCATCTATGAAGTGACCATTTTCCTTTTTACTCTTTTTTCCATTCAAATATCATATATAAGAAGACTTTTTTGAAATGAAAGAAACGAAATGGTATTGTAGGTATTTGGTGACATCAGATCCGACTGGGATCACTGGGATCAAATCAGAAGCCTGGAGATGCTCGTCCTTGTCTGACTTGTAGGTGTTGCAGTAATCACAGCAGATCGTAACGTTCTCTTTTGAATGTCCTTTCGAATTGTCGATTCGATCCAGTGTTGGACGTACTGCTTGTGAGAAGTGACTCTTGCAGATATAGCACACTCTCTTGCACTGTTGAACGAACCACTCATAGTCTGCTTCAGCGACGTTTTTGTCAGTATTGCGATGAGCTTTCTGGTCTTGATAAATGTACGATGCAGCCTTGTATTTCCAGTATTGCTTTGTGATTTTTATTTCACCAGATTGATCCACTCCATTGAAATCATCGTCAATATCAAAGTCTTTGTAGGCATATGCATACTTGATTGCAGAAGCATTTGCTGACAGTGAGAGATTGTGCAACATATCCACTTTGTATTGGAAGTTCAGATCAATCAGATTGTCCAGAGGTGCAATCATACATTCGACGTCTCTGATGTTGTAGAATTTCAGGTAGTCCCATCTGTTCTTGAATCCTTGCTTCTTCCAATCATCAAGGTACATTTGGTAATCAGTGTCTGACATTTCACTGTTGTTCAGACTGGAGTAGAATTCATATTTGGAGAATGGTTCTTGTTTGTTTAGTACTGTGTCGTAATCTGATGAATCAAATGACTCGTATGCAAAGAATGATTTCTGGAGTGTAGTGTTTCCTCCGAAAGCTTTGACTGCATTATCCAACGTCATTGGTCCTGTGTATGACATCATGTCAATCAAGCGAAGCACCTGTTGTGTCTTCTCATGTCTGATCAATACCTGCTTGTACTTCGTTGTGGATCCAAGGAAGCTTACCACTTTCCAATCCTTGTCAACGAGATCACGAAAGATGAGATTGATGTCGAATCTGGAACTGTTGAATCCAATCACACTGACTTCATTTTGTGAGGGTATTTCCGGGTCTTCGTAGTAGTTGTCATCTCGTACTGTCTCAGCATATCTGAAGAGTTCTCTGATCCATTGCTTCACAAAGTCTTTTCCATCTCGAAGATCAAAGTAGATCGATTGAACGCCTGATTTTGTTTTGATTGCTGATGCAACAGAGAGAGGCTTCAAGTGTGAGATCAGTTGTGTGTTGTCATCAGAGAATAGATTGTCAAGAATGAGATCTTCCATCGTTTCGAAATCGTATGTGATGTAGTATTGTGTTGGTTTGAATTCGTCTTGTCTCTTGTGTGCCATCAGAAATTCAAACGTTCTGTTGTTGAGAATGTGCGGAACATACGGTCTTGGAGTTTTATCGAGTGAGATCTTCTTCACATGTTTTCCATCAAGTTCTTTGCACTCTCTGAGATGCTTCTCAAAATCTCTGCTGTAGTTTTTATTCTTCACTTGGAATCCTCTTGACTGACAATATGGACAGAGTTTGTATCCAGTGATTTTCTCAGGATCCACAATGAACATCACATGAACGAGTGTGGCTGTTAATGGAATCATCAGAAGTGGGAGAACTCTTGCATCGTAATTTTCGTTGACATACGATTGACTGAGGAAGTAACGACCCCTTTGGGGGTCACTAGTCGAACTAGAGTTCGGGTACTTCTTCTTGTCTTCATCGTATTCATAAATGTAAACTGTGATGTTGAACTTCATCATTGCTTTCTCAATGTCACAAGCAATATCAAACCCAGGATAATTCTGAAGATGTGGAGTCAATTGTCGAGATTGGAGATGAGTGAGATTCATCCATTGTGCGAACAATCTGTAGGCTTCACTGTTCCTCATATTGATTGATATTTTCTTACCTTGAACTTCAGGAAGTGTGAGGAATGATAGTGCTTGAAAGAAGCAGATATTGTACTCAGAATCAATGTACCGAACGTTTCTCGTTTTGATGTGTTCTGTGAGAATTGCATTGGCTTTTCCTGCGACTGGGAATCGATAGACTGCAACTAGAATGGAGTGGAATGCGATGTACATTGTCTTCGTATCCATTAGTGTTCTCTCTCGTGATTCCTTGATCAAATTGAATGCATACTTCGAATACTCATTGATGTCGCCTGAACTTCTGATCACAGTTGGGAAGCTCTTCGATGTGTTCTCCAGTTCTGGTCTGAAGTCATTGTATGTTGTCTCATCTTTGTCTTTTCTCTCGATGATCTTTCCAAAGTCAAGACTGATCTTGAATGGATGATCCTTCTCTTTGTCGAACACTGCTTTGATGAAGGT
Source organism: Blattamonas nauphoetae (assembly GCA_033064195.1). Classification (NCBI taxonomy): domain Eukaryota; phylum Preaxostyla; order Oxymonadida; genus Blattamonas; species Blattamonas nauphoetae. The sequence goes on along the minus strand of JARBJD010000236.1, from coordinate 72,705 downwards.
TGTAATTTCGTCAACGTTCTTCAAGTGATTGTGGAAGTACAACTGATATGGTTTTCCATTATCTTCAACCTTCTCAACCTCATTCTTTTTGAACTTCCTTCGTGCATTCATGAGACAAGAATTGAATGCTGCTTTGTCACGTGGTTCAGCAAGTAGAATACATTCTTCAAATCCCTCAAATGTCTGCACTTCTCTTTTTTCCATCTGTTCATTTTTCTTTTGTATGATCAGTAGATTCTTCATCCAATGATCCATCAGCTTCTCTTCAATTGATTTCAGCTTCCACGTCATTTTGAACACCTGCTTCTTCAGTTCATCTTTGTTCACTCTTGGATTGTCTTTCATGATTTGCATTCTTGCTTTGCTGTCTTCTTCATTCATCATTGCATTGTTATTGTGCTCTTCCAGTTTGTGAATAAAATCATCGATCTGATAGTTGGTAATATTCCTTATCTCTCCTTCAAAATGGAGATCTGGATTCTTGAGCATTGACAGGAGATATGCACGATGATGTTGGTAGTTTCTAATGTTTGGATTGTATGTTCGATCATAGCCATGTTCATCCTTGAATTCAAAGGTGGTGTTTAGAAAAAGAGTTGAGATTTGATCTCAGTTAAAATTTGGGGACTGACATCAATTGATGTCAGTTTTACCTCTTTTGAATGACCTTTTGAATTGTCGATTCTATCTAATGTTGGTCGCACTGCTTGTGAGAAGTGACTCTTGCAGATATAGCACACTCTCTTGCACTGTTGAACGAACCACTCATAGTCTGCTTCAGCGACGTTTTTGTCAGTATTGCGATGAGCTTTCTGGTCTTGATAGATGTACGATGCAACCTTGTACTTCCAGTTTTGCTTGGTGATTTTTATTTCACCAGATTGATCCACTCCATTGAAATCATCGTCAATATCAAAGTCTTTGTAGGCATATGCATACTTGATTGCAGAAGCATTTGCTGACAGTGAGAGATTGTGCAACATATCCACTTTGTATTGGAAGTTCAGATCAATCAGATTGTCCAGAGGTGCAATCATACATTCGACGTCTCTGATGTTGTAGAATTTCAGGTAGTCCCATCTGTTCTTGAATCCTTGCTTCTTCCAATCATCAAGGTACATTTGGTAATCAGTGTCTGACATTTCACTGTTGTTCAGACTGGAGTAGAATTCATATTTGGAGAATGGTTCTTGTTTGTTTAGTACTGTGTCGTAATCTGATGAATCAAATGACTCGTATGCAAAGAATGATTTCTGGAGTGTAGTGTTTCCTCCGAAAGCTTTGACTGCATTATCCAACGTCATTGGTCCTGTGTATGACATCATGTCAATCAAGCGAAGCACCTGTTGTGTCTTCTCATGTCTGATCAATACCTGCTTGTACTTCGTTGTGGATCCAAGGAAGCTTACCACTTTCCAATCCTTGTCAACGAGATCACGAAAGATGAGATTGATGTCGAATCTGGAACTGTTGAATCCAATCACACTGACTTCATTTTGTGAGGGTATTTCCGGGTCTTCGTAGTAGTTGTCATCTCGTACTGTCTCAGCATATCTGAAGAGTTCTCTGATCCATTGCTTCACAAAGTCCTTTCCATCTCGAAGATCAAAGTAGATTGACTTCACACCTGATTTTGTTTTGATTGCAGATGCAACAGAGAGAGGCTTCAAGTGTGAGATCAGTTGTGTGTTGTCATCAGAGAATAGATTGTCAAGAATGAGATCTTCCATCGTTTCGAAATCGTATGTGATGTAGTATTGTGTTGGTTTGAATTCGTCTTGTCTCTTGTGTGCCATCAGAAATTCAAACGTTCTGTTGTTGAGAATGTGCGGAACATACGGTCTTGGAGTTTTATCGAGTGAGATCTTCTTCACATGTTTTCCATCAAGTTCTTTGCACTCTCTGAGATGCTTCTCAAAATCTCTGCTGTAGTTTTTATTCTTCACTTGGAATCCTCTTGACTGACAATATGGACAGAGTTTGTATCCAGTGATTTTCTCAGGATCCACAATGAACATCACATGAACGAGTGTGGCTGTTAATGGAATCATCAGAAGTGGGAGAACTCTAGCATCATCATTTTCGTTGATGTACGATTGACTGAGGAAGAAACGACCCCTTTGGGGGTCACTAGTCGAACTAGAGTTCGGGTACTTCTTCTTGTCTTCATCGTATTCATAAATGTAAACTGTGATGTTGAACTTCATCATTGCTTTCTCAATGTCACAAGCAATATCAAACCCAGGATAATTCTGAAGATGTGGAGTCAATTGTCGAGATTGGAGATGAGTGAGATTCATCCATTGTGCGAACAATCTGTAGGCTTCACTGTTCCTCATATTGATTGATATTTTCTTACCTTGAACTTCAGGAAGTGTGAGGAATGAAAGAGCTTGAAAGAAGCAGATATTGTACTCAGAATCAATGTACCGAACGTTTCTCGTTTTGATGTGTTCTGTGAGAATTGCATTGGCTTTTCCTGCGACTGGGAATCGATAGACTGCAACTAGAATGGAGTGGAATGCGATGTACATTGTCTTCGTATCCATTAGTGTTCTCTCTCGTGATTCCTTGATCAAATTGAATGCATACTTCGAATACTCATTGATGTCGCCTGAACTTCTGATCACAGTTGGGAAGCTCTTCGATGTGTTCTCCAGTTCTGGTCTGAAGTCATTGTATGTTGTCTCATCTTTGTCTTTTCTCTCGATGATCTTTCCAAAGTCAAGACTGATCTTGAATGGATGATCCTTCTCTTTGTCGAACACTGCTTTGATGAAGGTTGTAATTTCGTCAACGTTCTTCAAGTGATTGTGGAAGTACAACTGATATGGTTTTCCATTATCTTCAACCTTCTCAACCTCATTCTTTTTGAACTTCCTTCGTGCATTCATGAGACAAGAATTGAATGCTGCTTTGTCACGTGGTTCAGCAAGTAGAATACATTCTTCAAATCCCTCAAATGTCTGCACTTCTCTTTTTTCCATCTGTTCATTTTTCTTTTGTATGATCAGTAGATTCTTCATCCAATGATCCATCAGCTTCTCTTCAATTGATTTCAGCTTCCACGTCATTTTGAACACCTGCTTCTTCAGTTCATCTTTGTTCACTCTTGGATTGTCTTTCATGATTTGCATTCTTGCTTTGCTGTCTTCTTCATTCATCATTGCATTGTTATTGTGCTCTTCCAGTTTGTGAATAAAATCATCGATCTGATAGTTGGTAATATTCCTTATCTCTCCTTCAAAATGGAGATCTGGATTCTTGAGCATTGACAGGAGATATGCACGATGATGTTGGTAGTTTCTAATGTTTGGATTGTATGTTCGATCATAGCCATGTTCATCCTTGAATTCAAAGGTGGTGTTTAGAAAAAGAGTTGAGATTTGATCTCAGTTAAAATTTGGGGACTGACATCAATTGATGTCAGTTTTACCTCTTTTGAATGACCTTTTGAATTGTCGATTCTATCTAATGTTGGTCGCACTGCTTGTGAGAAGTGACTCTTGCAGATATAGCACACTCTCTTGCACTGTTGAACGAACCACTCATAGTCTGCTTCAGCGACGTTTTTGTCAGTATTGCGATGAGCTTTCTGGTCTTGATAGATGTACGATGCAACCTTGTACTTCCAGTTTTGCTTGGTGATTTTTATTTCACCAGATTGATCCACTCCATTGAAATCATCGTCAATATCAAAGTCTTTGTAGGCATATGCATACTTGATTGCAGAAGCATTTGCTGACAGTGAGAGATTGTGCAACATATCCACTTTGTATTGGAAGTTCAGATCAATCAGATTGTCCAGAGGTGCAATCATACATTCGACGTCTCTGATGTTGTAGAATTTCAGGTAGTCCCATCTGTTCTTGAATCCTTGCTTCTTCCAATCATCAAGGTACATTTGGTAATCAGTGTCTGACATTTCACTGTTGTTCAGACTGGAGTAGAATTCATATTTGGAGAATGGTTCTTGTTTGTTTAGTACTGTGTCGTAATCTGATGAATCAAATGACTCGTATGCAAAGAATGATTTCTGGAGTGTAGTGTTTCCTCCGAAAGCTTTGACTGCATTATCCAACGTCATTGGTCCTGTGTATGACATCATGTCAATCAAGCGAAGCACCTGTTGTGTCTTCTCATGTCTGATCAATACCTGCTTGTACTTCGTTGTGGATCCAAGGAAGCTTACCACTTTCCAATCCTTGTCAACGAGATCACGAAAGATGAGATTGATGTCGAATCTGGAACTGTTGAATCCAATCACACTGACTTCATTTTGTGAGGGTATTTCCGGGTCTTCGTAGTAGTTGTCATCTCGTACTGTCTCAGCATATCTGAAGAGTTCTCTGATCCATTGCTTCACAAAGTCTTTTCCATCTCGAAGATCAAAGTAGATCGATTGAACGCCTGATTTTGTTTTGATTGCTGATGCAACAGAGAGAGGCTTCAAGTGTGAGATCAGTTGTGTGTTGTCATCAGAGAATAGATTGTCAAGAATGAGATCTTCCATCGTTTCGAAATCGTATGTGATGTAGTATTGTGTTGGTTTGAATTCGTCTTGTCTCTTGTGTGCCATCAGAAATTCAAACGTTCTGTTGTTGAGAATGTGCGGAACATACGGTCTTGGAGTTTTATCGAGTGAGATCTTCTTCACATGTTTTCCATCAAGTTCTTTGCACTCTCTGAGATGCTTCTCAAAATCTCTGCTGTAGTTTTTATTCTTCACTTGGAATCCTCTTGACTGACAATATGGACAGAGTTTGTATCCAGTGATTTTCTCAGGATCCACAATGAACATCACATGAACGAGTGTGGCTGTTAATGGAATCATCAGAAGTGGGAGAACTCTAGCATCATCATTTTCGTTGATGTACGATTGACTGAGGAAGAAACGACCCCTTTGGGGGTCACTAGTCGAACTAGAGTTCGGGTACTTCTTCTTGTCTTCATCGTATTCATAAATGTAAACTGTGATGTTGAACTTCATCATTGCTTTCTCAATGTCACAAGCAATATCAAACCCAGGATAATTCTGAAGATGTGGAGTCAATTGTCGAGATTGGAGATGAGTGAGATTCATCCATTGTGCGAACAATCTGTAGGCTTCACTGTTCCTCATATTGATTGATATTTTCTTACCTTGAACTTCAGGAAGTGTGAGGAATGAAAGAGCTTGAAAGAAGCAGATATTGTACTCAGAATCAATGTACCGAACGTTTCTCGTTTTGATGTGTTCTGTGAGAATTGCATTGGCTTTTCCTGCGACTGGGAATCGATAGACTGCAACTAGAATGGAGTGGAATGCGATGTACATTGTCTTCGTATCCATTAGTGTTCTCTCTTGTGATTCCTTGATCAAATTGAATGCATACTTCGAATACTCAGAGATGTCTCCTGAACTTCTGATCACTGTTGGGAAACTCTTTGAAATGTTCTCCCGTTCTGGCCTGAAGTCATTGTATGTTGTCTCATCTTTGTCTTTTCTCTCGATGATCTTTCCAAAGTCAAGACTGATCTTGAATGGATGATCCTTCTCTTTGTCGAACACTGCTTTGATGAAGGTTGTAATTTCGTCAACGTTCTTCAAGTGATTGTGGAAGTACAACTGATATGGTTTTCCATTATCTTCAACCTTCTCGACCTCATTCTTTTTGAACTTCCTTCGTGCATTCATGAGACAAGAATTGAATGCTGCTTTGTCACGTGGTTCAGCAAGTAGAATACATTCTTCAAATCCCTCAAAAGTCTGCACTTCTCTCTTTTCCATTTGTTCATTTTTCTTCTGAATGATTAACAGATTCTTCATCCAATGATCCATCAGTTTCTCTTCAATTGATTTCAGTTTCCATGTCATTCTGAACACCTGCTTCTTCAGTTCATCTTTGTTCACTCTTGGATTTTCTTTCATGATTTGCATTCTTGCTTTGCTATCTTCTTCATTCATCATTGCGTTGTTATTGTTCTCTACAAGTTTGTGAATAAAATCATCGATCTGATAGTTGGTAATATTCCTTATTTCTCCTTCAAAGTGGAGATCTGGATTCTTGAGCATCGACAGGAGATATGCTCTCTGATGTTTGTAGTTTCTACTCTCTGGTTTATATGTTCGATCATAACCATGTTCATCCTTGAATTCAAAGGTGGTGTTTGGAAATAGTGTTCTAATTTTCGTGATGCTGTCTGTGACAAATTTCAGTGTTGCCGCCATTTACTACAAATTAAAAAATCCGAAAATAAAAAAAGTTGAGCGTTTATTTCTGTTTTCTCTGATGTGGCTTTATCGTTGCCTTTAGCCAGGAATCAAGTCTAATTCTGAACACTTCACTTCCACCAATCTCTCGATATGTGAATGGAACCAGGACTTTAGTGTACTCACCTACGAGCTCACAATTGTATTTCTTCAGTTCATTCTCAACGAATGATTGAGTGTAGTGTCGACGTTTCGCTAAGTGAGGTCTGTTTCCTTGATTCCACAACTTTGGTTTTATTCTCCATTCAACTCCCTCATGAACATACGTCACCGGCACATTATTTCTGACATACTCAGAGACCAGCGTACAGTTCTCTTCTCTCATTGATTCAATTAATGCTTGTTCTGAACGTACTCGACGTCTTTCGTTGAACATCTCAGTTGGATTCATTTAATACAAATTAAAAAATTCAAAAATAAATTTTCATTCGTTGTTTTATCATTTGAGATCTTCCGAGCCTTTGATTCTGTCATCGATGGGTTCGATCAGTCTTGTTTGATCAGAGAAAGTCCTTCAATGGGACTCGATCCTCTCATCTCATTCCTGACGGCTCATTACCGTTTGATTTAGGTGTGTTTCACTTTCTTTTATCTCATTTGTTCTCTCTTCTTTGTTGACATCACTTTCTTGTTCTCGATCCTTCACTATTTTCTTCTCCTCTCGTTCAGGTCGACTATTATGTTTTACAATCGGACATTTCGTTTCTGACTTCTCTTCAACAGGTTTGTTCTCTTTTTTGATAAATCTCTTCATAAAACTTTCTCTTGTACCAGATCGGATCGAACCACAAAGTGACCTTTAGATCGAGTACACAGATGCGTTTTATCTCTGGAAAGTATGTCTCTCGTGGTTTAACAAACTGGTATTCTCTTCTTTTTTATTCATCTCTTTATAAAACACAACGGTGTACCCAATCTTCATGATCATCAAACTCAGGTACACTATTGCGTCTTATGACCCGAAAATGTCTTTCTCTGAATATTTGAAACAGGTTTGCTCTCTTTTTTGTATTATCTCTTTATAAGACACAATGACGTACCAGAATTTTCACTTCACTTTTGTTGATCTCTGTTTTGGTACACCACTTCACTTTATACTCTCATTTTCACTTCATTGTCAATTTTTTCTCATTGTCTCTCACTTTTTTCAAAAATTAAAATTTAAAATGACGTGAACAAAATTTTGATCTTCATCTTTCTTCGAGAAACTTCGTGATTCATCGATAAAATTGTATGCGTTGGTACACCACTTTGTTTTACTTTCATTCAACTTTCATTTCACCTTTTACACTTCACTACTCTTCGATTTGTACTCTTCATTTTTTCTAAAACACATTCGTGTACCAACAAAACGCGATCTGAAGTGATCATCCAGATCAGGTACACCACTTCACCTTATCGTTTCATTTCACCATTTCTTGAAAACAGTTCTCTTTTTTTATCAATACGAAGTGGAACACAGAACTAAAAATGTTTGATCGTCAAGATAAAAATGAACTGTAAGATCTGGTACATGAATGTGTTTTATCACGTCAAACCTTGTTTCACTTCACAATTTTGATCTCTTTATTGACATTTTTGCTCTAATCTTTCATAAAACAAAGTGGTGTACCAACGAGACTCAATCTGAAATGATCGCGAAGATCTGGTACATGAATGTGTTTTATCGTTTAGTTCTCACTTCAATCATTGTTTTTTACTCTTGTTTTCTGGAATTTTGATGAACACGTTCATAAGGTGAAGTGGTGTACCAACGAAGTGAGAAAAACAATGACTGGAGAGATCTGGTACGTCACTTTACTTTATCGTTGCTAACATTGTTTCACTTCACAATTTTACTCTAATTAGAAACATTTTTGATGAACGCGTTCATAAGGTGAAGTGGTGTACCAACGGAACGCGAAGGAGCGTGATCGTGCATATCTGGTACGTCACTTCACCTTATCGTTTCATTCTCACTTCATTTGCATTTTAGTACTCTAATTTTGTGAAATTTGTCTGAACACGTTCGTAAATCTCAATACTTACCCACAATTTTCACATCTTCCGTCTCAGCCTTTGCTATCATACTTGCCCACTTCATTGTTGCTTCATTCACATTCTTTTGTTCCAATTAAGCAAAAAAGTTGATAAAAAATGAGTTGTTGTGATGTGCTCGTGAGGTGTAGACGGTCGAAAGAATGCTCGTGAGATGACGAAAATGAAGAGGAATGACGAAGAGATTGAATGTGAAATGGTGAAAGAAAGATGAGAGAAGAAAGGGGCTGAAGGTGTTTTTGAAGTGACAAACACGGTGAAAAGTTGAGTGTGAGAAACATGAAAAACCAACATTATGAAAAAACTAGTCGTCAAAAGTGTCGCGAAAATTCAGTACTCCCTCCTCGAAAGGTGAGAAAGAAGATGTGATGTGAGAAAATCGGGGCAAAAATCGATATGAGTGAAAAGTTGGTGAAAATGTGGTGCAAAAAAGGTGCGTTCAAAAATAGACGACTATGAAGGTGAGGTGATCGGGAACCTAGGAAAAGCGTCGGAAGGACGCGAATGCGAAGATTTTGAAAAATCTAACGCAAAAAACGAAAACTGACGAAAAAAGTGGCGAAAGATGACGTGAAAAAGTGAGGTTGAAAAGTGTCTCCAAAAGGCAACTCCGAGCGAAATGAAGTGTAAAAACGCAAATAGGAGGCAAAAGTGATCCTAAAAAGTGAAGTGCTGAAAGCGCATACATTTTTTTTAAAAAGCGGAGAAACTCGAAAAATGGAATGTGGGTTGATCAAGAAAAATCCCGATCCGGCCTTGATCTAACCAAAAATCCCAAAAGTGATTTTTATCGCGAATTTCACCTTTTGAAATCGATTTTGTAATTTTAGAAGGTGTTTGAGGTGTGTTTGAGCCATATAGCAGCAGTTTTAAGCAAGTTCTGAAAATCGACTTTTTGGTCACTTTTTCGACCACAGTTCGGTACGTAGCTCCGCGAATTCTCAACCGATTTTCATCGAGATTGTTTTGATCGACGACTCACATCATCCCCGACATTTTAGAAATTTTTTTAGATTTTTTCGAAATGGTTCTCAAGTTGGATTCACTTTGTTCGAGCTCAAAAGTGAAAAAACATCGAAAAAAGTGACAACATTTTTGGAATATGACAAAAATTTGCTTCAAAATTGACGTTTAAAATGAGGTCGAAATATTGGACATATTTCTGGAATTTAGGTCAAATATTGGCATCATTGAAATGGTCTAAATTCCTTTTAATACAAGATTTAGAAATGGTCAATCGGAATTGACTTTCGACTTTGGTTTTCAACGACTATTTCAATCTGGTTCCCAAATCGTCTACTATACTACTGTGGAGCTGTTAGATGGAGAGGATTGATAGGGGACTCCACAACTTCGAGCATGCAGATATCACAGAACGGGGATGTGGTGATGAGAGCACACTCAAAAGTCAGTCAAGACGAGGAAAAATTGGAATTACTAAAGATTTTCTGTTGATGAATGATTCTAGGAGGAAGGGCCCTTGATGGAAATTCAAAGAAAGCCGAGATAAAGAAGAAAGAAAATGATACCACTGCATTCTCGTGTCACATAAACCACAAAGGTACATTGGAGAGACTTCAGTGCGAGGAATGTCCGAGACTGCACTGCGATGATCGCATTGCAAAGTTAGATGATTCGATTGAATGCATCATACGATGTTGAGGATTGAAAGGGCTAGGGAATGATTGATGAAATGTCTCGCAATGCGAGAACAGTGTGATATCGTCCAACCAAGGGATGATTGGGAAAAGGTGAGAGGATCACATCGTTTGGCCTAATTTTGGATTCAGAAAGCATGTCGCTCCGCGAACCGACATTGAAAATGGGGAAGGTGGGCATTTCACAAATGATGAGCCTGCAGGGCGAATCAGATCGAACAGATTTGATTCTTGGCATGAATCTTCGGCCACCACCTTCAAATCGGAGACAAGACTATCAGAGAAGGCAAGAAATGCATCATTGAGAGATTCGACGAGTAAAAATGGAGAAATATCAGAGAGAACATGGATATTCGCGTTTTGCAGAGTTGGTCGGAATCTCAGTGAGGGATCGCGCTGAGCACAGATTTGGGTAAATGGCAACCTAACGGTCAAACTCAAAACCACTTAAAAAGACATTTATTCCATTTCACTAATTCGTATATTGATGTTTTTCCACTTTTTAGGGTGAGCAAACGCCTTGATCGGAGTCAAGACCCATTTTTGTAAACCAAGGGTTGATCAACCTTCTTGACCGAACGAGGTACCTTTTCGTATTTACACTTCACAAAGATCCTTTTTTCTACGTTTCTTTTGATAATTCTCTAATAGTCTTCACAGCCCCCCCTGCTCTTGAGCGGGGGGCTGTGAAGACGATCCGACATTGTGAAAAAGTGACAGAAAAAAGGATCGGGTGAAGTGTGAATAGAATATGCAAACAGGAAAAAAAAAATTTGAACTAGAATAGTGTAGGAGTTGTACGGAGCACTTCTACTCATAAGGTCCAGGGTTCGATTCCTGGTGGATCCAACTTTTTCTCTTTTTTTTGATCAATTTCATTTGATTGGAGTCATTAAACGTTAAATCATCACTATTTACCAATTATTTGAAGAAATACTCTCTGAAAACGTTGAATTCTAGTCAATTATGACTTTCAAGGCGATTGTGTAGGGATAGAGTTAGATCAACCCTTGGTCACAATCTGTGGATACACTGAAGGATCGAAGGGTTTGCTCACGTTAAAAAGCGAAAAAATGACAATAAATGATATAGTGAAATGTATTAAGCAACATTTCATCAACTTTTGAGTTTGACCGTTAAGTTGCCAGTTACCCAGATTTGAGTGCAGAAAGTTGTTTTCCTTGGAGTTTTGTCCTTTTTTCAGGATCTATTCACATCTGGACTTGTCGTAGCCGTCAAAACAAGTGACCAATCATGTGTGATCCATTCGACCTAATTGTTCGTTCAAATAGACTTTCTCGTCCTGATGGAAAGGAGTCCACATGTTTTCCGTCAGAAGACCAAACCATTTCTGGAAAAAATGTGAAAAGTGGAAATTCTACAATTGTTCGTAAAACGAAATTATGGGTCTCTGATGAACTTTAGTTGGTATTGCTGATGAACTATAGTCAGTCCCGTCACAGCAATTGTGGATTGAGGTGGATATCAAAAAACTGAGAATGATGACAAACGAGAAGAAAAAGCGAAGTGGAGAGATTCTGGAATAATCATCAATCAAGATTCTGTTAATGTCGGGAAAGAAGACTCCACCAAACCCGCAAAGTCAGGACGATGTTGGAAAGTGTGTGTTGACTAGAAATCATCATCAAAACTATTCCATCCATTTGAACTGAGTGAGTCAGTTTCGACATCCCATTGATCATCATCGTCATTTTCATCTAATTGCATGTGGGCATCACGTCGATGAAAGTAGAATTGGAGAAATTGAAGATCAACTTTGCGTTGTGCGTTAGCCCCTTTCCACTTGTTCAGAAATGTCATCGAGAACGAACTAGATTCAAAGCCGTTTGGGTTTTCAATCCATTCATCAGACAGAACGACGTCGCTCCTGTCCTCCATCCCTTCCTCAGACAGTGCGAGCACAATCTGTCTCACTTTTAGGTTGGATCGATTCCTTCTCACTCTGACCATGTCGAAGAATCTGGTGTATAATTTCGGCGATGATGGGATTCTGTCCAAACGAACAAGAGAGACAGAGAGAACGGAGAGAAGAGAAGAGAGAGGAGGAGTGGAGAGAGTGGATGGAGTTCCTGTGTGGAAGAGAAACAGAACGAGAGAGAGGATCATATTCAGAAATTGTGAGTGTTCATTTTGGATTAAAAAAACGAAATTCCGTTCTCTCTGGAGAAGAAGGCACAACAATCGAGAGAATTCGAGTGAGGATGGGAGCGAGTGGAATGAGTGCGAAGTTAGACATGTCAGGCAACTCGTCTGACAGGAGAAAAGAGTCGAGAGCGATGAAGAGTCTCTGGGGTGTGGAGTGTCTCTCCTTCTGATCGAGACTGATCTCAAATGGATCACAAGATGTCAGAGTTTGTGTTGAGCTCGCTCGTCTCTCCTCCAAAATTCGACAGACCAATAAAGCTATTTCTTGTGCAATGTCAGACAGCAGATTCTTTTTAAATCCCTCAGAGAGGGAATCGACGATGATTGAGTTATAGAATTGAGTTGGCCAGTGAGGGTCATTTGTTGGAGTAAAAGCTGTCTGGATTCCAAAGATTGAAGGTCGCGGGAGAGAGGCGTTTCGATGAGAAATAGGTTGTGGAGAGTCGAGGCTGGCAGAGAGAAGGATGGGAGCGACGATGGATGGGAGTGGCTGCCGGGTGACGACTGATCGACGACTGCTTCGATAAGGAGCTGTGGCTGTCGAGATCGAGAAAGGTGTTGTGGTGTTTTGGGTTCGTTGTTCGATCTGGTGCAGAGCACGCAGGATGTAGCGAAGAAGAGAGAGATCTGTTGTCACTGCCAGCGAGACCAGAGAGTCGACTGCTTGTATTACCGTCGTTGAACAAGCCGTCCAGTTGGACAACCCGTCCACATTTGGTATGAAGTCAAACTTTCGTCTCATTTTTCTCTTCATATACTTCTCTTTTCCCATATTTCCATTTCATTACTGTTTCATTCACTTATTTCAACAAATTTTTTGGTGAATTGAATTTTTTAATCTCTTCTTGATCTTGTTCTCATTGATCTCCCCTATATTTTGCTTGTCCCGTTTCTCGTCATCCAGTGATCACGATACCCTATCATCCGCACATTCATGGTATTTCGTGACATATTCGACTTCTTGTTTCTCCATCTCCTTCAATCATTTCTCCTCTTTCAGAATAAGACAACGAAACAACGTTCAGCTGATTGGTGGAGGAATCTCCGTGAAGTGGAGAGTCTTCTGAAGAAAAAGAAGATCAAATCTGAAGACAAGCTCCTATATCTTCTCAAACTCGAAAAAGTGATGAAAATCCGTGGCGGGATCATACAAACCATCACGGGAATCCACAGCCGTTCGCTCTCGAGGGCAAGAAGAGCATTTCGTGAAGGCCGAGCTATCCGACAATCAGGACGGCAATCGAAAGTCCATCCAAGGGAGATGAATCTGTTAGTCGGATGGATGAAGCAAAAAGTTCAACAAAAAACTCCGATCACTAGATCACAAGTCCAAACACGAGTATGGTCTTTTCTTTTTTAATTTTCCAGATTCAGAAGATCATGCGCACTTCACCTAGCGCTACTGCACGGGAAACCACACTGGATAGATCATGGGCCTGGACTTTTTGCGACTCCAACCCCGATCTCATTTTCTCCAAACCAATAAGGATGGATCTCTCAAAAATTCAATCAGCGAACGCTGAGAATATGAACACTTGGATTTCCCTTTTGAAAGACGTTGTCACAGAATACCAAGTCCAACAGGAGCTAATTTTTAACTACGATGAGACTGGCTTCTCAATGACGGAAAGAAAAGCTCAAACTGTCATTCATCAAGCTGGGACCCCACCACCCGTTCAAATTCAGACTCAAAAGATCCCCAACTTCACTCTAGCAAGCACGATTTGCGCAGATGGAACCACTCTTCCGCATTGTCTAGTGTATCCTCTCGCCAAAGAACCAAGTGAGTTTCACTCACTTCACAAGTTTGATATTGTTCCTCATTGTTTTTCCAATGGATATGTGAATGGGACCATATTCTCGACCATCCTACAGGAAACCATCATCCCTGCCATCAACAAAAAAAGAATGGCTCCTCATCTCGCTGGAAAGACCGCACTCCTTCTCCTCGACAACTGTGCATCGCACTTTTCGTCTAATCTTTCCAAAACTGCAATAGAAAACAATATCATGACATTAACGCTTCCCCCCAACACAACAAATCTGACCCAACCATTGGACGACAAAGTCTTCCAAAGCCTCAAAAACATGTACCAACGATTCTACACACCTCCATGCCCGTTCACTCAACAAGCTCATCGAGAAGCAATCGCTTATGCTTTGCCGCGCGCCGTCGAGAAGGCCTTCTCGATCAGCACGATCGAGTTGGCCTTTCAGAGATGTGTCTTCTCTGATTTAAATTCGCAGCCACTCATCGATCGTATTCCTTTTGAGGCTGACGAAAAATCACAATCAATACAGACAAACCTGTCAAATATTGATGATGAATCTTTTGTGGCTGTAGAAAAAGTGGTGAGACCTGGAATTCTTCTGAGTACAAAAGAGATGATTGAGAAAATGATGAAGAAGGAGGCAATTCAAAAAGAAAAAGAAGAAAGGAAGAAAGCAAGACAGTTCAAACCAAAGAAGATCATCCTCCGGAAGTCCACTGTCAAACAGAGAGAAAAGAGAAAGCCAAAACGGAAACATGACGAGAAACGAAAAGCGCAACCTGCAATGAAACTGTCAACAAAGAAGTCAGAGATCCAGACTCGTTCTATGAAGCAGTTGACTGAGAAAAGACTTGAGGGGAGATCAATGAGAACAAGATCAAGAAGAGATTAAAAAATTCAATTCACCAAAAAATTTGTTGAAATAAGTGAATGAAACAGTAATGAAATGGAAATATGGGAAAAGAGAAGTATATGAAGAGAAAAATGAGACGAAAGTTTGACTTCATACCAAATGTGGACGGGTTGTCCAACTGGACGGCTTGTTCAACGACGGTACGTCGAACGACTCGAATTTCATCAGAAATCGCAACACTGTCAAACTTGAACTCGACAACGCGATCGAAGGCATCGAGATTCGATTCGAGATGGAAGTCAAGGCGTGGGGTGGATCGGATTGAGTGAAGAGACAAGATGAAGAGAGCTTGTGCGTCATTCTCCGCTTTCGTCAGTTCATCTGCAAATGCGAAATCACTTTTCGAAACAACAGCCAGCTGCGTCACAAATCTCCATCTCTCCTCGCCCTCAGCTGTTCTTCGTTTCGTTCTGATTGGCTGTTCGAATGGTGAGAGATTGTTTGGAGCGTGTGTCGCAGCTGTTTGAAGCATGTCGATTGTCGACATCTCCAACGAGGAAACGGTTCTGGAGGTGGATGTGATGGGGTCTGTCGATGGAACGGTTGAAAACAAAAGATCAGCGACTTCGTTCAGGGTTTTGAGGAGAGCGGTGGGAGTGTTGTACGAATTCACCGTTCCCATCTCGACCAAAGATTCCACAATTTGATCCAAGGAACTGTGCACTTTATCCTTCTTCAATCTGCAAAAAGTGTAGAACGATATAAGAAACTGCGGCAAGGGTTCGGTTTGTATGCCGGAGTTCGGCACTTATGCCGAAAGTTCGGCATGTATGCCGCGGTTCGGTATGTATGCCGGATGTTTGGAAAGACTGGTCAAGTCTTGTGAAGCCCATGAAGTCAACTTTTTTCACTTTTTTACATCGTTCCGTCCAATTCAACTCGCTTTTTTCAAAAAAAGGGAGAGAAATGAACGAATATGAAGTGAAAGTGGACTAAACGAACACATCGGGATAAAATAGTTGGAGTCAAAGTGTTCTCTGTTCAACCCGTCTCTACTCTGGTCTGTCCCATCAACTTTGACAGATCCTCTATATTTTTGTTTGAAGTCATCAATCTTTCTCTAAACTTGAAAATATCATTAAAAAGAGATCAATGAGCGGAATGATAGATGTAAATTCTAGATTCATTGAGTAACGATGCCAAATCCAAGAGATGAAAAAAGGAATAGGATTCTTGTTCGAGTAAGTTGTACATCCCTCTTTTAACATATTGTATCATTCTCAAAAAACAATATTATTGTTGTTTCTGCAATTATTGATGTATAGTGCCTGAAATGAGAAAAAAAAGTCAGATCTTCACTTTTCCCAAATCTGTCACATTTTTGTCTTCCTCATCACAGCGGAATTCCATCGCATCGAGATTCTACGTTTACGTATCGATAATAAGTGATCACTAGATGTTGGATGCTCAATGTGAATCATAGATCAAAAAAAGCACACAAACAGGGATTGAGATTGGTTGTGCTTTTGTCCCCGAGTTTGAATCAAAGATCACTGAAATTTCATTGTATGATGTATATTTGCCCTGTTCACCTGTTTATGATATTTTAGCATTTTGGACTCTGAGAGGTAGTTTGGATAATTAAAAAGGCATACGTTCCGAACTCCGGCATACGTTCCGAACCCATGCCGAAACTGCATTTGTGATTCTATTCCAAGAAAAGGGAAGAGATGGACAAAGACAATGTCTCGTCTCTCTGCGTCTGCATGACTCAAGTCCATTCCCCAATCAAAAAGGCTGTAAGCGAGTCTGAGCTCGATGTTGGCCAGCGTTGTTAGTGCAGTGAGTGCAGATGGTATGTAGGTGTCGTTCCATACACTTGGCTGTTGTGACAATCCAGACAGCTCGGGAGAGAAGAAGGGGTAGGAGCGAGGGAGGGATGTGGCCGAGTGAAGGGCGTTCACAAGACAACCAGCGAAATGAAGCCCAAGCATTCTCGTGAAGTTCAAGCTTTTGTGTTCTGAGAGATCCGAGCGAGACTTCAAAACAACACAACAGCCTGCTTCGGCACAAATCGACTGAGGTGTACCTCTCATGTGATCCGACGCTCCCACCACCTGAGAATGGCGAGGAGTGAACGCATCGCTCACAGGGAAGGTCGGTGGAGTGGTGAAGAGGAGTGCTTCGGAGTGCGACACGGACAGGCCAAACAGGGATGAGAAGACCGACACAGCAACTGTGGACAGCTCAGCACTGATGCTCGCAGTGGAGAGAAAGAGGAGAGTGAGAAGAGATGATGTTAGCAAGCTGAGGTCTGCACTGGTCCGAGCCAGATCTATCTTCACTTCGGCCATTGCGTTGAGCAGAAGAACCCAATTCTTTGTGGCTCTCCCAAAGTCCAGGCAGTGTGGTTCACAAGGCTCGTCAGACACCACTCGAACTGTCATCACTACAGTCGAAATGGCGATTTCCAAAATGCGTTCGGCGTGCTTCTCGAGGAAGCGACGGAAGAAGGCAGAGTTTGTGCTGACTATGCGGAAGAAGGAGCTGGCAGGGTCGGTGAAGGAGCGAGGGGAGAGGAGGGAGTGAAGAGGGAATGTTGGGTCGAGGAGCGGTTCACTCAGTTGGGAGAAGAGAAGAGATGAAGACTGGCTGAGTGTGGAGATGAGGTTGAGGTGTCGATCATGATAGAAGAGAAAGGGGGAGAAAGCAGTTGAGACAATGAGCCTTCGAATAAACGAGTCGATGAGGTCGGGATGGGCTGAGGAAGAGATGACAGAGTGAAGATGATCAAAATGGAATACCATTCAAAAATGTGGCAGTGTGTTGGAGACATTGAGACAGAAGATTGAGGTGATAGGTTTTGTCATCATAGACTCCCGAAATTATCTGATTTGAGAGAGGCTGAAGAAAGGCCAGGATCCTCTCCACTGGATCCTGATGAGATCGATGAAACAATGAAAAATCCAAACAGTTTCATTTTGTGAGATTTTTATGATGTTTTGAAAGGTTGTAAAACAGGAGATCCGTAAGAAATACTGGAATAGTGGGCTTGGGTTTAGTATGTCGGGTTGGGTTTAGTACGTCGGGTTGGGTTTAGTATATCGGGTTGAAGGTTTAGTATGTCGGGTCGACTTTATTTCATATATCGTTTTCAAAATCAAGATGTAATTGTGATTTTCTTCATTTTTGTTGACATTAGCATCGTTTTCCAGGTGAAAGATCGAGAAAAGTCTCTCTGATTCACTTTGATCCTCATCTCTTTGTTTCACTGTTTTGTGTTCTCGGTCGATTCAAAATCTATGATCGAACAAGTAATAGAATATTGTTATAATCTCACAAATGGATGTATATTGAAGGGAAAATTCACTTTTTGTTGACAATAGAGAGAAAACATTGACAAAGAAAAAGTGAAAGTTTTCCATGTTTTTTCTCGACAGTCCCTTGTGAAAAGTCATCTCATGAAATGAAAACAACGTTATAATGATTCATAGTATCCCACTCAATCATTATTTTATCAATATTCTATCTTCACCAGGCATAAATCAGGAAAACAACACATCAGTTTTCCGACCCGACATACTTTTTTTCGACCCGACATACTAAACCCATGCCGAATAGTGTTTGAGAAAGGACTTCCGAAAATGAGGGGAAATTGGTGACGATCGTTTGAAATATGGCATCAGCACAACCAATGATGGAACAGGCCAGAAGTTCATTGCACAGAATGTCCATAAATGTCGATAAAGAGGAATGACCAGATGGGTGGTCGTTTTCGAGATATTGTTGAATTTGGCAGAGAAAACTGCTGAAAAAGGATGAAAGATCTTCTGAAATAGGTGCAGCCGAGACCAGGGGACGCCAAAGCGAAGAAGGAGATTGTTTAAGTTCATCGTTGGTAGTGTGGTTTAAAACGCCTGACAAGGGAAGAAATCTGTAATAATATAAAAAACACACTCTGCAGAAGAGAAACGATAGATTGTAGACAAAGTTTAGGATCAGGCTCGTTTGGATCTGATAAAGAGGCGAGGAGGTCGTCGAATCGTTCGATCTGATTTTTCTCTGATGCTACGACAAGTCCAGAATCAGGATTGCGTATTTCCGATGACTGAAGGATAGAATAAGTTGTACTCATCGTTTGGTGAGTTGAGAGAGTATGTGATGGATTAAGAATTAAGGGGGAATGATCTCACAAACATGCCTCCCAAGCATACAGTGAAACGAAAGCGGACAGAATCTCGATCTAATCCACTCATTCAATCTGATGCCACTGGTACAATGGATCCAAATATCGTCGATTCTACAAATGAGACCATGGACAGCACTGGGAGGAATACATCAATTAATTCTTCACTTGTTGTATCCACGACCGATCTACTCACAATTACTGCGAATGATCGTCAATACATCCGAATTTCTAAGCAAATTATGGAATATGAAATGAAAAGAAAGCGAATGAAAATCGACTCAATTTCAGATCAAGCGCTTCAAGAGGATGACGAGATCTCTCTTCCCACATCCATCTCATCAGATTGGAGATTGGTGTTACAGAATTCGGTCACGATGGAGGATCTGCACAAGGGGTGTATCTCGCTGTTCGATGACGTTGATTCTGAAATTGGCCTGTCTCCTACCGAACTGAGTCATGCTGTGCGTTTCTTGGAATATGCCATCCTCCACGTCAAATATCACAAATCTCCCCACAATCAGCTGCTCGAAGCCATATTCTCCAAAGCTGAACGCCCTCGCCCGAAACTGACGTCTGCTCTCCTCAAACTGGTTTGTCATCCATTTGATCCACTCCGAACGGTTGCTCTCTCCTTCTTGGACGTTAATTTCTCGAAATCAGCAAGGAAATTACATATCGCCATGGCTGTGATCGAGTTGCTGCCTCAGCTCTTCAAAACTCTGAGGCCTCGCGAAATCCCATTGAATGGGACAACTGTCGACTTTCACCGCCATCTCACATCGATATTGGACAATGTTTTCAGCTTACCCTCAGCCAAAGTCGAAACAATCCCATCCCCAACCAGAGAACTCGCTCTCCATCCATCCCTCAGATATTTGCGATCTCTCATCACCACTCCAGTTTGTCCCACTGATCCTCGCTCTGGCTTCATGCTTTTGTTCGACATGACAACATTCGATTCAATCATAAACCAAAATCGCTCTTATCCATTCTATCCGAACATTGGCCGATTTTTCGAACAGATTCGAAGGGAAATGTTGGAAGAGCTTGCATCAGTGTTGGGTCTTGCTTCTGCACGTGAAGCACGGCACTTCCTTCAATCTATTTTAAAGGATCCGAATACCACCTTCACCTGGACGCAGAGATTTGAATATTTGCTTTCCCAAGTGAGCGAGGGGAGGCAGTTCTTCGATTTGGGAATGCTGGCCGTTGTTACCTTTCTGGATCGTCGCCCCAAAAACCTGGAGCTGTTTTTCTGTTCCGATGACACATTTGGACTGAAAGTCAACGACAAGATCATCTCGTCAACGGAAAAGGACTCGAAGTTGCTGTGGACACTCTTCACGCCCACTCAGCCGCACAACGCCACCACAGTTCTCACTGCATTCCGAAGGTTCATGGATCACAGGGACAGTGTTGCATTTATGAAGCACATTTGGAACGGATGGTTTCCCAACTTCGTCAAAATTGTTGAGCCGTCCAAGCTTCCCTTCACTTCTGAGTTCATCACTCTCCACATCGAACTCATCTATATCATGTATGACCATCTCGACAAGATTGAACAATGTCAGTTCTCGAAGGGCCGAGTCATGACGAATCAACGTCGAACCGAGCTGGACGAGGCATACCACGCGTTCTTTGAACAAACGAAGGATTACGTCGTTCATCTCTCACTCCATCCATTCGCTTTGGATGATGATAAACATGACACGATTCTTCACTTTCTCAGCCAATGCTATCTGCATGACTTCGACAACTGTAAGAACAAGACCTATCGAGAAGAGGTGAGACAGGAAATGGATGCGTTCGCCCTCTCAGTATCACCTCCGCCCTTCATCCTCACATCTGAACTTGTTTGTCCTCTCTCCGACGACGAGATCATCAGCATTGTCGACAGAATTGTTGCTCTGCTCGAAAGTGACTCGTGTTTGGATGACGACACCATCCTTCGGATCTGCGCGTTCCACAAAATGAAACTCAGACACATCTATCTTCCCAAATTGTTCAGAAAAGCAGGCAGAACGACAGAACAATACTTCCGCGCATTCGAGTCTCTCCTCTCTCTCCCCATTGACTGTTCTGATCGTGCGCCAATCAACTATCTCCTCTCGCCTCGACCAGACACTCTTCAACCAACATTGGACGAATGGGACGATGTCGATTTGGAGACTATATCGTTTTTGATTCAACCATTCAATCGGAACACTCTCTCGCTCGCATCTGTCTCATTCGACCTCAACGAACTCATTCTTAATCTGGCAGTCCGAAGTCTGCCACGAGTTCGGCACTGTGCCGCTCGACTGCCTCAGCCACAGCTTGAACGACTGCTTGCTCCATCCGTCGACATTCTCGGCACATTCTTAATCCAACCCCGCACCTTCGTGAATCGAGAAAACCTGAGACGAAGTGAAATCTTCTTCGATGTCTCCAAATTGAGGGATCAGCGTGCGATTGTCCAATGTCTCAGCAGGACTGGATTCTTCTCTCGAATTGTGACAGGCTTGTTCGACGAGAAATTCAACAAAAGTTCCGTGTATTTCGACTTGGTTATCGGTCGTAGCAGATTCTACTCAAGGACTCAAGCAGAAGTGCAGAAGTCAATTCAACCAGATGAGCAGAAGGCACTTCGAAGGCTTGTTCCTCACTTTCTGGAGGAAGGGTGGCAAGATGCGTTGGAATTCATCTTCGTCAGGAAGAAAGATATCGACTTCTTCAACACTCAAGACAAAACGGAAGACGTGATTGCATTCTTTGGAACAAATTTGAAGTGGTGGGCTGGATAGGATGTGAATCACTGATGCTTTTCCATCCGTTTCATGCGATATCGTCACATTTGGATGATTCTAACACGTTCTGTGTTCAATATCCGTTTCATCTCATTGATTATTCTCATCTCATCACAGAAATCGCGTTTATTTTCTGGTTTCTCAGTCTCCACACTTTCTCGTTGTTCAATTCGGAATACGAAGATAAATACCTGGACGGAAGGAGTGTTTTCTGGGATTCGACTTTTGAATGATACCATAAAATTATATGTTGGGTCCTCGATCACATCGATGCATCGATGAAACACTTCCCAATGAACTCGTCATTAGCTGGACCAAGTCTCACAAATGATCAAAATATCATGGATAAGCATGAGCTGTCTGTCCCTCTGGATGAATTGCCACCATTCTGCTCTCTCGATTGTTCGTCTCCAAACTTGTCTCAAAACCAACAAATTCTGTGGAGACAACTTCACGATTTCATCTACCTCGATGGATCCCAACAGATCGAAGCAGGGAAGTCGATTGTGGAATGGATGGAGTCGGGATCATCGGACAGTTTGACATCTCTTTTTTGTTCACATGTGAAATCTAATCTCCAGATTTAGCCAATACACTTGTTTCTCTGTCTGTATTCCGACATTTGTCAACTGTATTGAAACCAGAAATGGACCACTCCATCCTTGTCTGAAATTGTTGAATCCTCATCATTTTCCTCTGTCTCTTCCCCAGCAATCTCTCACAACGATTGTTTCATTAATCTGTCCGTCTTTCTCGATTCTTTACATATTGTCCCATCTTCAGGTTCATCTGGTATCCGGAACACACGAGTCTTCTTCGAAACAGGATTCTGTGAAAGTGTTCTGACATTCCTTCTCACTCCTGCCCTCCCTGATGATGTCTCTGACCAGGTGTGTGCATTATTCATTTATCTCTTCCCCATCCTCCGCTTCATTAGTCATGGGACATTTTGGCAGCAATCTCCAACGTTATTCCTCTCGCATCTGTCGAGACGTCTTTTCCGTCTCTCTCCGAAGTTCTCCAAATCCACACAAACAATTTCGACAGAACAACTCTTCATGGTCCGATCAAATTGTTCCTCATCTCGGAATTCAAACATGTTATCTTTGATAAAACGTCTCCAAACGCGCCCGCTCTCCAGACTTGTCTCAATAGAATCACTTTGGCACATAGATCGATATCTCCGTCTGAGAGACAACATCTGGTGAACACGTTGAGGCAGATTGATTTGGACATGGGGCAAGACTTGGTGTGTTGTCATCGTTCTTCTTGATCATGTGCTTTCTTCGTTCTCCTTGATCTTCTCCATTCTTCTGTGCTTTTCTGATTGCCAGCATCCTTTAGAACGACTCCCACGACTCCGCTGGGCGTGCAACTTTGAGTTACACCTCCATTATGAAGCGATATTCTCGTCTCTTTCTCGATTATTCATCCGTTTGTCCCCTCTCTCCGTCTTCTCCCATCCCATCACTTTCATCTCTTCTCGCTCTCTCCAGTCCAGCCAACTCTCCCAATCATCCTCGCTCAAAGAGGAGAGTTAATGGATGTCTGCAGATCTCCCTGGCCCGGCTCCGATCGCCTCGATGCAGTAGCGAGACGTCACCTCTTCGAGTTAGGTGTGCATATTCATCGATTCACTCTCGTTCGACAGCCTCATCGAATGAAATTGTCGCCAAACACCTCATTGACAAGGAATACGCTGTGTACGACGACTTGACTGATCGAAATGTTTATTTGTTTATTGTTCATTCTTTGACAGAACAAACAATTCCTGAACTTGTATAAATCGAAATATCCCTCCCTCGTCAAACACAACAATCACGTCGTCTCTGAATTGTACGACTGTCTGAACAAACCTTTCGAAGACTATTTGGGTGATCGCACGACGACGACTGAAGAGGGAGCGATCAGAATTCTGGAGAAAGGAACATTCTCCAACATTTTAGAATGGATCTATCTCGCAATTCCAGAGTCGGATGATTTGGATACGAATGCTCCCAGTCATTCCTTTGGTTGTCTGGCGCCGGATCTGATCTTGTTTATGATCAGCAACAACACGATTCTTTCACAAGCAGCGAGAACAGCCTTCGAACGAGTGACGGGAATGACACCTTCCGAGGCAGACGTGTTCCTCACTCAGACCTCGCTGGACATTCACACCGCAGAGAACGGAATGAGCCTCTCCACTCACAGTCTCATCCCAACAGAGACATCTCTTCTCAAACAGGCCAGCACTGCGCTCTCCATCCTCCACGGATCACGAAAGGGTGAAAACGAAATTTTCCACCAAAATCGGTCAAGCCCCAATTTTCTACGGGACTTCGTCAAACTGTACACCTGCACAACTGCCCTCGCCATCTTCCTAAACCCATCAGCCTCCTCTCCCCCACCCGCCAAACTCAGCCATCTTGTCAGATGTGTAGTCGAACCAGATATTTTACTGAGATCATTGCAAGATTACAACCTGACTTTGACCGAGGCCGAGCATCTCCTCGAAGTCATTCCACAACTTACCCTTAAACTCTTCACTTTTGTCGATGCTCCCACAAAGATTGTTCTGCCGTCGATGTTTCTTTCGATGAAGTCGCATTTCTTTTGGATCATGAGACCCAAATTCTCATTTGAATCACTTCTCCGAATTGGAAACGTGCTTCTGTCGGAAGGACCTTCAACACATCCTCAGATTTCACAGAATCTTCTTGAGTTCTTCAGAGAAGTCGGAGATGAAACTGTCGAAATGGCCTGCCGTTCTCTTTCGACGAACCATCTCTCGTCAGATGCTCCCAACACCTCCAACCAAACAGCCGAAATGACAATTGACGACTCTGTCAGATCTGAAGAAGTCACAGAAACTGATCTGATGTGTCATCTTGTCCGACTGATGAACGACACTTCAAGTTCTAGCCAGCTGGAGTCGCTCCTCCCGCTCGGAACCTATCTTTTGTGGGATGCGGAGAAGATACACTCGTTCACAACCTCACCTGACTCCTTCCTGCCTGAACTGCTCTCACAAGTGTCTCGATTGGATTCACCTGTCCTCGCCTCAAACGCTCTGAATGCGCTCACTCATTCTCTCGACACCTTCCCAACACAGTTCCAGTCAACATGCACTCAACAAATCGTGTCAGCCGTTGTCGACACACTCTCGACTCTTCCGAAGTTGTCGACTCAAGTGTTCTGCTTTGCCGTCACACTCAACTCGTTTGGGAAGTCTGAGCGAGTGGCGAAAGCAGCGATGAACTGTGCGACGAGTCTGATCCACGAAGGAGCACTCGATCCTCATGTGATCGCCCCCCTCCTCGTTCCATTCATCTCTGCAGATAATCCGTCACTCGTGTCGAAAGCCATCGACACCTTCAGTTTCCTGAAGCTGAAGACGCATTTCACTCAAACCAAGATTGAGATGAATTCTTATCTCAGTCGTCTTGTCGAGATTTTGGCAGATGTCTGGCTCGAGAGTGTAGTCAACTTTGCCAAGTCCGATCTCAATCTTGATGAGTTCAGTTCGGAGTGGCGAAAGCAAATCACCCCTGATCAATTTGACTTGCTCATAGTGACTCGTCACCAGAGACTTCTGAGTATTCTGAGCTCACTCCTCAAGCCAGTCGAGAGGAAAGAATGCGACGAAGTTGGAATCCTCTCCTCTCTTCACTCTCTGTCTGCTTCGACGATGATCAGATTCGTTGAACTGTCTCTGAGAACCACTGTTTCCACCATCCGAGAGATGTGTCATCTCGCCCAACGTCTGTCAGTTTCACGTGACATTGTTTGGAGATGCCACACCCTCCTCGTTCGGCTGGGGATGACAGATCTCACTGACGCATATCGCACAGTCATTCACACACTCCAACACCTTGTCAAATCGGATGCGACAGAGACATCACTCGAACAGCTGGTCGCCTTTTATGCTGAGAGAATCATTGATGGGATTGACAAAAACCCAAAAGAGAGTTGGATGCTGATTTCTGATCTCTCGGATTGGTCTCAAAACCACAACACATTTGTGAATGGCGGGGTAGTGTGGAGGCGGATGGTTGAGAAAGTGAAAGAGGAAGGGATTGGGGATCAGTTGCCTCTGACCTTCACAATCCGCAGTGAAGGGCTGATCACGTGGCTTGGATGGAACTGTCTCTCAAAGAATCGTTTCCAGCAGCATGGGAATGGTTTCGGGTTTTGAGATTGACTTCTTCATCCACGCACACTCGCCATTTCTTACTCGTAAACTTGCCATTTCATTATTTGTCGACAAACCTGATTGTCATGGTCAGACAATCTTTTTGAAACTCAATTCACAGCTGGTGACTAAAGAGATTCATCGCGTTCTCTCTCAACGAGAGTGGTGTCGAGGCTGAACTGAATCGTTTTGGTTGATCATTTTCACTTGGTCCTCCTTAAGTTCATTGGGAAGGAAAGAGTTTCTTCAGAAAGAGTCAGTTTTTGGTTGAGAGTGACACCCATTATTTTCAATCGATGAACTGAACAAACCCTGAAAAGAAAGACGAAGGAGTCATTGACGTGAAGGAACACACAGACTGAACAACAAGCGCATCAATTTGAATTCTTCCGTACACGATCCATTTCTTTCAGCCTGAGGTCAAATCAATCATCGCTTCCCCACCGCCTCACATTTCGATATGACTGTCGTCGCCGTTGATATCCTTCCGAAAATCAACCACTTTCAGCATGGGACGATTGTTTGTGATTCGGCATTGAGAATTGAATGAAATTCCAGTTCAGATTCATTCAGCCATCGAAATCTCGTTCAGTCTGGGCTCTACGCCGTTGACAATGGTAATAGTCTTTTCAATAGAACAATGAACAGTCTTTTCTCGTTAAGGATGGATTGAGAAAGAAATGATGATCCAGCTACAGCTCGTGTCATGATCCCGATGTATCATCTCCCCGAATCTGGATGTTTTAGCCTAAGATCTCGCGTCTTTAACGTCACAAAAGTGATTCCGGCAATTTCCGATTTATGGGCAGCTGTCATCCAACCTTAGTAATCTTGAAATGATTATCCTTCTTTTGGCGGCAATCCTCACGAATGTACAGACTCGACACGTTGACAAGATGTCATCACTATTTCTGGAGGATCTACAGACATTGGAGCGAAGAATGAAGAACGCCGAACAAGATGGAATTGAGATGATCCATCTATCAAATGCAGAAATGATTTCCAGGACGATACAAATGGAATCTGTGGATATTTCATTGATTGGGAACCACACGATCCTGGAATACAATGTGGAAGAACGAAATTCGGAAAAGAACGATGAATCAAAAGGCCGGAAGTTCATGTTTTCGGTTTGGAACAGTTCGTTTCGCGTTTCAAGAGTGCAAGCATTGTGTATGTCGACAGAAACAGGACTGTGCATTGTATCGTCATCGAATGTGTATTTGTGGCTGAGCAGTGTGATTTCGGATGGATTGCACTCTCCCCTACTGATCCGCTGCTCTCGCCTCGACATTTTGTTGCTCCGTTTGTTGATGTGGGGCATTCACGAAATGATGACGAAATTTCTGGATCTGAATGGGAAAGTGAACGCATTGGAGAATTCGAATCGCTTTCTGTTGTTGGACGGGGAATCTCGATGAGGTCGCAGGGACTTTGGATGGGAACTGGCCCTCTCTTCTCTTTTGGGATGGCTTCGAAAGCAAATCGGGATTTTGGATCTGCCTTTGTGGGATGGATGGACACTGGGATGGAAGAGTGCTCATTGGTGAACATGAGCAGCGGGAAGGTTGGAGTTGCTGATTTTGGGAAAAGTGGGAAGGGATTTGGAAATGTTGTTCAGCGAATTGTTGGGAGTTCGATTTGTTTGAGCTCGAACCACGACAGTGGGACAGGAATGTTGGATGTGAATTTGGGAGGGAGTTTGGGCATGGGTTCGGAATGTATGCCGGAGTTCGCTTTGTATGCCGGACATTTAGACGAGGTTGAGTTACCTTCTCATGCATTGGGACGAAAACAAAGTCGTCTTTTTTATGTTTTGACTGAGATCCAGCACATATGACTCGTTGTTCTCAAAAACAAAGAGATAAAAGAAAGAAGAAGGATTGAAATTGAATGGGTCCAATTCATCGAAACAAAATGGTGCTGCTTACTTGATTCAATGTGTGTTGAGGCTCCGATCTGGTCAGCACCGTCAACTTCATTAATTTTTAGATTCTCGATTTATGGTCATCTACCATGTTCAAAAAGAGATGAGACACGTAACAGGACACAAATGAGTCGTTTTCAAAGAAGTTAAGTGAGATTTAGAAGGTGACGATGTCAAATCTCGATCTCAAAAAAAAAGATGGGTGTCCATCTTCGAATATGACAAATCTCTCATTTCAACATATTGGGTCTTATTGAAATGCAGCTATTTCTTTGACTGATAACATTATTGACACATAGAAACTGAATTAGTGAAAATAATGTCGATCTTCACTTTTCACACAGTTTGCATGTTTTTTCGTTGATATTGAAATTTCCTCTCATCGGACCGAAATACTCCACTAAAATATCATTAAAATGCTATATCTTGACCTTTGATCTGACTCTCTTATCATAGAGACCAAAAAATCACACACATGGAAACACCTGTTTGATCCTTATTTCAGTTCAGTTGAAATTTGACTAGGCTGAGATTCTCAGCACGGATGCGATTTTGATGAATGCTCTATGGTATGGAGTTTTGGGTTTTTGGGCTGTTGTAGATTGCAGAAAAAAGGTGAAAGGCATACATTCCGAACTTCGGCATAAAAACCGAACCCATGCCGGAGTTTGAGATGTGGGAACACTTCGTTCTTTTCGTGTGTTCGCGAAGGGAACTCCGAAACCGAACAATCCGAATCGTTCACCGAATACGTCCAAAACGACAGATTCTCAATCACTGGCTCTTCTTCCCTCACATCCGTCTCGTACACTCTCTGCTCGTTCAACGAAATGACAGTCACAGCTAACTACAACGTTGGAGGAGCCATCCGCGTTGTGTATTCCTCATCCAACGGACATCCCGTTGAGATCTCACAGTCCTCCTTCACCCAATGCAAGGCGGCAGAATTGGATGGAGGTATGGCTGGTGGTCTCCGCGTTTCAAATTCCTCACAAACCACGTTGGACAGTTGCTTCTTTGAAACTTGCAGTGCTCAAAGTGCTGGTGGGGTGTACTTATCCTTCTCGCCGATCACTCTCTCAAACTGTGCGTTTGTGTCGTGCTCAGTCTCGGATGAAGCCGGTGCTCTCTATCTCTTATTTCTCGCATCAATTGAGATGTCGTTCGTCCAGTTCAGGGAGTGTGTGTGCTCTATCAGACCAAGTTCGAAGGACATCTTCTTCTACTTCGTGTTTTCTGACATCGCCAACTCGGATACGATCAAGTTTTGTGATTCAACTTCTGGATCGCCAAATCTTCTTTTTATCAACACCTTAACTGAAGATAGTACACTTATTCCTCAACTGAGAGAAGAGGAGAAGACGGACATCTCTTCGTTCGAGGTGTCGATGAGAGAGGACACAGCTACTATCACGATCGGAACAACCAAAGAAGTGAAGGGAACGATGGGAGTGCTATTGGAAGGATCGAATGTTCCTCGTCTTCTCTACGTCTCGTTTGGGACAGCAGACACTGGTTCGTCGACAGGAACAATTGAAGTGTCGATTGGATTGGAGGGTGTGCTCCCCATCCTCTCCGACGAGAAGTCGTACACAGTCCGAACAGCCAGCATTCCTGGCTGGTCAGTCAACGCGAACATTCCTCTCTGTCCTCGGATTCTCTCCGCTTCGTTCGCTTTCACCAACGCTCTTCTGACGTCGTGTTCAGTTTTGTTTGTTGGATCAGACCTGCCAGTTGGGAAAGACTTCCGAGTCACTCTCTCTCCATCTCTCTCTTTCGTGATTAAAGTGGTTGATGCTGAACATGCTGAATCCTCGCGAGTTCGGATTGGATGGTCAGATTCTCTGCAATTCTCGAGGAACTACACAGTGTCGTCGATTGTTGGATTGGTTGAGGATGAAAATGAGATTCTGTTTGATCCTTCTCTTTCGTTCGAAACAGAAGCTGGACCCGACGAGATCCACATTTTCGTTGATTCGTCGTCGGGATCGTCAGAATGGTTTTGTGGAGTGAAATCTCATCCCTGTTCAACGATTGAGGCAGCGTGGTCGATTGTTGACGGGGTTGGAGTCTCTAAAACGACACTGGACATCGTTCACAACACAACCCAATCGAAACCGATTGTGATCTCGAAAGGGATGGAAATTGGAGTGAAATCCGGAGAGACGACGAAACCCGAGCTGTTTGTGTCAGCGCAACCAACACTGGAAGAAGACGGAATGATTTCGATCACCGAATCGTCGCTGTGGATGAACCATGTTGATGTTGTGCTCACATCGTCGCCTTCTCAGATCTTCGTTGTTGTCGTGAATGGCACTCTGACACTCGAATCGTCGTCTTTTGTGGGATCTTCACTGTCTTCCTCTCCGACATTGAATTCTGAGCTCTTCTCTTGTTCGTGGAAGAGTGGAGCATTCGTTCTCAAAAACTCAACAACCAAACTTATCTCATCATCTTTCTCTTTGCTCTCGTCTGGTGCTGTTTGGATAGAAGGAGGATCGCTGACAGTGGAAGGAGGAATCTTCCACGACAACTCGCCTCGCGATCCTCTCTTCCCTTCTGCTCGTCGGAACATTGCCTGCTCATCTGGAGGAACGATGATGATTGGGAGTCTGAGTGGAGGAGATGGGACGTTGGATGACAAATCAGCTTGGATCTCGCAAAACGACTGTTCGTTGGATGGAAAGGACTCACTTCTGGATGCTCCCTTCTTCGTCCCAACACTCTCCTCTTCGGAATCGTCGAGCGAGTTCTCAAAACAGAACAAGACATTCTCGATGTGGATTGTTGGATCGACACTGATTCCGTGTGGTCTGTGTTTGGAAGTATTCGAGATAGTTTCATCGAAATCGGAGAAAGTGGGAACAGCGAAATCGTTTGATCTGTCTTCAGAATCAACAGAATGGAAGAACGAGACTCACATCTCAGTTTCGATCTCGTCGTTCTCAATCTGTGAAAGAGAACATGAAATGGTGGCTTCCTCTCGCGATCTCTCTCTGTGTCCTTTTTCTTCTTTCGATCATTGTGGTGTATGTGTGCTGGCGTCGGCGAGGGCAAGCTCAAAAGACGAAATCCTCAAAACCAGGCGCTGAACCACAAGAAATGGAAATCGAGAAGGTTGAAGACTTCGATGCACCGATACCAAACACAGTGAATGTATCATCAGCTCGCGAACTGAATGGAAACACACGACTCGAACTGGAGCAAGGGCAGAAACCGAGCAGTGGTGAATGCAAGGAAGCGACCAAAGAAATGATTCCGGAGAAAGATCGAGTGGAGGGATTGTGTGTGAAGGAAGGGAAGTTTGAGACAGTTGTGGTGAACAAGACGCACACGCTGTACGAGCGACTTCACGTTGAGGATTTCCTTGCACTCAATCCTTCACCAAACCAGGGTCCTTCAACACTGAGATGCCTGACGAAATGTTCTATGGGGCTGGCCTTTCCAAAAGATCAAAATCAAACAAAAATTATAACACTTCTCGTCCGCATGCAAAGAACTATCTGAAGGAGAGTTGCTTTACGCGTGCAGAACTCCGCGGCAAGCAGACAAGATTGAATATTGGATCACTTTTACATCAAAGAATTCGATTCAAGTTTCACCGCGATCGAAGCAATGTTTTTCAGATTTACTGCAAGTAGTCACTCAAGAGGGTATTCAAGACGTCTCTCTCTTGTGATGCACCCTGAATCAGAAATAGGGGATCAGAAAGAAGAAGAAAGAACGTAGAAACAACTTCAATCAAGAAACATCCAAAAATCACTCAAAATCTTCACCTGGTGGAAGATGTCATGGCGTGGGCAATACCTTCACTACCAATGACATTTCACGCGGCGCAACATCGCGGTGTCGTTGAGAATTGTTCGACCATTGGAGTTGCAAGAACAGCATGAAAACCGGACGAGAAGACGATTGAAAGAGAACCATGACTTTGAAGAAGGAGAAAGTCATCGTTTACACATGAAATCTTGACGAGAATCCATTTAATCCTTGGAGCCGTTCCCCACTCAGATCGGTTGACAAGACGATGACATCCCATATCTGCTTGCAAGCTGCAAGCGAGAAAAGTGACACAAATTCGTGTGAGAATGCTTACTCCGCACTCAAGATAGTGCCAACCACGAAACAACAATGGCTAATTGGGGTTTTTCGCAATTCGAGGGATGCAACGCAACAACATCCACGTTATCAAACGAAGATTAACGGAACCATCGCTTAGAGCGGCCAGCAAAGAAATACGTCCGCAAAAAGACACGTATTCCAACGGAGGCAAGGTTCTGAACTTGTGCAGATTCGCCAAACCGACCGGATGCTATTTCCACGTCGAGGACAATTGCTTCGTGTATAAGGAAGAAGATCCTATCTACCATCCCAATCTGACGGCGGGATTGTGATATGACGAAGGGATGAACAGCCGTGGAATGATAATGTCACATTCGTCCAAACGGCGAATGTGGGTCTTCCAGATGAATTTCACGTCGGATACTGGTACAAAAATCCCGCAGGAATGGATGCCATCGGAGAAAAAGCAGATTCTTTCGGTTAGCGATCCCTACGATTGTTATCAATCCCTCTCTTCACACCAAGGCTGAAGAACGTCACAGTACTCCAAATAAAACAACATCTGTTGATATTTTTCCACGAAGTTCAATTAATTGTCCGTTTCATAAATCACGGACAGGACAATCTTCCGACACCACGACAACACAAGTTTTGACCGACCAACAGCTTGAGAAGCATCCATTCGCATCTATCATTCCCGAAACACATTTCGAATTGGATCGACAAAACCTGAACCATCAAGATATGGTGCAAGGACAACCAATCATCGTCACCAGAAGGATCGATCATGGTGGAGGTGATGCCAAATACATGAGCTGACTTTCTTCACTATGTTCGAGATTATGTGCCCGAATATCCAGTTCATCCTTTTTCCGTCACATATGGGCAATTCCTGAACTTACGGGCAGTCGTTTTCAATGACATCGGGCTCCTGATCCCTAGGCCACGTGAACTGACGCAAAGTCTTGGGATGATTGTTCACTTTGAGCTGTGGAATTGAATAGGCAATCGGAAACAACAATTGTCTTCGTCAACTTTAGGATTGGGGAAATGCCTCCTTCTTGCGCATCTGTGGTTGTAGACATGGAGGAATCACAAATATCAAACAAGGATCAGCAGTACAGCAACAGAATGAGAGCAAATATTTGGAGCTTGTCATGATCATCACCTTTTTGCGAAGTAGGAGACGATCTATCAGGACATCACCAAAGGAGGAACAGCTGACAGTTCCAACATCCTATCCAGCTGGGAATGTGCACGCTTCACGGAGCAAAACGGATGGGACTGGGGAGTCAATTGGTTCTGACGGTCATCTGTCATCCAAATCAAGGAAAACGCGCCTAAGAGGTCGAAGTAGCGCCGAAGTGTCGCATTACACCCGAACGATCATAAACAATGAGGGAATGGACCACCGACTTCCATTGGTGTTTTACCGAACTCTTTACAGCTATAGTGAGAACATGCCAGAGACCAAAACCCTCACATTCGAAGTCGCATCGAATTTTGATTCCAATGTGGATGTCTGGCTCAAAAAGTTAAATGATTCAACTTCACCCAAGCTGTTCAAAACGCATCGATGGTCCAGAACAGATTGCCAACTGGAAAGTTCCCAACAAGCAAGGGAAAGGCTTGGTGGTGCTGCAATAAGGCTCAATCGTTCGGGCAGTACCCTCACACAATTGTCGGCAGGTGATATGGGAGCCCAACACGATTATGGTTCTTCTTTTCCTTGGGGGGATGACCACGAGGACGAGTGCACATCCTCTCCGAGGCTGTCACACTCAAGTCGCGTCATTACAACTGACACGATCGCTACATCGATCCCCCGACATCACCAAGAATCTATTTATCCGCAAGTGTCCACCCAGAATCGAACAGCAGAGACATTGACGGCAGAGGATACATTCACACGAGAGTCACAGAACCGAGTTCAACAAATGGATGCGATTCAATCCAAGTACTCCTCTGATTCTCTGAGTTCAACAGCTGGAGTGAGAACCCATGGAGTCGAACGAATTGAAGCGTCTCGTTTCGAAGGAAGCAAGGTGGAACGGAGTGTGAATGGGGAGATCTTCTCTCAAATTATTCCAGATCGAGTACACTTCCTTCTCGTCCCTCACACGACAACTTCACTCAATTCCGAGTCAGAGAGACTCTGGTACACCGAAGGGCATCGAGAAGTGAAGTCGAAGAGAGGAGACAGAACATCCCATGCACGATCGCCGCTCAACTTTTAGC
Organism: Blattamonas nauphoetae; assembly: GCA_033064195.1. Classification (NCBI taxonomy): domain Eukaryota; phylum Preaxostyla; order Oxymonadida; genus Blattamonas; species Blattamonas nauphoetae. The sequence continues at coordinate 38,590 of JARBJD010000236.1, read as the reverse complement.
ATTAACAAGTTCGACTGGATGAAGAACAGTCGATTTGCAGTGGAAAGAATGCTATTACCGAAGAGAATATGATCATTGGAGAAGAAACGGGAAGAGAGTGGCCCTGCCTTCGACGTGATGGGAGGAGTTCGAAACAGGAGTTCGATGATGAAAGTTGGAATGTGGAATCAGGACCATCGCACAGCAGGATCTGGCCGTGAATCCTGCACGCCCTTCATGAGTTGAGGAGACATAGTGAAGTGAGTGACAACTGGAGAGACAGAGACAAAGATCAGTCGAGGAGGAGGGCTCGAATGAGTCAGAGATGGGTGGGAAGCACTGCTCTCCACCAACCAACCCCTCACCAGTTAGTACCAGCCCTTCGGGATCACGGCCTTTGTCGTTGAACTGTGAGCAGCAGCTCTGAAAGAGAGATACAAGAGATTTGATTCTTCTTTTCTTCACCTTTTGACTCTCTTGTTTTCCATTTAGATCCTTTTCAACACTCAGTGTTGAAGGACCCTGGTTTGGTGAAGGATTGAGTGCAAGGAAATCCTTATGAACCAAACCAGGGTCCTTCAACCTGGATCGCTGGCACAGCACTGGTAAATGGTTTGGTGAGGTCAATCCCATTGTCGCCTAACAATCTCAAACAGCTTTTGAGGAAGCAAGATCTTCCACTCCTCAAGGATGGAGCTGCAGAGGAAGCAAGATCTTCCACTCCTCAAGGATGGAGCTGCAGAGGAGGCAAGATCTTCCACTCCTCAAGGATGGAGCTGCAGAGGAAGCAAGATCTTCCACACCACTGCTGATGGGCGACATTTGTGGAGCTTGATTTTTTGTGTCGCGAAGAGACACCCATGAAGCCCTTTGGCGTTTCCATTTCATCTGTTCCTTTGAACCTCTCTGTTTTGTCCAGTTTTTTTCTCCCTCGTTGAGGCTTTTTCTGGACAGAGACAAGGATCTCTCTCTTTTTGTCCTTCAACTGCCCCCACTTGGGCAAACCAACATCGTGTCTCTTCAGTCCCTTGTTGGGAGTGTTTCTTAAACAGATAAAACTTATCATTATTCTGTTTGTTTTATTCTTTGGGAAGGCCAGCCCCATAGAACATTTCGTCAGGCATCTCAGTGTTGAAGGACCCTGGTTTGGTTCATAAGAAAGTGGAGATTGATCGACGTCGAGTGGCTGAGATGATTGTGCGTGGATTGACGGAGCTGTCTCGACAGGGTCGGAACGGGACAGGACTTCGGCTGAGCTCGCACTGGGTGTTGTTCTCTGAAAGTGGAGAAGTGTGTCTTCGTCTGAAGGGAGAGAAGGAGGAGAAGTCGGAGTTTGGAGAGAAAGTGAAGTCGGATGTTCGATGGCGATCACCTGAACAGAAGAATGGGGAAGAAGTGGATGGAGGTGTTGATGCCGAGCAGGTGACGGTTTTTCGGCTCGGCCTAGTCCTGTACGAGATTGAGACAGGACACGTCCCGTTTGGAGAGACGGACGAAGTGAATGCGAGTCGAGCGCTGCACTGTGGAACGATTCCGAAGATGGATGGAATTGGGGACGAGATGGAGAAACTGATTGGATCGTGTCTGAATCTGACGGCTGGCTCGCGTCCTTCGCTGCGGACGATTGAATCGCTTCTTGGATCGATTGGGAAGATGGAAGGAGGAAGAAATGCTCCCTCGATTGTTTCTTGACTCTTCTCCCTCCGATTTCGTCTTCTTCATTCGACATTCACACCTTCTTGTTTTCATTTCACGTCTTCTTCCTTCTCACCTCGTCTGGTGTGATTGTCTTGCAATTCGGAACAATTGTTCAAGTCCTTCACTGAATCTCCATTTATCGCTTTATCTTCATTCGACCCACTTTCTCGCGTCGGTTGATATTCCGGTCACTCCCATGGAACTCCTTACTCACCTCATCCTTCACTTCTCTCTCCTTCTTCCTCTTTGTTTCTCTTCATTGCATCTTCATTGCTTCATCTTCATTTCTCTTTAGTTTGAATATGTGATTTCTCGTTGGACCATCCTCCGAGCTTGTTCTCTGCATCTTCTCCACATCTTGTCATTCACCATCCGCACCTTTCGTCGAACATGTCATCTTCATCGCGACATCAGACAGATCCTCCGCTTTTGTTGAACTCTGTGATGAAACTCGCTCTGTGATATTCGAGGGTGAAGTGGAACAGTCATAGTTGAAGAAATAAGTGGTGACAAACGGAGTTGAAATGATATGTTCTGACAACGAGACAGAAACATCTCTAAAATGCTGGCGGTGTTCTCTGTCTAATAAAACAAAAAGTTTTGGATGGAAGGAGTGTTTTCTGGGAGTCATCCTGTGAAGGAATCCTCACTATTAAATGTTGGGTCCTCGATCACTTTGATCAAAATATCATGGATAAGCAAGAGGTGTCTGCCCCTCTGGCAGAATTGCCATTATTCTGCACACTTGATTGTTCATCACCTAACCTGTCTCAAAGCCAACAAATTCAATGGAGACAACTTCACGATTTCATCTATCTAGATGGATCCCAACCAGGGATCCAAAAACACAAATCGGACATCTCATCGATATCATCATGTTCTGTTCAAACTTCCGTCATTATTGAGTTGTTTAGAAGCTGTTTTGATAAAATATAACAATTTCAAAGGCTAGGTGTGCTGAAACAACCACAAGAAAAACAAACTGCAAAATGTCATCTAGATAATGATTGAGAAAGGATAGATTGCTGAAAGCATAAACATCTGGTTCGTTAATGTCGACAGCGGTAATTGGATGGACTGAAGAACTGAATATCATTCATTCAGTCATCCAGAACAATTTCGGTTGTTTTCTGAACTCTTTCCAAATAAAACTTCCTCTTGACGGAGAAAAATGATTGAGTGCGATAAGAAGATCCAGATGAGCCAGTTTACGGAAGCTGAAAACACAGAATACAGAGTCGAGCAGCACGATCCTGATTGTGACAGTATGAGCAGGTGTCGCGAATAATTTTGGAGTTGAAACACAAAAAAATCAGATTTTCCGACCATTTCGAGAATTGAACAGCCAACTGCTTTGGACAGTCTTTATTGAATATTTTGGAAAACTTGAATTAAAATGTTGATAGAGACACACCAGTGATGAAAGGGCACTATTTGTAGGAATGTTGGATGGACAGGAAGAAAGATGAAGTCGTGATCTGAACCATATCACCAAAATGTCCCAAATCTCTTGATCAAATTATGACGTTCTAATTGACTATTGTTCAATGAAAAAGCCTTCCGGCAACGATTTGAGTGTTTAGAATGAACAAGAATAAGTTTGTGCACTAATGACAAATTGACAAATTGAAAACAAAATGAGAAACAAATCGAGAATGGGTTCAATTTGCTTTTTTCAAACCCTGATCCCAACAGATCGAAGCGGGGATGGCTCTTGTGGAGTGGATTGAGAGTGGATCATCGGACAGTTTGACTTCACATTTGCGTTCACTTGAGAGTTCTAATCTCCAGATTTAGCCAATACACTTGTTTCTCTGTCTGTATTCCGACATTTGTCAACTGTATTGAAGCCACAAATGGACCAATCCATCCTTGTCTGAATTTGTTGAATCCTCATCATTTTCCTCTGTCTCTTCCCCAGCAATCTCTCACAACGATTGTTTCGTTCATCTGTACGACTTTTTCTATTCATCAATTATTACTCCGTAATCAGGTTCATCTGGTATCAGGAACACACGAGTCTTCTTCGAAACAGGATTCTGTGAAAGTGTTCTGACATTCCTTCTCACTCCTGCCCTCCCTGTCGATGTCTCTGACCAAGTGTGTGCATTTTTTATTTATCTCTCCCCCATCCTCCGCTTCATAAGACATGGAGCCTCTTGACAGCAATCTCGAAAGTCATTCCTCTCGCATCTGTCGAGACGTCTTTTCCGTCTCTCTCCGAAGTTCTACAGATCCACACAAACAATTTCGACAGAACAACAACTCGCAATCTGATCAAATTGTTCCTCATCTCAGAGTTCTCGCATGTGATCCTCGACAAGACATCTCCCAACGCATCGGTTATCCAGAAATGCTTCGTTCGGATGAACAATGGACAGAAGACGGGGGAGATTAATCCGAGGGACTCTCTAGAGGAATCTTTGAGATTGATTGACCAGGACATGGGGCAAGACTTGGTGTGTTATCATCGTTCTTCTTGATCTCGTCCTTTCTTCGTTCTTCTTGCTCATCTCCATTTTTCTGTGCTTTTCTGATTGTCAGAATCCTTTAGAACGACTCCCACGACTCTGCTGTGGATACCGAGATTATTCATTTGAATCATTGGAAATCATGTTCTCGTCTCTCACTCGATTATTCCGCCGTTTGTCCCCTCTCTCCGTCTTCTCCCATTCCATCACTTTCATCTCCTCTCGCTCTCTCGCAGTCCAGCCAACTCTCCCAATCATCCTCGCTGAGTCCGGTCAGTTAATCACAGTCGGCCACTCTCCGGGATGTATCCACAGTCGCCTTGAAGGTCTGTCGAAACGTCTTCTGATGGAATTGGGTGTGCTTTTTCATCCAATCACTCTCGTTCGACAGCCTCATCGAATGAAATTGTCGCCAAACACCTGATCGACAAGAACTACGCTGTGTGCGATGACTGGATGGATGGAAATGTTTATTTGTTTATCGTGTTGTTCATTCTTTGACAGAACAACCAATTCCTGAACCTATACAAATCGAAATACCCCTCCCTCGTCAAACACAACAACAATATCGCCAACATTTTGGATCAATCTCTGTCCGAGCAAGCGTATGATTCATTGGATGATCCCAAGCGGGTCAAGAAAAAGGGAGCGATCAGAATTCTGGAGAAAGGACCATTCTTCAACATTTTGGAATGGATCGATCTCGCAATTCCAGAGTCGGATGATTTGGATGGAAATGCTCCTCCTCACACATTTGCTCGTCTGGCGCCTGATCTCATCATGTTCATGATCAGCAACAACACGACAGTCTCACAAGCAGCGAGAACAGCCTTCGAGCGAGTGACAGGAATGACTTCGTCCGAAGCAGACGTGTTCCTTAATCAGACGTCACTGGATATTCACTCAGCTGAGAACGGAATGAGCCTCCCGTGTGGCAGACACATCCCGACCGAGACATCACTTCTCAAACAGGCTCGTGCTGCTGTTGCCACGGTTTGTGGGCATCGAAAGGACTCAGACGAGATCTTCTTCAAAAACAGGTCAAGCCCGTATTATCTTCGGGATCTCCTCCAACTCTACACCTGCACAGCTGCCCTCGCCGTCTTCCTCAACCCATCCGCCTCCTCTCCCCCACCCGCCAAACTCATCCATCTCGTCAGATGTGTGCTCGAATGGACTGTTTCGCTGTCCGACGATCGATCCTTCATCCTGTCATTGAGTGAGGCCCATCATCTCCTCGACTTCATTCAGGAACTTGCTCTTAATCTCTTCCAATTTGTCGACACTCCCACAAAGATTCTTCTGTCGTCGGTGTTTCCTGGGTTGCCAGAAGTCTTTGAAAAGATGACACCAGAATTCACTTTTCGATCTCTCGTCAGAATTGGAAACGTGCTTCTGTCGGAAGGACAGTCAACTGATCCTCAGATTTTGCAGAATCTTCTCAAGTTCTTCCAAGCAGTGGGTGATGAAACTGTCAAAACTGCCTGCCATTCTCTTACGACGAACCATCTCTCGTCAGATGAACCAAGCACCAACCCATCAGCCGAAATGACAATCGACAACTCTGCCAGATCTGAAAAAGTCACAGAAACCGATCTGATGTGCCATCTAGTCCGACTGATGGACGACACTGCGAGTTCCAGCCAATTGGAGTCCCTCCTCCCGCTCGGAACCTATCTTTTGTGGGATGCGGAGAAGATACACTCGTTCACAACCTCACCTGACTCCTTCCTGCCTGAACTGCTCTCACAAGTGTCTCGATTGGATTCACCTTTCCTCGCCTCAAATGCTCTGAATGCGCTCACTCATGCTCTCGACACCTTCCCAACACAGTTCCAGTCTTCATCTGCTCCTCCAATCGTGTCAGCTGTTGTCGATACACTCTCGTTTCTAATGAACCAAACCAGTGCTCTTCAACAAGTGAGATCCCAGGTGACATGTGTCGAAACAATGGGTGCCAGATCCAATCAGAGGCCCAACAGAATAAAAGCAATAATCATTTTATCTGTTCCCAAAAAGTTTAAAGATTCCCAACAAGGGACTGAAGAGTCACGATGTGTCCCAATAATTTTGAAAAGAGCCAAAACACTATGGTATGTTTCACAAATCTGAAAGTTGTCCGCTGAATGTCACAATTTTGTTTGTGGAGTGAGTTGTTTTTGAGATGACGTCAGAGAGACGATCAACACCTGAATCACTTGTTCTGCCCGATTTTTATCCAAAAGTGAGATCCTTGAATTAAAAACTGTGAAGTGGACAATATCGGTTGAATGCGAATGTGGTGCGTACGAATGGATTTGTTGTGACGCAGCATTCTAGTCAGCTGGTTTTGAGTGATTCCACCGGGGATGAGGGAGCAGTAGTGGGAGGGGGCACCAAATCAGTCTATTATCGCCATGTCTGTGCCACTAATAGTCCTCCGATTAGGCCGGACTTGTTCATCAGGTAGGACAACAATACTTTCTAGTTGCATGATAATTTCTTCATTTCGATATGCGAGTGTTGAGTAAAAATTGGTATTTCTGAGAAGAAAGACACGATCAATGGGTGCTTTTTCAAATCCGAACCTGAATGGACATGCATCACAGTTCTCGGAGGTCTAAACTCACATCAGCATTGATGTTAGTGATGTGTCTCCACGCTATATTCATAATGTGCACCTTGACAGACCAATTTTGAGGTTGAAAATGTTCTTGTTTTCATTCTACGAAGGTCTTCTCCGACCCGCAAGAATCACGCATCCGACGACCTTTCTGCAGGATAAAGGTCTTTGGATGTTTGTATCTCTCATTCCTCTCAATAAGATGGAATCTGTTCACTTCCGGAATGGCATGCTCAACAAGATCTCCAATGGCATTCATCCCAACTACTTGGATCTTGGAATGATGGTGTGTTCCTCAAACTGCCTTATGATTGCAATTTTAAGGTTTCCTCACTTTTTTCACAGTAGATCCGAGATGAGGCAAACAGAATCTCATTCACATTCTCCATTCCAAGCAAAAATGATACAAGTCGTCTGAATCCGCTTCAATTGGTTGCGAGAGGCTGAAAACAATCAATTGGCACCCACAAAACTCTCCGTCGTCAACTTCTTCTTCGATGGATCCATTCTCATCCTCGATGGGGGGATGAACTGAACATACATCTAAATAGTTCCAAATGTTATTTAATCACTTCACCTCTTTGCTCGATTGGCTATTGTGTGAGAATAGCAAAAATGGATGAGGGAAGTGAACAAATACAATGAATGGTCTGATCGTTCTCAAACTCTTTGTTGAAGCCGTAAAGCGATTATCAATCAACTTTACAGTCAAATAAGGAGGTATCCTTGACATACCTACCCGTTGTCCGACTTGATGAACAAGTCCGGCTTGGTCGGGGAACTATAAATAAAATTGGAAGAGTTCAACGCAGTCGCCTTACGAAAAGCGCATTCGAGGCGATCAAAGCCATCTGGTCGCATGATCCATGCGACCTGATCCATCACCTCGTAACCAGGTCTTGCTGGTGTCCGACGGTGATGGAAAGGATAAATGGTGTTCATGATGGTCTGTTCTTTCATATCCTTTCATCGAAAAGTTCGACAAAAATTTAGAAAAAGAGAAAAACATACTGAATGATCTCTTTGAAGTCTGTAAAAAACCACGAATCGAGGCGATCGATGTCGAATCTGTGTTATGCGCCCATTTTGGATTTCAGAAACTTTGTGATAATGGGTATCCGAAGTCGAGAAGTCGGTTCAAGGCAGCACAAATTCACTACAAGAAAGGAATCCACAAAAGAATGAAAAATACACATCCGCCACCGTCAAAATCGAAATTATCTCAGAAAGAGATGGAGTTATAGTGGCGTCACCAATCGGTGTCCTGTCACCAATTGGTGCTTTTCTCTCATTTGATAAAGAATGTGGTGAATATGAACTGGGTGAAGTGATAGAGTTAAAAAAGTCCTCCTTCCTGAGAAAAAGACGAAATACTGGTTGGCTGCTCACATGGTGGGTCAGATCAACTTTGAAGTCAAAATGAACGACGTGAATGTGGTGTACATGACTTAATTCTGATTCTATCCCTCATTTTCACTTGTTTTCTCTGATAATTTTACCCTATTTTCGTCACAATTCCAGTCTATAAATCAGCTTTTCGAACAAAGGGTTCGATCCTTCTGCAAAATTAAACGAAAGTTCTGTTCTCAGCGTACAATGTGCTCAGAAACCAAACCATTCATTCCCCCCTTGTCTCCTACAGCAACTTCTCACCATTTTTCTCACGTCCACTCGTCTCTCCGATAATTTTGAACAATTCCACTTCGGCGAAGATCATCCGCGATCTGAACAGCGCGATGGTTATGGACGGCATGACCAACGGTGATAGCAACAAATACAGCACAGGCAGTCTTTTTCGTTCTGTTGTGTGGATTCTACTGATCACGAGCTTGACCACTTCAAGTTTCTGATTTGAGATTCTCTCACTAATATCAGCCCTCTATCCTCCAACTTGCACGCTGAAGATACTACTTTGGAATATCCGACATGTTAAACCTCAAGACGGCAAATTGCATGCACCTCCTCAACATTACGAACGGAAAGAGAACCGGTTCACAAATCATGAAAGCTGAAGCCTCATCATTGGACTCGGGTTCCTCATCCATCAAGTCGGGTGAGATTGGTACAAAATTGAGGATGAAAACCAGCTAGATCATTCATCTCACCCTCCATCGACAGATCATCACCGACGACTAATGCAGAGCGAACCAGAAAACCAAAGATTGATGAATGACTGTCTATCAATGTTGAGCAACTTATGCATCAAGATACAGAAGAGGGAGAAGGGAAAGACGACGCCGAAGTGTTCAGCGAGCACCCACCTGTTTGTCATCACCGTGTTCTGTGGAGGCCTGACTATGCTCTTCGACTACATACATCTTCTGTCGGAGAGCAGAAGGACGAGATGATAAGTGAGGGATATCGAGAGCACCCGGTGCTGACGTGCGTGTAGCTGGTTATGATGAATGTGTACCGTCTGTCCGTGCACAGCGACAGCGAGGGCAGAGATGCAGATTACGTGTTGACGAAAGCCCACTAGAACGAGGAAGAGTGGGAACATCAAAGAAATCTACCTCCTCATCTTAGCTGAACATTTCATCGGAATTACCGGATTCGTTGCCGCATCGGCGATGTGGGAACGACAGTAATCTCTGGTTGCCATTTTCTCATCATTGAACCGTCGTTCCTCATACACGAGTTACTGTCACAAGATCACCAACTTGATGAAGACGGTGTTTCATAGCCCCGTCAAGAACGAAGTGTGGGAGTATGTCGTCATTTCTGTCGCCACTGCCTTCTTCGACAGCATAATCAACAACACTTTAGTTGTGACGACAGCTGACAGATCGTTTCTGAACCACATTGCAGACATGGATCAGTTGCCCACGCATATAGGAGCGATGAACGACGTGCCAACCGAGTTTTAGGAAGTTCACTCTTGGATGATCTCGTGAAAATACAACTCGTATCATCCCCTATTCGAAGGAGGAAAGCACGCACTCGTCGCATACCCCGACAATGCCAACAACGCCAGTCACGTGACTCCGACAAACTTCAACAAGATTGTGGGCCTGCTGCTGCCATCGGAGCGCTTCTCAGCCTCAACCCGCATAAAGTCACAACTTCACAGGAGCTGGCGGAGTTGAACGACGAAGAACTGTCTGTGTCTGTCGACAGCACTCACATCTACGCACGTGCAACTCTTGCCGACAAGATCCGCATTGTCAGAGCTCTCCAAACAAACTCACGTCGGGATTGCGGTGGGAATCACCGGCACAGCTGTGGAAGAAGGCCGAAAGGTGTCCACGTCCATCAAGCGAGCCATCCACTACACACTCGGCACAAACATCTCACAAATGCTGTGTCTTCTCATCACTTCGTGCATTCCAAACCAGCCCCCTCGCAACACCAAAAAGAACATCTTCACCTCCAACTTCTTCATCCGCACGATGTACTGCGGGGTGATCAACGCAACCGCTGCTGTCCTCTACCTCAACCTCGTCGATCTGAAGGAGTCCTCCATCCGCCTCCGCGTCTTCAAGGACATGGACTGGCTGCAGATCATGGCGTGCCTGATCCTCATCGGACTGCAGGCTCTGCTCGTCTATGACCAGCCGACCATCCCACGCGAATCTGAGCTCCGCAACGTCGTTTCATCTAACCTCAGCTTCGCTTCCCCAGCCAGCACAGAAAGCCATCCAGCTGTGACTTCAAAATTCTTCTCTCCACCTGATGCTGTCCCACTCACCACCACCTACAACAAGAAGAATTAACATCAATCGAAGGTTGAGGAGCCGAATGTGCGGCTCACAGTGTTGCTGCTCGACGAGCGGGACGGATGGATACTGTCTAGCCATCATAGCAGACATGGCCAATCTCTGTCTGTTCCTCTCCCCTTTTCATCGTTCCTCTCTTCTCTATTTTCTTTCTCGCTCAGAATCCCTGTCTAAAAGCTCCTGTCTCTTCCACCTTGTCTCTTCGTTCAAAAGTGCAGGCGGTCACATTCAACTCTCAGCCTTGCCAGGAATCATCATCACGTTCCAAGACACTCTCACACTGCTCTCCCTCCACGCCTCCCTTCTCCCCACTTCGCTCGATCGGGTGCTGTCGAGGAGGCAGCTGCTGCTCTGAAGCGCGCACTGAAGACTGTCTCGCGGAAGAAGCTCGTTCTTCGCCCGGCTTCACCACGACCACCTCGCTCCACAAGAGGAAGGAATGGACAGGGAGATGACAACACGACGGCACAAACGCTCTCGAAGGGCAGGCCCAGGCGATGCTGAAGAGGTTGCGAAACAGAGGCCGTCAACAGCAGGAGGCGCGTCAGATCTGTGAGAGAGAATGAACGATCATCTGACAACAGGAGAAGACGACATTTCCGCTCGCGAAGGGGGGGAGGACGGAGGAGATCATCTTCCCATTTTAACTATTTTCACTTCATCATCTTGGAATTATGCCATTACTCAGACATATATAGGTTTATTCACAGAATGAACCATCGTACTCGTGTATAACCTCTAATCCGACCTCATTTTGACTTCAAAGTTGATCTGACCCACCATGTGAGCAGCCAACCAGTATTTCGTCTTTTTCTCAGGAAGGAGGACTTTTTTAACTCTATCACTTCACCCAGTTCATATTCACCACATTCTTTATCAAATGAGAGAAAAGCACCAATTGGTGACAGGACACCGATTGGTGACGCCACTATTATTTCGATCATTCATACTTGACAATTCCACAGAAAGCTGCACAAGCCAGACGCAACCGACCAAGAATGTCGAATCATGGATGCACGGGAGGGTCTTAACAAAGATCAAATCGGTATTGTGACAAAAAATGGTTCAAGAAACAGCCATCAAAATGTCATACAATACATTCTGTGACCTAACAAGAGGGATCAAGTACCCTAAAAAGAGAACTGATGTGTGTCCAGACTGCATGAGGTTGAATGAAGCCCAGAAAGAGTTTAAGCATCTAGAAGAGGATAATGAGACAAAAAAGGAAGAGATCATGACTGAGATTCTAGCATTGGAACGTCATCTGGTGGGAGCTGAGGATCAAAGGAGAGCGATAAAGGAAATACAAGCAAACCTCGTTCAAGGGGAATTCCTGATTATTGCTGACTTTAAAGAGAACTGGAAAGTTCCCATTGGCGGTGACGAATCTCAGCAGGATTGGTTCCACAAGCAACAACTTACGGATCTTGGAATGGTTGTGTTTACAAAGGATGAACAAGGAAAAGAAGACAAACGAGTCTTTCATTTCATTTCCGAGATTCTGAATCACAACGCTGCATTTGTGATCGAGGCTTTGGAGGTCCTTATGGAGAAATCTCACTTTGATCGAGCCCACAAAATCAATTTTGTTTCCGACTGCGGCCACCATTTCAAAAACAAACAGCTGCTCTGCTACATCCTTTCAGATATACCAACTCTGGATCAGTCAGTGTCAACCGTTGTCCACTTCTACTACGAACACCATGGGAAAAATATCTGTGACGCTGAATTTGGCTCCATGGTTCGCACCTTGAAAGAATATCCACCAGATTCGACCCTTTCCACAATCTCTGACTTCGTGAATTACTTTAGGATCGAGAATGAAAAACGTAAGACTCGGCACATTGAGTACATCCATTTCTCGCCAACCTTCCCCGGCGAGGTTCCACAGATCGAGTTTGATGGGGTATCAAAATACCTCTCTTTCAGAATCACAGACAAACATCTCTTTGCAAGTACATCTGCCTCCATTGATGAAAACGAATGGATTGAGCTGAAATATCAATATATGAAGGTAGTTCATACTTTTGAAGTGAAAAGATGGCATGAACAACTCCTTGCGAAGAGACATGCAACTTCTCCTCAGAAGATACAGAGATGGACGGAACGATTTCAGGATTTCACACAAGGATCGTGTAAACGAAAGCCAGAAGGAGATAATCGAACCATGGTGTGCCTCTAATTGTTTTTATCCTTCAGGTTGGTGATGACAATGAATTTAAGGACGAACCGATCATTCCAATCAAAAGATCGAGATCCACAAAAATACCGTCGGAGAAAGCTGAACCCAGATGGAAGAGGACTCCCAAACCTCGGAATACGACGGAACTATATCTGATTGATGTGGATCTTGAACAATATGAAGACAAAAGCGAAACCACAAGCTCAAAAAAGAGCAACCAAGGAGAAAAGGTCCCTCTGAGAACACCATTAAGCCGTGAGGAGTACGAAAAGATGCTCAGAGATGGAGTATTATAAGTTCAATGGTATCCTTAACACATTATTGAGATTTTCATTTCGGTTATCACTGTGAAACGGATGGATTTTTTCAAAATTATTGGGACATGTTGGTTTGCCCAAGTGGGGGCAGTTGAAGAGCAAAATAAGAGAGAACGTAGTCCCTCGTCCAGAAATCCTCAACGAGGAACAAAAACTGGACAAACGAGAGGTCAAAAGTGACTATTGAAGTGTAAAAGAACCAAAAGGTTTTATTCAGAGTCGCCCTTGCGACGAAAAACAAAAGTCCCAAGAACGAGCCCCAGTTGTGTGGCTGCGTTCAAAATTGAAGAGCACTGGTTTGGTTCATTAGGATTTCCTTCCACTCAATCCTTCACCAAACCAGTGCTCTTCAACAAGTGAGAGTTGAATGGGACCTAAAAGGAAGAGAGTAGGAAAAGAGAAATGAAAAAGAAAAGAGTTCTGTGTGTGTTCCAACTTCTGTACAGCTAATTCGATGTGGCGTGATTGTCATTTTCCCGTAAGGGCAGCCACCAACTGCCGGCGAGCTTGGGTGCTTCAGTTCCTAGCAGCACTGGTGCTGAGTAGAACGTGTCAGCAATTGATGAAGCTGGAGACCAGCCGACATGACTATTCACGATTTCAAGTGGGATCTTGGCCACTCGCCTGAGGTGGCTCACCGCAGCGTGCTTTATGGTGTATGGCCCATAGGAGTCAGGAACACCAATCTCTCTCAAAACACCCTTGAGTATTGCGGCGATGGCTGGCATCTTTAGAGCGCAGCCTCTGCTGAAATCAATCCATACCTTTTCATCATCAAAGTCTACTCCTGTCGAAGCATGTCCGACTCGCTCACAGTTTATTTTGTGTGTTCGAAGCGCTCTGAATGCCGAGAATGATTCTTCTCCTTCATCCCGCACAAATCTGATCTCATCCTCGACCTGGTTTTGTTTTGATCGGATTGAAATGGTGGCATAAGACGTTGGGATGAATGTTGACGTTTCATAGAAAGCAATATCTCGCCATCGAAGATTCACGATCTCCTCACGGCGGCAACACGTCGAAGCGAGTAGGAGAGACAACGTCCTTGTTTGATGAAGGTCTTGATCTCCGAGAGCGGTTTCCATTGTTCTCCGTGCCCAGTCGAGGAGAAGATCTATGCTCCACATCACATGGTAATGCCTCTTCGATTTGGACTTTGGATGGCTCTTGGCGAGAACATGTCTGAACGAGGCAAGGTGTGATCGATCGCTGTGAAGTGTCGGATGAAAAAGACCAAGTGACTTGACAACCTTGACGATGGCTGTGTGTGGGAGCTGATGAGGGGGAGGGAACTGATCTGCAAGATCTGCGACGAAGCTGCAAAGTATCTGTTCAATATTGGTTGATTGAGAAATAATGCAGGACACGGAGTGATTGAACTTTGTGCAGAACTGTTTAAAGAGTTTCCAAGCCCGCATCCATGGGCCCTTGTGTTTGTATCTGTTCTCTTCCACCCTCTGGACATTCATTGGGATTCTTCCTTCTTCACAAAGACTTCTGAAGAAGTCTCTGCCCTCAATGTTCGCTCCCCCAACAGAGATGCTCGGACCATCCCTGGGGGGAGGCTCGCTTCCGCTGTCGGATCCGTGCTCACGGTCATCGTAGAGTATGGTCCGAGGATGATGCTGTCCACCTCGATCAGATGGAGAAGAGGAGACCATGTTTGATTGATCCAGTCTGGAGTGATGAGGACTCCCTTCTTCACTGGTTCCTCCCTCAGCTTCTTCAGAACTCGTGGAATGAGGAGAATCGGAGGATGACAGAGAGGTTGAATCATCCCTGTCCAATTGACGACGAGGGCGTTCACGCCAGTTGAGTGCTCTTCCGGTCTCAGCGAGAAGTATTTGGGACATTGTCTGTTCTGACCTGTGGCGAACAGATCGATCAGCGGAACGTAAGACCATCGGTCTTTCAACAATCTTAACGCCAGAGGTGACAGCATGTACTCCGCCTGAGGATGGAGTCTGGACAAGGCATCTGCTGTCGAATTCAATCGTCCCGGAATGTACTGAATATCCGCGAGCATCATTCCGCTTTCTTCTATCGTCTTCAGAGTCTGTTTTGTGATTTGAGCAAGAGTTGGAGTCGCCCTCTGCCTCTTCACGTTCTGGACTGCAGTTGTGTTGTCGCTGAGAACCGAGATTGCCTGCACTTGCATCCGCTTGAGGAGCGATGTCGCCTTGATAATTGAGAAACGAATAGCTGCCGTTTCTTTCCAATTTGACGTCTGAACCTTCTGCTGTTCTGTCCAGACTCCGTGTATGTGAGTCGTCTCTTCTCCAATGGTTAGCACACACCCCCAACCCCATGGGCTCGCATCTGTGGTCAGAGATGCTGTCGGTGTGATCTGTCGGAAGGAGTGAGGAACATTTCGTTGAATCGCTGACGTCCAGAAGTTCAACTCTCCCAGGTGTTGTCGATTGAGTTGCACTTTCGATCCCCATCCTCCCTGTCTCACGCTCATATCCTTCCACTGATTCAGTTTCTGTAGATTGAGACTTGCTGAAGGAATAACAGCTCGAAGGAAGTTGAGACGACCGATCAGGGCTGCCAAGTCCCTCACTCTGATTGTTTGTTGATGAAGAATGATTGCCTTGGTCATCTGTAGCTGATGCAGGAGTTTGGATTGTCGCGACGAGGTGATCGATAGTGACTGTGTCAGAGAGTCGATGTTCCATCCGAGGAACTCGATTGATTGAGACGGGACTGTCTGACACTTGTTGACAGCGATCTGAAAACCCAAGTCTGTCAGAGTTTCCATCGTTCTTGCCGTATTGATCTTTGCTGACTCCAGAGATGACGAGATGATGAGAATGTCGTCTAGATAGAAGATGATCGGTATCTGGAGAACGTGGCGGAGATGCTTCACAGCACAACGCATAATCTTCGTGAACGTTCGCGGTGCAGTCGACAACCCGAACGGCATTCCCACGTATTGATAAAACTGTTTCTCGAATTCGAAGCAGAGATACTTCCTGAGGCTTGGAGGAACAAGCACATGCTGATATGCATTCTTGACATCTATTGTTGTCATCCACTCTCCACCGGAGATATACTGAACCGCGGTCGTGACATCTTCCATCTTGAAATGCTCCACCTTCAGCTCGCCGTTTAGAGGGGTAGCATTCAAGATCTTCCTCCACTTCCCTCCTGGCTTCGGAACCAGGAAGGTGTGGAGGGAGAGTCCGACTTCCGTTCGTGACACTGGAGTCACCACGCCTGTCTTCAATTCTTCGTCCAGGAGGTTCTTGTAAGCTTTGGTCTCCTCCTGGTTCCCATGGAAAGGAAGACTCCAGGGGAGTGCCTGTAATATCTGTGGAGATTGCGGGCTGATCCATTCCCACATCGCTCCCGCCAGTACTCTCTCCTTTCCGCCTATCTCCTCCCATTTTGTCAAAGAATTCAGCAGCCTTTCCGGAACAGGCAGATCGGATGATTGTATTATTGTCGTCTGCGGTAGTATTTGTTGTATTGCCCCTTGGGTTGGGTCGGGAGGCGGGCTGACCCCCCTCGTTGAGAGAAAGAACCCTGATCGTTTTGTTGAGGGTGAAATGACTGACTTGGTTGTTGAAACGTTTGAGACGAGTTAGGAGGAGTAAGGAGATCGTTGGATATCAAAACAGGTCGAGTGAGTCCGAGAGATGAGGCCACTTTATCAGAGTTGGACGGTGTCACGTACCTCCCCTTGTGTGTGCATGCTGCCGCATCTGCTGCATTTAAAATTCCTTTCGATACCATTGGTAGGATATGTTTAGGTGATTCTCCATGTAAAACCATGTCGTACACTTCTGCCATATGTCCAATTGAAGAGAAAATGGATTGGGTGGCCGTCATCAGGGCCTGGTCCTGTATTTTCTGCGGATGAGATTGGATAGCACTGTTTGGGGCTATTTCTGTTGGGATTTCCAAGACATTCTTGATATGTGAGGTGTGTGCGTTCGTTAAATCACGTTGCTGATTTGGCAGAACAACCTCCAGCCAATCCTTTCCAAACGATGGTTCCTGTCTCTTTAAATCCTTGAACAAAGTCTTTTTGAGTTTTTCCTGCCTCCGTCTGCTGTTGATCCCTCTTTGGAAGTGGCGTCCATGATCGCTCGACGATGGTGTGGATGAGCTAGAATCTCTATGGTTTCTTCCTTTCTTCTTGCTTCTCTTGATAGATCGATTCTTTTTCTTGCGCAGCATCTCTTTTAATAGTTCAATTCCGGATTCTGAGGAAGAAGTCTCCGATGTCTGATCAGATGACGTATATGAATCTGAGGTATCCTCGTTGCTGCTCTCAATGTACGAACGATGGGCTTTTCGGCGTTTATTTTGACCGCGCCCGCTGATTGATCGACTTTTTGAGCTTCGCTTTCCAAAGCTTCGAGTGCTTCTAGACGGCGTGGAACGCTTCCGCTTCACAATTGATTCCAGTGAATGAGCCTGAGCAAGCAGATCATGGACAATGTCTGACATGTTGTCCGAATTTGTTTCGATCGGACGAACATTTGACTGAGTTTGGTGTTGTGTGATGAGCTGCGGAATGGAATTGATAATTTGTGTCGTTACAGCTTTAATAAGATCTGCGTTGGAATTAGAAGAATATAGTTCGTCTGATTGAACTAAGGTTGACGGATCATTAGACTGCGTCATGATTGGATCTGGCACCCATTGTTTCGACACATGTCACCTGGGATCTCACTTGTTGAAGAGCACTGGTTTGGTGAAGGATTGAGTGGAAGGAAATCCTTCCGAAGTCTTTGACTCACGTCGTCTGCTTTGCCTTCACACTCAACTCGTTTGGGAAGTCTGAACGAGTGGCGAAAGCTGCGATGAACTGTGCGATGAGCTTGATCAATTCAGGGGCACTCGATCCTCATGTGATCGCCCCCCTCCTCGTTCCATTCGTCTCTGCTTATGATTTGTCGCTGGCGACGAAAGCTGTCGACACCTTCCGTCTCCTGGAGAAGAGAACTCATTTCACTCAAAACAAGATTGAGCTCAGTTCTCGTGTCAGTCGTTTGGTCGAGATTTTGGCTGATGCCTGGCTTTGTGAGGTTGTGAACTTTGCCAAGTCTGGTCTCAAACTTGATGAGTTCAGTTCGGAGTGGCGAAAGCAAATCACCCCTGATCAGTGTGACTCAACCATCGCGACTCGTCTGCAGAGACTTCTGAGTCTTCTGAGTTCTCTCCTCGAGCCAGTCGAGAGGAAAGAATGCGACGAAGTTGGAATCCTCTCCTCTCTTCACTCTCTGTCTGCTTCGACGAAGATCAGATTCGTTGAACTGTCTCTGAAAATCACTGTTTCCACCATCAGCGAGAAAGACCATCTCATCCAACATTTGTCAGTTTCACGTGACATTGTTTGGAGATGCCACACCCTCCTCGTTCGATTGGGGATGACAAATCTCATTGACGCATATCGCACAGTCATTCACACACTCAAACACCTCATCAAATCAGATGCGTCAGAGACATCACTCGAACAGCTGGTCGCCTTTTATGCTGAGAGACTGGTGGATGGGATTGACAAAAACCCAAAAGAGAGTTGGATGCTGATTTCTCGTCTCTCGGATTGGTCTCAACACCACAACACATTTGTGAATGGTGGGGCAGTGTGGAGGCGGATGGTTGAGAAAGTGAAAGAGGAAGGGATTGAGGATCAGCTGCCTCTGACCTTCACAATCCGCAGTAAAGAGCTGATGACTTGGCTTGGATGGAACTGTTTTGATGTGAATTGGATATATACTGCCCGACACGGAGTCCTGATCCAGCTGTAAAACTGTGATTTTTTTCTGAATCGAGAGACAATGTGTTTCAATTATCTATCAAAGATAATTGAGAGAGGTAGAGACCTTGTGCCAAAAAATTGGACACCAAACAATTCTGAATGACGTGAAAACTGAAAAATAAAAAAAATGATGGACATGCTCTTCGCGACATGACACGTGACTCACTTCATCCTGTTCGATCCCTCGAACTTTCATTTTTTTTAACAGTACGAGAGTATCACTCGAGGATGCTGTCACTGAATGAGAGAACGATGTTTTCATTACTTTCTTATGGGATCGAGTTCACACCTCACATGATTTTTGGACGAATGAAGTCTATTGTAACGTAAATTGCAGAATTTTCAAAACGAATTGAAACGAACGTTCACGAAATGTGTTTGATGAGGTTAAAGTTGGAAAAGATTGTTTGAAGGCCTTTCTGACCGATATTGCCCTGTTTGATTCTGAGAAGTTTTCTGTTTTTTCTTGTTTCATCCAGTTTTATCACTGAGAAGGAGCCGTGTGTCGTGGAGAGGGTCTATCTTTGTCTTGGTTTGTTACTTGATAGAAGAATCAGAGGTAGCTTCAAAAGCATACTGTTTTCACTGAAGAAAACTTTGGCAGAAAAACGAATCCCAACACATCCCCAAATCCTGAGAGATTGAGTTGTGAAGGAGGAACTCTGGGAGATTACCGGAGTGAGATTGGATTCATTTTTCAGGATGCATAGGAAGAAAAGGCTTATCTTGCTGATTTTCAGATCTCTCTTTAGTTGACCTATTGGTCTGTTCAGCAGTGTCCAGTCGAGGTGGGATTGTCCAGTCCAATGTCCAGTCTCCTATTTGGGCACCGTGAGATCTGACCCATGATTTTGGTCATTTGACTCCGAACATGATTTCTCCGCGAGATTGTTAACTGAATGTTTTGTCGTTGTGTACATGAAATGCGCCAAAATATAAACAATTCAAAGAAAAAGATATTTCTGTGTACAACTTTGTGACAGCCTGAATTGGCAATGTGAGATCTCGTTTTCTCCGTGTTATTCCGTCGGTAATATCGATTCGGTCCGTTCCTCCCATGATTCCTAAGTGGTGGATGCATCCGGACAAGCAACCTACTGCTGCTTCATCTCGTCCCGCCCGGCTTCCTTCGTCTTCACCAGAGCTTCGGCTGCATGCAGAGTGTCTTCTGCCCCTTCCTCCGCTGTGGAGACTCTGAGTTGTTCGCGGAAGTGGTGTTAAAGCTGGTGCGAGGCTGTGGAGGGAGATGAGCGTTCCTTGGCAAGGATTGCTGACTCCACTCTCACAAACGTGAAGAGAACGTTGTGGATCGAGAAGGTTGCTGTTAGCGGGTGTCGGTGATGTTTCTGCTCAGCGAAATGCTGCTCCTGTGCAGTGTCGCACACCTTTTGTTCGTTCGTCGGCAGCTTCGCCTTCTCCAGGTTGAGTGTGTGGAACACCTCTCGATTCTGTGTTTTGGAGTCCTGCACGGCAGCTAATCGTGCTATCAGCTGCTCAATCGCATCAGCCAGTGCGTCTGCTTCGTCGAACTTCTCTTCCTTCGCAGCGACATCCTGTTTTTCTTCAAATTGCGAATGTTCTGTCTGGAGCAGGAATTGGGCGGAGTCTCCTTGTGTAATGCATTTCATGTATATTTCTAGCTCCGATTGGGCAAATTGCTGCTTTCGAGAAAGGAGACCCTGGAGCGACTGCACGTGTGTTCAAAAAGTTGACATGATTGTGTGGATGACTTCAGACTGCTAAACAGGGGGTGTTTGCGTTCGTCGAGGAGTGTATTATGAGATTAGAGAGAGTGGAGATGAATGGATGTGTTTGTCTCTGGTGTATTGTGCTTTGAGAGGAATTACAGACATGGAGAGTGGGAGATCAGTATTAGGATGAACGGAACTTGATATATCATCTTGAATTGGAGTTTTGGTCACAATGAACGTAATCTGCGAGAAAAATTGTTTAGAGGCAGCTGGTAAGGCACTGTCTGTGATCTGTGGAATCTCAGGATGCTCATCAATTTGGGTTGGCTTCGGAGGTGTAGTAGGCTTGGTTGTAGGTTGATCTTCAATTGATTCATCATGTACGGAGCATTTTTCTTGTTTTTTTCGCTGGCATTGACGCTGATCATGGTATACACTTCTTGATCGGTCGTTTCGACATATTGTGTCAATCATCAAGAATTAGGTATCAATAACTCTTGAATTGGTGCCAAGGGGAAATCCATGCATAATGCTGCCATGTCTGTAGTTGTTGGAGGAGTTGCTGCTGTGAACAGGCACTTGTTCCAAGTCAAGTTCGATCAAAGAAGTCAACCCTGATGTTGTGGAATGTAAGCACCGTGTGTCGGAGTACCCCAACCGAATGAGATAGCCGCACCCCAATCCAAGTCCCGGAGAGTCGTTTTGAAGCAATCGGCAGTTTCCTTTTTCACGATGTCACTTTCACCATACTAACGCAATCCAATTCCCGAGAAACTGCGGGATTCCACAAAGATGAGTCTGTAGCTGGAGACAAGTGGAGCAGGATGTGAGTTATAGTTGTGACTAGGTGAGATCACATCGATGTGGGTGAGACAGCCAGCCAGACTGATATATCATGTTTTGAGGTCAGAATCCGAGGGAATGCGAGACAGAAGCAGATCTTGAATCAATTGGTGTTCTTGAGTTGGCGACGAACACGATAGTGGAGGTGATGATAGCCGACTGAGAATGAACTGATAGTCCTGTTAGAAACCCGCAGTCGTTCAGAAACCCGCAACGGGAGTCCAAAAAACCGCAACTTCAAGATCTCAATCACAATACTGCCTTTCACTCTATTATTCACATTTTCCTCCTATTTTCTCACATTTTTGAATTCAATAAATCACAATAAATTGTGAAATGACGAAATAAACACAGATCATTCTTGAGATGGTTGGCTGGCATTATGGACCTCTTCGTTCTGGATTCGTGATCGTGCTTGTCATTCTAGGTTGATAGTTGAGAATGGGAAAGTGGTTTGTTTCGTTATTTTCTGCCGTTTCCTTCCTTAGAATCATCCTCAAAGTGGATGATGGAAAACTTGCACCAGAATCGTCAAGGACAAGTAAAGTGTTGTGATTTTAGCTTCGTTCGTGTCTTTTGTCCATCTGAAAGAAGTTTGCTCGATTCTAAGCCCGATTAATCCATCACTGTTGACAGGTTGCGTGGTTGCTGATCCAGTCTGAATTCCATTGGTTTGATTGAGTAGTTCCGTTTCAGAAAAGGATTTGCATGGGAGGCACTCATTCTTCAAAAGGAACTCACGAATCAGATCATAGGCTGTGTAATAGAGATCATTGTTTGAAAAGTGGCCCATTGTATCCATGTTCTCTTCTCTGAGATGTGTTCTTTTTCTACAATCATTCCAAGAATCAATTTCATTCATGCAACAGAGAACGTTATGAAATGATGAATTCTCAAAAAAGGAGTGGCGGGTTTCTGACAATGGTTGCGGGTTTTTCTCAGATGGCGGGTTTCTAACAGTAGTATAGTAGACGATTTGGGAACCAGATTGAAATAGTCGTTGAAATCAGAAACGAAAAGTCAATTCCGATAGACCATTTCCAAATCTTGTATTCAAAGGAATTTAGGCCATTTCAATGATGCCAATATTTGACCTAAATTCCAGAAATATGTCCAATATTTCGACCTCATTTTAAGCGTCAATTTTGAAGCAAATTTTGGTCATATTCTAAAAATGTAGTCACTTTTTTCGATGTTTTTTCACTTTTGAACTCGAACAAAGTGAATCTAACTTGAGAACCACTTCGAAAAAAATCGAAAAAAAGTCTAAAATGTCGGAGACGATGTGAGTCGTCGATCAAAACAATCCTGATGAAAATCGGTTGAGAATTCGTGGAGCTACGTACCGAACTGTGGTCAAAAAGTGACAAAAAGTCGATTTTCAGATTTCGCTACTAACCACTACTTTATGTCTCAAATTCACCTCAAACATCTTCTAAAATTACAAAATCGATTTCAGAAGGTGAGATTCGCGATAAAAAACACTTTTTGGAAAAAAGTTTGATCCGACCCATTGAGGATTTTTACGAGTCGAAATTTTCGAGATAAGGTATGGACCCTGTCTTCCATCATCTTTCGCTCAGGAATCGTCCTCTTATGACGCCTTTTAGCATTAGATCGGTTAAGAACGCCTTTTGGCGACTTTAGGTATGAACCTTTTCACGTCACGATCCTTCGGACACTTTTTGTCAATTTTCATTTTTAACGATTTTCACGTCAACCACTTCACAATTACATTCAAGCGACGCTTTTTGAGATTTCGAGTTTACTGGTGACATTAGTTCTCTCTGGAGGGTCGGTTTTCACATCACACACTTGACACAACATTTCCGCCAACATTTTCACTATATGAATTTTTGTCCCTTTTTCTCCCACAAATCCTTCATTCTCACTGTCCGACAAAGCTGTGCTCAAATTTCGAGACACTTTTGTCGGATAGTTGTTCCAAAATGTCACATTTTCGTGTTTCAACATCTCACGTTTTCACCGTGTTTGTCACTTCAAAAACACCTTCAACCCCTTTCTTCTCTCATCTTTCTTTCACCATTTCACATTCAATCTCTTCGTCATTCCTCTTCATTTTCGTCATCTCACGAGCATTCTTTCGACCGTCTACACCTCACGAGCACATCACAACAACTCATTTTTTATCAACTTTTTTTGCTTAATTGGAACAAAAGAATGTGAATGAAGCAACAATGAAGTGGGCAAGTATGATAGCAAAGGCTGAGACGGAAGATGTGAAAATTGTGGGTAAGTATTGAGTTTGATGAACATCTTCATCTAAATTTCACAAAACTAGAGTACTAAAATGTAAATGAAGTGAGAATGAAACGATAAGGTGAAGTGACGTACCAGATCTGCACGATCTTGATCCTTTGTGTTTTGTTGGTACACAACTTCACCTTATGAACGGGTTCGTCAAAATTTCACAAACAAAGAGAAAAAAAGAGTGAGTGAAGTGAAAAGTAAACGATAAAACAAAATCTCGTACCAGATCTGAACGATCATTGTTGTTCGCGTTTCATTGGTACACCACTTCACTTTATGAACGGGTTTGGCAAAAATGTTTCTAATTAGAGTAAAAGTGTGAAGTGAAACAATGTTAGCAACGATAAAGTGAAGTGACGTACCAGATCTCTCCAATCATTGTTTTTCTCACTTCGTTGGTACACCACTTCACCTTATGAACGCGTTCATCAAAATTTCAGAAAACAAGAGTAAAAAACAATGATTGAAGTGAGAACTAAAAGATAAAACACATTCATGTACCAGATCTCACCGATCATTTCAGATTGAGTCTCGTTGGTACACCAGTGTGTTTTATGAAAGATTAGAGCAAAAATGTCAATAAAGAGATCAAAATTGTGAAGTGAAACAAGGTTTGACGTGATAAAACACATTCATGTACCAGATCTTACAGTTCGTTTTTATCTTGACGATCAAACATTTTTAGTTCTGTATTCCACTTCGTATTGATAAAAAAAGAGAATTGAAATCAAATAGTTGTGAAATGAAACGATAAGGTGAAGTGGTGTACCTGATCTGGATGATCACTTCAGATCGCGTTTTGTTGGTACACCGTTGTGTTTTAGAAAAAATGAAGAGCATAAATCGAAGAGTAGTGAAGTGTAAAAGGTGAAATGAAAGTTGAATGAAAGTAAAACAAAGTGGTGTACCAACGCATACAATTTTATCGATGAATCACGAAGTTTCTCGAAGAAAGATGAGGATCAAAATTTTGTTCACGTCATTTTAAATTTTAATTTTGTAAAAAAGTGAGAGACAATGAAAAAAAACTGACAATGAAGTGAAAATGAGAGGATAAAGTGAAGTGTTGTACCAGAAAAGAGAATGTCAAAAGTGAAGTGAAAATTCTGGTACGTCATTGTGTCTTATAAAGAGATAATACAAAAAAGAGAGCAAACCTGTTTCAAATATTCAGTGAACAGCACTTTCTGGTCATAAGACGCAATAGTGTACCTGAGTTTGATGATCACACAGATCGAGTACATGAAGATGTTTTATGAAAAGATGAATAAAAAAGAAGAGAATACCTGTTTGGTAAATCACGAGAGACATACTTTTAAGCGATAAAACGCATCTGCAGGCATCTGAGTAGTCCCATCAAAATAGGTAAAACTGGGATCAATTGATGTCAGTGCCTAAATTTGGACTGAGATCAAATTTCAACTCTTTTCCTTTGAGATTTTCTCATTATCACTTCATTAATCATGTTCAATTCACTTCTTGTTTTCACATAATGCTCTTCAATATTTCAGACAGCTCTTATTTCCCAAAAACACGCACGATCACAATCACCAACACTTCTTTTTTCGATGTATTCCCTTCATTGACTTTAGTCAGTGAGAAAAAACCATCAAAGAAGACATAATAACGCATTATCGACTTGTTTTAATAATTATTGTTGTAGAACAAACTGAAACAGCAGCACCCAAAGTTTGCATTTTCATGATCTATGAAGTGACCATTTTCCTTTTTACTTTTTTTTCCATTCAAATATCATATATAAGAAGACTTTTTTGAA
This sequence comes from Blattamonas nauphoetae, assembly GCA_033064195.1. Classification (NCBI taxonomy): domain Eukaryota; phylum Preaxostyla; order Oxymonadida; genus Blattamonas; species Blattamonas nauphoetae. The sequence continues at coordinate 13,270 of JARBJD010000236.1, read as the reverse complement.
ATGAAAGAAACGAAATGGTATTGTAGGTATTTAGTGGGATCAGATCCGACTGGGATCACTGGGATCAAATCAGAAGCCTGCGCATCTGTGTACCTGATCTTCAGGTCCACTTTCGGTTTGATCGGCGTTGGTACATAAGTAAGTTTTAGGAAAGAATGAATTCAAAAATGGAGCAAACCTGTTCAAAACAAGTCGGGAATGAAACCACCGTTCATAAAACAATGTGATGTACCTAAATGAGAGGAGAAGAAAAAAGTCGATGATCGAGAACAAGAATGAGATGTCAAAAAAGAAAAGAGAACAAATGTGAAAGTAGAAAGTGAAACACACCTAAACGAAACAGTAAAGAACCATCAGGAACGAGAAGGGATGATCATGTCCCATTGAGGTACTTTCTCTGATCAAACAAGACTGATCGAACCCATCGATGTGAGGATCGAAGTCTCGGAAGATCCCTAATGATTAAACAACGATTGAAAATTTATTTTTGAATTTTTTAATTTGTATTAAATGAATCCAACTGAGATGTACAACGAAAGACGTCGAGTATGTTCAGAACAAGCATTAATTGAATCAATGAAAGAAGAGAACTGTTCGCTAGTCTCTGGGTATGTCAGAAATAATGTGCCGGTGACGTATGTTCATGAGGGAGTTGAATGGAGAATAAAACCAAAGTTGTGGAATCAAGGAAACCGACCACACATTGCAAAACGTCGACACTACACTCAATCATTCGTCGAAAATGCATTAAAGAAATACAATTGTGAGCCCGTCGGTGAGTACACCAAAGTTCTGGTTCCATTCACATATCGAGAGATTGGCGGAAGTGAAGTGTTCAGAATTAGACTTGATTCCTGGTTTAAGGCACCGAAAAAGCCCCATCAGAGAAAACAGAAATAAACGCTCAACTTTTTTTATTTTCGGATTTTTTAATTTGTAGTAAATGGCGGCGACACTGAAATTTGTCACAGACAGCATCACGAAAATTAGAACACTATTTCCAAACACCACCTTTGAATTCAAGGATGAACATGGCTATGATCGAACATATAATCCAAACATTAGAAACTACCAACATCATCGTGCATATCTCTTGTCAATGCTCAAGAATCCAGATCTCCATTTTGAAGGAGAGATAAGGAATATTACCAACTATCAGATTGATGATTTTATTCACAAACTGGAAGAGCACAAAAACAATGCAATGATGAATGAAGAAGACAGCAAAGCAAGAATGCAAATCATGAAAGAAAATCCAAGAGTGAACAAAGATGAACTGAAAAAGCAAGTGTTCAAAATGACGTGGAAGCTGAAATCAATTGAAGAGAAGCTGATGGATCATTGGATGAAGAATCTGTTAATCATTCAGAAGAAAAATGAACAAATGGAAAAGAGAGAAGTGCAGACATTTGAGGGATTTGAAGAATGCATATTATTAGCTGAACCACGAGACAAAGCAGCATTCAATTCTTGTCTCATGAATGCACGAAGGAAGTTCAAAAAGAATGAGGTCGAGAAGGTTGAGGATAATGGAAAACCATATCAGTTGTACTTCCACAATCACTTGAAGAACGTTGAAGAAATCACAACCTTCATCAAAGCAGTGTTCGACAAAGAGAAAGATCATCCATTCAAGATTAGTATTGACTTTGGAAAGATCATCGAGAGAAAAGACAAAGATGAGACAACTTACAATGACTTCAGACCAGAATTAGAGAACACATCGAAGAGTTTTCCGACAGTGATCAGAAGTTCAGGAGACATCAATGAGTACTCAAAATATGCGATCAATCTGATCAAAGAATCTCAAGAGAGAACACTGATGGATACGAAGACAATGTACATCGCATTTCACTCCATTCTGGTTGCAGTCTATCGATTTCCAGTTGCAGGAAAAGCTAATGCAATTCTCACTGAACACATCAAAACGAGGAATGTTCGATACATCGATTCTGAGTACAACATCTGTTTCTTTCAATCAATATCGTTCCTCACACTTCCTGAGGTTCCTGGCAAGAAAATATCAATCAATATGAGAAACGTTGAAGCAAAGCGATTGTTCGCTGTACATAAGAAGCTGACCCATCTCAAACCACATCAACTGACTGAGCACTTGCGCAACTATCCTGGATTTGATATTGCATGTGATATGGAGACAGTCATGCAAGAATTTAACATCACAGTTCACATTTATGAATACGATGAAGACAAGAAGCGTTACTTCCTCAGTCAATCGTACATCAACGACAATGATGATGCAAGAGTTCTTCCCATTCTGATGATTCCACTTACAGCCACTCTCGTTCATGTGATGTTTCTTGTTGATCCTGAGAAAATCACTGGATACAAGCTCTGTCCGTATTGTCAATCAAGAGGATTCCAAGTGAAGAATAAAAACTTCAGTAGAGATTTTGAGAAGCATCTCAGAGAGTGCAAAGAACTTGATGGAAAACATGTGAAGAAGATCTCACTTGACAAGACACCAAGACCATACGTTCCACATATTCTCAACAATCGAACATTTGAATTTCTGATGGCACACAAAAGACAGGACGAATTCAAACCAACACAATACTACATCACATACGATTTCGAAACAATGGAGGATCTCATTCTTGACAATCTATTCTCTGATGACAATACACAATTGATCTCACACTTGAAACCTCTCTCAGTTGCATCAGCAATCAAATCAAAATCAGGAGTGAAGTCAATCTACTTTGATCTTCGAGATGGAAAGGACTTTGTAAAGCAATGGATCAGAGAACTCTTCAAATATGCAGAGACAGTACGGGATGACAACCTGTACGAAGACCCAGAGATTCCGTCACAAAATCAAGTCAGTGTCATTGGATTCAACAGCTCCAGATTCGACATCAATCTCATCTTTCGTGATCTCGTAGACAAAGATTGGAAAGTGGTGAGCTTCCTTGGATCAACAACAAAGTACAAACAAGTATTGATCAGACACGAGAAAACACAACAGGTTCTTCGCTTTATTGACATGATGTCATACACAGGACCAATGACATTGGATAATGCAGTCAAAGCTTTCGGAGGAAACACTACACTCCAGAAATCATTCTTTGCTTACGAATCATTCGACTCATCAGACTACGACACAGTGCTGAGCAAACAAGAACCATTCTCCAAATATGAATTCTACTCCAGTTTGAACAACAGTGAAATGTCCGACACAGATTACAAACTTTACCTTGATGATTGGAAGAAGCAAGGATTCAAGAACAGATGGGACTACCTGAAATTCTACAACATCAGAGACGTCGAATGCATGATTGCACCTCTGGATAATCTGATTGATCTGAACTTCCAATACAAAGTGGATATGTTGCACAATCTCTCACTCTCAGCCAATGCTTCAGCAATCAAGTATGCATGTGCCTACAAAGACTTTGATATCGACGATGATTTCAATGGAGTGGATCAATCTGGTGAAATAAAAATCACCAAACAATACTGGAAGTACAAGGTTGCATCGTACATTTATCAAGACCAGAAAGCTCATCGCAGCACTGACAAAAATGTCACTGAAGCGGATTACGACTGGTTTGTTCAACAGTGCAAGAGAGTGTGCTACATCTGCAAGAGTCACTTCTCACAAGCAGTGCGACCAACATTAGATAGACTCGACAATTCAAAAGGACATTCAAAAGAGAACGTGAAGATCTGCTGTGATTACTGCAACACCTACAAGTCAGACAAGGACGAGCATCTCACTCGATTGAGAATTCAACTGAAGAAGTATTGCATCTGGAAATCACTACCAATGACTCTGACACACGAGCAAACATATCACAAACTCAGAGCAGCTGAGACTGGTGGATTATCGAATGTTCAACATCGACAGAACATTAAAGACGTGACACCAATGAATCACTTCACATATGAAGATGGAAAAGTTGTCTCCACTGATACAGAACATAAAATGACTCACGTCTGTGGTGTTGACTTTAATTCCCTCTATCCAAGTGCTTTCTCATCAATCAAGAACAAGAACAATCCATACACGAATCACAGAATGTACATGCCAGGACGATGCATATTCACCGCAACAGGAGATAAAGAATGCCGTAAGATTATCGAAGACAAAAATCAGAAGACATTGTTCGTTGCAGAACTGAAAGGACACATCGACGAGAAGTACATAAATGATTTCATTAACTTCACACCAATCTTCAGAAACATTGTGGTCAATACAACAGAAGAGAACATTGGAGAGAAGACATATTCACTGATGAAGAAGCATGGATTGAAGACTGATGACAAACAAAGAAAACTGACCCAACTCTTGAGCACACACGATCAGTATATGTTCTTTTCGACATACTATCTGTGGTTCCTCATCGACTATTGCCACTTCATTATTGATGACGTAAAGAGTGTGATGGTCTTTTCGAGACATGCTGGATTTGAACCATTTGTGACTTCATTTATGAATGACAGAATAGAAGCAATGAAGGTTGGAAACAAAGGAAAGGAACAGTTCTGTAAGACCAACTTGAATGGAAGTTATGGATACGATGGAATGAACACTGAGAAATACAACTCAATCACAATCTGCAATGAGAAGAGAACATATTTGAAACAGATGATGAAAGGATTTGTGGCGACAAGAGAGATCAACGAGGACAACTACATCGTGATTGAAGACAGAGAGAAAGCTTCATGCAAGACATGTCTGCAAGAAGCAGTATTCACACTCGACAATGCCAAGTTCTGGTATCTGATTTTCATCTACAACTTCATGTACAAGTGCTTAGACATGAACAAGATCCATTTCTGTGAGGGAGACACAGACTCTGCTTATTGGGCAATTAGTGGTGATCCAAATGCAGGTATTCATCAACAATTTGAACATGTTATTGCTGAGAAGGAATTCTATGATGCACACAAATACGAATGGTTTCCCAATCCTGAAAAAGGAGTTGATGATGAGAAGAAACTGTTGGGACTAGCTATTGAAAAGGAAGGTGAACAGATGATCTGTCTTGCACCCAAGTGTTACTCTCTCGATGAGAAATGCAAAATCAAAGGAGTGTCTCTGAAGAAAACAAACATCACGAGTGACGATTATGTGAAATGTCTTAATGGAGAGAAAACTGTGACTACAACACTGAACTTCACCGTAAAACGGTTCAAGCATCAGAATGATGCGTTCCAGACGAGAAGAATCGTGAGCGAAGAGAATACAAATGGATTTGAGATAGCAAAAATACAACAACAGAAACTCAGTCTCAGTGGAATCCATCTGAAAGCAATCGTACTTGAAAATGAATCGTGTCCTCCATTCATTCATGGACTGAAAGCTACTGATTTTATCATTGAATAAACGCAAACTTTATTTTTGTATAAATGAATACACGACAGATTAATACTTTAGTGAATAGACTTCTTCGGTGCACACAGCATTCTAAAAACGAAATAGTCGAAAAGAAATGGACTTTAACTAACGTTTTACCTGTCTATCATGGCGCTGATTCGAATGGACCTTTTGATGGAAATGATGAAACATACTTCGAGGATTGGTTCAATGGAGGTTTATCTCCTGAATTATCACTACCTGATGGAAGAAGAGTAGTTCAACAATTTGTAAGCAACTTCCTAGGAGTTCGTATTCGGGATAGCACTGCTAAACTTGCATTCGAAGCATATCAATTTTATCATCACGAGGTGACTCAGAGAGTGAATTTTTCACCACGGATTCGAAGACCTGCAGAGGCAAGACCAATACCAATTCCAGTGCAAAGACCAATAGCAATTCAATCACCTGAAGACCTAGTTCTTCCTGGACAGATGAGAAACTTGAAATCAATGGGGTTTGAATATGAATATCCAATGAAGGAGAGGAGATTTGAAGAGGAGGATGATGATATCATTATTCCCAATCCACCAATGTCAATCAGAACAACTGCGTCCAAACACCCTGTGAGAGAGATCAGACACTACGAACCGACGACACAGCAAGTACTCAATAAGTTGGGACGAATGAAAGGATTGTTTGATCATCAACAGAGAAATGATTCAGAAGATGAACAGATCAAAGCTGAGAACTCAATCATGAATAATCAAAAGCAGATGGAACACTTTATTACCTCACACATTCTGGATGCAAATAAGATGAACAGAGACACATTTGTTCGAGCCTCAATAAACAGAAAGATTGCGAACGAAGATCTTGACTTCATTCTGACTCACACAAAACAAATCCCATTCGGAGGAAGATCATTTCAGGATTGGTATGAGGAATTTGATCACAGATGGAGTGTTGCACATCCGAGGAAGATTCAGAGAGAAAAAGGAAGTGACAGAATGAGAATTGATCCACCAACAATTCCTAAAACAACGGAAAAAATTGTGTATCCTTTTCGATCAAAAATGCAGTTCATGTCGAAAGCAATAACAGGTGATCCACAGAAGACATCAGACAGAAAAGTACCTCAGAATTGTGATCGACCATACTTTTCTCCCAAGTTTGGATCATGGGAAATTGATCTCGTTTTCATTCAATCACCAACATCGAAAACAGTTCTGCAGATATACCTCTTCGCAATTAACATCAACACTAAATACCTGGTTGTCATTCCAGTACTGGATAAATCATGGAGCAAAGTCAAGACTGCAATCAATGATCTGATTAATCATCGTGGAGTTCATGTCAACAACATTCGAGGTGATGGAGAAGCATCAGAGTTTTTCAAGGATCAGAACGTCAGTACATATTTCACAAGCTCACCATTCACAAATCACAATAGAATTGTCGATCGAGTGATATGAACAATCAGGGATGGATTCCAAGACAATGCGACACAAATGGCCAATCATTCACTGATGAATCAGATGGTGGAATTCTACAACATGACTCCGCATCGAGCGTACTGGAACAAGTTCACTCCACAGCAAGCACAAAACAATCGAGAGATTGAAGCACTGTATATCTCCAGTTGTGAAGAACAATTGAAGATCATTCAAAGACAGCAGACAACACAGATGCTATGGAAGTACAAGCCATGAAACATTCTACCAATTCACCTTGATTTAGACAAGACTGTTGCCAAGTTTCAGAAGAAGCGTAGGCAGTTTCAATTCGTGGGGAAATTCATTGAATACAAACACGGTAATGTTGTAGCTACTCTGCTGAATGGACTCACATGTTTGTCAAAAGTTGTCTACGTTCCAATCCAACACACAAAATTCCATGCAGACTCAATTGACGACTTAACGCCAGAGTTCATTGCTGAGTTCGGTCTTCTCTGACCTCAGAACTTCGTTCGCTTCAATTTAAACGAATCTCAAAAATGTTTCAGATATTTTTATTTCACTTAAATGTCATCTCTACAGATTTTAGAACCGTTTGATCCAGAACAAAAGGAGTTCACAAACATCCACGACTTTCAGAGATACTTGGAGAAGAATAAAAAAGAACTGAATGAGTACACAACTCAGAAACTGAATAGGATGATTCAAATCGATGGATACAGAATAACAAAAATAAGAGGTGAGATTGCACTGAGGAAACGATATGTCGATGCTTCCACTCCTCCTAATTCACTATCGATTGATCAAAGATTATCAGACATTGAAGAATCAATTCGAGCGCTGACTGACTCAATTGGAAACCGTATTCAAGAATTATCGGACAGTCCGGTTTAACCCTTCTTTGTTGATCTCTGTCAGAGCAACTCCATCAGTGTTGTATCGAAGAATGACTGCTTCACATTTTTGTTTCCTTTGGTAGACATTCCAGAATTGTCGAATATCAATTGGTGAGTTCAACTGAGGATAGACTCGACTGATTCGTTCTTTGTTGAATCCTCCAAAAATCCACATCGAATCGATGTTTGACTTCATGTCAGCTGACAAACTGAAGAGCTCATGCATTGTCAGAAAGAATGTGAATTTCGGTTGTCGATTTTCCAATAATAAGTCCATCATTGTCATTCTATTTTGGATGTTCTACGTTCCCAAGGATTCTACGACAGTCATCAAGAAGGATAATCGTTTGGAGATTCTTCACTGAGAAGTCATCAATGTAAAGTGAGTCAAAGAGATTCTCTCTGCATTCATCTGTGATTCTGTTCTGCCATTGATTGTCCATAATTTCTTCATACGCAGCTTTCGATTCAGAGAGTTCCAACAGAAATGGAAATGCTTCATCGTATTTGACTTTCACATAAGGAACGTTCAATATTGGTTTGAATTTATCGAAAGTCGGATCAGTGTTCTTATCAGTGACGAAGACAAACAAGTGAAACAATTCATTCCCAACTCGAACATTCTGGAGCTTGGCAACTTCCCGAAGAGCATTTAAGGTTTTTCCACTTCCTCTATTCCCAACGAGGACATTGACACTATTGCGATTGAAATTCAAGTCTGGATGTATTTGTGATTGCACTTCATGAGACACATTCCTACTAGATGCTTCACTCAATTTAGCATTCACGTATGCTGTTAGAGATAAGGGTTCCACCCTCCGCGAAACCTCTGGTTTAGCCATATTCGATTTGTTCATTTATGATTTAACTCTAATTAAAATATACTTTTGGTTTTTTTATTTTGTATGAAAACACACAATGTCACAAAAGATAGTGTACGTTCAACCACAAAGAAAAGCACAAGCGAAGAAACCAAGAATGAGATACGGACCGGAGACTCAAGCAGCATTGAAACGAATCTATGCCGACGATGATATTCAAACCAGACGCAATGATGCTCTGTGTAGTCTTCCATCAGCACGTGAGTATATTACAAGAACAGGACGAAATTGGACTGCGAAAGTAGAACAATATGGACAAGTTCCTGATGTGATGGTCTACGATAATGATACTGGAGATTTGATTGCAGTCAATGGTGCTATGCTAACTCCGTACAACAGTAGACCAGTCAAAGAGACATACTACGCCATGAATCCAACTCCAGATATGCGAAGACAGAAACCATACACATCATTCAATCAAGAGAATGGAAGGAGAATCAAAGCGGTGCATAGGAATTTCCTCAAAATGGAACATACGATTTGCCAACCAAATATCGAGACATCAGCTATGAAGAGATGAAGACTAAACGATCTCAACAACCATATGCAATAGTGAAGAGAGCTGTTGGTGAACACATGACAGACACATTGGGAATAACTCGTGCAAATCGAAGCAATCCAGCTGATCCCAGCAAGAATGTGTTAGACAATATGGTGTTCAATTCAATTCAATCACAGATTGCATCACTGATGTGGGATCAATGGCTTCATGATCATGTTCAGGACTACAATCCCAGTATGAAACAAAAGAAAGCCTTCAAGGATCAGATTTATCCAGTGTTTCTCCAAATGATCACTCAAGATACAACGTATTTATCGGAATACTGTACTCGCTATTCAACTCACATATCAACAGAAGTTAATAAACTGAAAGCCAAAGCATTCAAAACAGTCACAGATGATGATATCAGTGGATTCCAATCTGAAATGCCTGGATATTATCGATTCGCACAGTTGGACAGTTCTGGAATGGGAGCTATCGATCGAGCAGAAATGTGAATTTAAAAACATTAATATATATTTTTTATTTTTATAGAAAGTGATGCAACCAATTCTAAGTTGTCAATTTACAAAACACACAAGTTCTTCTTCAGTACCAACATCAATCACCAACAATGTCATCATCGAAGATAGGAGCAAAGCTGGCGTAGATAATAGAGGATCGAAGATGGAGATGGAAAGAGTGTGCTCTGAACCTGTGGTAACTACTGAACGAGGTGCTTATGATCCACCACTGGAGACATATCCATCAGCGCCAATTCAAAGCCGTTCAATTCCACTACGAGAATACACGTCTAACATTTCAGCATTCAAAGATCAGCTCCTGCTCGTCTACAAGAATGCATTCGCATGTGAAAAGAAACTATTGAATAACCTGATTGAACCATCGAAGAAACTGATCACAAACCAAAGTGATTTTTGTGCACTGATTGCGACTCTCACTGGAATCAATGATGTGGTGATCGAATTGGATGATTTATCTGACAAGTGCCTCTGTCTGAATAAACTCCCAATCTTTCGAACAATATTCAAGATCCTCGTTGGTGGAAAAGATATGAGTATTGCCTACAATGAAGCATACAACACAATTCTCAATTATGGCATTTCTCTGACGAAAGCGATTCCCCGCTAAAATTATAAATGAATTGTATTTTTATTTTTACTTAAATAGACTTCGTCTCTTCAACACAATTTCTCAAAATTGCATAAATGGCACCAGGAAGTTTCAACAAACTCAAAAATATCGGCAAGCAATTCTTTCAATTCATCAAACCTCTAGCTCCACCATTGCTTCAAGTCGGTGGTGGATTGCTCTCTCAAACGAACAGTAAATTCGGACAAACCGCGGGTGGAATACTGAATGGATTAGGTGGAATGATGGACGTTTATCAACAAAATAAGGCGATTAATCGTCAACAAAAACCGCAGATGATTGAGTACGAACCACCTCGAAATGGACGATTCTCAAATGATGATATGCCACTCTCGTCAAATTCCAAAATTCAATTCAAAGGATAAACATTCACTAGTATTCGAATATTTTTATTTTCCTAAAAATGGCACCAGGTTGGTTATCAAAATTGGCAGCAGTCGGAAAAAACATACTCAGAGTTGGAGCTCCATTTCTAAATCTTATTCCCTTCGTTGGACCACTGATTTCTAAGGTCGCACAGACAGGTGTTGAGATGATACCAGATGTGAAATCGGATCAGCAAATCCACGCAGAAAAGATGGCACAATATGAGCAAGCAATCAATGAAGGAAATACACCAGTTGCACACAAACTCAGAGGAGAAATACTGAGACTGGAAGAAAAGCTGAAGCCGAAACCAAAGAAGAAGAAAGTGAAAAAGAAATAAGCAAGTTTTTTTTTTATTTTTGATAAAATGAACTCACATATAACACATCTGACAAACAAAAGAACTGGAGCATCATCATTGACTGGAAATACAACTGGATCAATCAAGTACACTCGAGATGATATTGGTCAAATACAACAACAACTCATGTCTGAACATCACATTAATTATCTTCTGAATGATGGAGCACACAGTACTTCCATTCAGGAATTAAAACCATCCGAGAATTCACGATTCTACAAAGGACAGGAAATAATCATTCCGTAGACTGGTAATCAAGACATTTGTCAAATCGATGATTCCTTCATTACGTTCACAATGACAGCAAGGCTTAAAGTGAATAATTGGAAGACAAATTCCAGTAAAAATGGATCGTACATGAATGAGAGGATATTCATATTCGTTGGACTCAAACATTCGGCATCAATCTTTCGTGACCATACTGTTCTTCACAACAATCAGAGAATCATCAGCACAACAACTAATGACGTGTCAATGGAGTCTCACATCGACAATATGATCAAGCCAAAGAGTCAATTGGAGAATCGTAAACATTGTCACACACCTTGGCAGAATGCTTGGAATCACGATGAATCTGTTGCTGGTGTTTATATTCCACTTTCTGATTTCACAACAACTTCTGGAACTGGTGTATTTAAAGACGCAATTGATGTTCCAATTCGTGTGTCAATCAATCTGGAAGATCTTCTCATTTTCTCTGGAATGACTGACTATCCTGCATGCCTCTTTGGAGATTTGAAATTAAGTGTACACATGAATGAGGATGCGTTTGTTTGTTGTCCAGTTAATCCTGAACTCACTCTGAAGAACACACTTTCATTTATCGTTACTGGGACAGCAGCAGCGCCTAAGATAAAAGCTTCAATTGCGGATTGTATTCAACATCGTCCATATTTCTTAGACAATCTCGTAACCTCATGCACAAAGAACTTCGTTCAAATTGGCCAATCATTTCTTCAACCAACAGTTACGAAAGACATTGTGTATTCATCAGCTGGTACAGTCACGACAGAACCAGAATATGTGGATCAGTACATCTCACTAAACATCACCGAGTATCAAATTGATGATGTGTATTGCATGAGCTCTGGATACAATATGAAAGAAATTGCGAAAGAGAATCTGAAGCAGATGTACACAAATCGTCCTGGAACAATTCCAGCAGAAAAGATATCGTTCTATCCATTTCAGAAGACACCAACTGAAACAGGAATTAATTGCACTCAACAAATGGTGGTTGTTAATGCGAAGGATATTATGCTCCTCTTCCGTCACTACGACAATGAAGTCACTTGTTTCCACAATCCAATGCAGAAGGATATCCAAGTGAATCTACTCGACAAATACTATCCAGATCAACCGACTACAACTATTGGAGCTCGCTTCTATCAGTTCGCATTATCAACTCTCAATCTCGATTCGTACCTCGCTGTTCCTGATGATTTGGAGCGATCACTGACGGATTCTCTCGTTGAAGAGAAACTCACTGGTGACGGAACATATCCCAATGAAACAATGACAAGAGTTCGTCCAGTTCATGACAATACTGACTTCCTTCTGTGCTTTCCCACTCAGAGAAGTGGATGTCCAACGAACTGCAATGATTCCATCAGTTCAAAAGGAAACACTGCGGTCACTTTGAGATCGCATCCAATCTATCAAGGTAATCTCGATACATACTATAATGTATACAACCCAAGTCAAAGTGGTGGAAACATGACAACATTTACTCATCCTCCTGCACCAATTTTAGCAAACAACACCCACATGGTGGTATTACGATACAGCAATGGCAAACCAAAAGTTGAGTACTACCCAAATCACACATTGAAAGCGTTGCACAAAGATTTAGGAATCATGTAGAGACAAAACAGTAAAAGAAAATTATGATATTGTATTTTTATTTTTCAATAAATGAGAAGTATCAGATCAAATCAATCCAAACCAACATCGACATTACTCTGAGCAAACGGAAGTCCAATCATACTTGCCAAAACAATGGATTCAGAGCCACACATTTATTCCATCCAAGAAGTGCATCCAACGAATCCACCTATGCCTTGCAGAATCGGAGATGAGATTGAAGTTCCACTGTGTTATGATGGTCATGATGTGACTGAGTTTGCGAAGAGTCATTTACGAATAGATCTTTACGATCACTGTTCCGTATGAGCAACTGACGACAGACAGAAACTACTACCCTAACAATGTTCTACGGATATAAGTCATCATCAGATGCAATTCGAGATATGAGACTCGTCGACAGTAAAGGAAACATCATTGACAATACACTCCAGAATAATCATGTTCACGAATCACTTTGTATCATACATCC
>JARBJD010000235.1:0-118319 GCA_033064195.1 Blattamonas nauphoetae | reverse complement strand
CAAAATGTTTCAGATATTTTATTTCATTCAAATGTCATCATGAAAATATTAGAACCGTTTGATCCTGAGCAGAAAGAGTTCACAAACATCCACGACTTTCAGAGATACTTGGAGAAGAATAGAAAGAACTGAATGAGTACACAACACAGAAACTGAATAGGATGATTCAAATTGATGGATACAGAATTACAAAAATAAGAGGTGAGATAGCACTGAGGAAACAATATGTTGATGCTTCCACTCCTCCTAATTCACAATCGATTGATCAAAGATTATCAGACATTGAAGAATCAATTCGAGCGCTGACTGACTCAATTGGAAACCTAATTCAAGAATTATCGGACAGTCCGGTTTAACCCTTCTTTGTTGATCTCATTCAGTGCTACTCCATCAGTATTGTATCGAAGAATGATTGCTTCACATTTTCTGTTTCGTTGATAGACATTCCAGAAATGTCGAATATCAATTGGTGAGTTCAACTGAGGATAGACTCGACTGATTCGTTCTTTGTTGAATCCTCCAAAGATCCACATTGAATCAATGTTTGACTTCATGTCTGCTGACAAACTGAAGAGCTCATGCATCGTCAGAAAGAATGTGAACTTCGGTTGTCGATTCTCCAGTAGTAAGTCCATCATTGTCATTCTATTTTGGATGTTCTACGTTCACCTAGGATCCTACGACAGTCTTCAAGAAGGATAATCGTTTGGAGATTCTTCACTGAGAAGTCATCAATGTAAAGTGAGTCAAAGAGATTCTCTCTGCATTCATCTGTGATTCTGTTCTGCCACTGATTGTCAATAATTTCTTCATACGCAGCTTTCGATTCGAGAGTTCCAACAGAAATGGAAGTGCATCATCGTATTTGACTTTCACATAAGGAACGTTCAGTATTGGTTTGAACTTTATCGAATGTAGGATCAATGTTCTTATCAGTCACGAAGACAAAGAGATGGAACAGTTCATTCCTAACTCGAACATTCTGGAGTTTTGCAACCTCTCGAAGAGCATTAAAGGTTTTTCCACTTCCTCTATTCCCAACGAGGACATTGACACTGTTGCGATTGAAATTCAAGTCTGGATGAATCTGTGATTGCACTTCATGAGACACATTCCTACTTTGATGCTTCACTCAATTTTGCATTCACATATGCTGTTAGAGAGGTTTAGATATTCTTCATTTGTGATTTAACTCTAATTAAAATATACTTTTGGTTTTTTTATTTTGTATGAAAACACTCAATGTCACAAAAGATAGTGTACGTTCAACCACAAAGAAAAGCACAAGCGAAGAAACCAAGAATGAGATACGCAGCAGAGACTCAAGCAGCATTGAAACGAATCTATGCCGACGATGATATTCAAACCAGACGCAATGATGCTCTGTGTAGTCTTCCATCAGCTCGAGAGTATATTGCGAGAACTGGACGAAATTGGACTGCGAAAATAGAACAATATGGACAAGTTCCTGATGTGATGGTCTACGATAATGATACTGGAGATCTGATTGCAGTCAATGGTGCTATGCTAACTCCATACAACAGCAGACCAGTCAAAGAGACATACTATGCAATGAATCCAACACCAGACATGCGAAGACTGAAACCATACACATCATTCAATCAAGAGAATGGAAGGAGAATCAAAGCTGTACATCGGAATTTCCTCAAAAATGGAACATACGATTTGCCAACCAACTATCGAGACATCAGCTATGAAGAGATGAAGACCAAACGATCTCAACAACCATATGCAATAATGAAGAGAGCTGTTGGTGAACACATGACAGACACATTGGGAATAACTCGTGCAAATCGAAGCAATCCAGCTGATCCCAGCAAGAATGTGTTAGACAATATGGTGTTCAATTCAATTCAATCACAGATTGCATCACTGATGTGGGATCAATGGCTTCATGATCATGTTCAGGACTACAATCCCAGTATGAAACAAAAGAAAGCCTTCAAAGATCAGATTTATCCAGTGTTTCTCCAAATGATCACTCAAGATACAACGTATTTATCGGAATACTGTACTCGCTATTCAACTCACATATCAACAGAAGTTAATAAACTGAAAGCCAAAGCATTCAAAACAGTCACAGATGATGATATCAGTGGATACCAATCTGAAATGCCTGGGTATTATCGATTTGCACAGTTGGACAGTTCTGGAATGGGAGCTATAGATCGAGCAGAAATGTGAATTTAAAAACATTAATATATATTTTTTATTTTTATAGAAAGTGATGCAACCAATTCTAAGTTGTCAATTTACAAAACACACAAGTTCTTCTTCAGTACCAACATCAATCACCAACAATGTCATCATCGACAACAAAGGATCCAATTCTGGAAGATCAAAGCTCGAAGATCGAAATGACCAGAGCGCTAATGTGGAGATGGACCATGAACGAGGCGCTTATGATCCTCCATTAGAGACCTATCCATCAGCACCAATTCAAAGCCGTTCAATTCCGCTTCGAGAATATACATCCAACATTTCAGCATTCAAAGATCAACTATTGCTAGTTTACAAGAATGCATTCGCTTGTGAAAAGAAACTACTGAATAATCTCATTGAACCATCGAAGAAACTGATCACCAACCAAAGTGATTTATGTGCACTGATTGCTACACTCACTGGGATCAATGATGTGGTGATTGAACTGGATGACCTGTCTGACAAGTGCCTATGTCTGAATAAACTACCAGTGTTTCGAACCATTTTCAAGATCCTCGTTGGTGGAAAAGATATGAGCATTGCCTATAACGAAGCATGCAACACTATTCTCAATTATGGCATTTCTCTGACGAAAGCTATACCCCGTTAGGGCAGAAATCTCTTCTGAGATTATTTCCTCGTTAAAATTATAAATGAATTGTATTTTTTATTTTTACTTAAATAGACTTCGTCTCTTCAACACAATTTCTCAAAATTGCATAAATGGCACCAGGAAGTTTCAACAAACTCAAAAATATCGGCAAGCAATTCTTTCAATTCATCAAACCTCTAGCTCCAACATTACTTCAAGTCGGTGGTGGATTACTCTCTCAAACGAACAGTAAATTTGGACAAACAGCAGGAGGAATACTCAACGGATTAGGAGGAATGATGGACGTTTATCAACAAAATAAAGCGATCAATCGTCAACAAAAACCACAGATGATTGAATATGAACCACCTCGAAATGGGAGATACTCCAATGATGATATGCCACTCTCGTCAAATTCCAAAATTCAATTCAAAGGATAAACATTCACTCGTATTCGAATATTTTATTTTTATTAAAATGGCACCAGGTTGGTTATCAAAATTAGCAGCAGTTGGCAAAAATATACTCAGAGTTGGAGCTCCATTTCTGAACCTAATTCCCTTCGTTGGACCACTGATTTCGAAGGTTGCACAGACAGGTGTTGAAATGATTCCAGACGTGAAATCGGATCAGCAAATCCATGCAGAAAAGATGGCTCAGTATGAGCAAGCAATGAATGAAGGAAACACTGCAGTTGCGAACAAGCTCAGAGGCGAAATACTGAAGCTAGAAGAAAAGCTGAAACCGAAAGCGAAGAAACCAAAAAAGAAAAAGTAACTAGAGTTAAAGCATAAATGTTATTTTTTATTTTTGATAAAATGAACTCGCATATAACACATCTGACAAACAAAAGAACTGGAGCATCATCTTTGACTGGAAATACCACTGGAAGGATAGAATACACGAGAGATGACATGGGTCAAATTCAACAACAACTCATGTCCGAACATTTCATTAATTACCTAATGAATGATGGGGCACACAGTACTTCGATTCAAGAATTGAAACCATCAGAGAATGCACGCTTCTACACGGGACAAGAGATAATCATTCCACTGACTGGTAATCAGGACATATGTCAAATCGATGATTCCTTCATTACGTTCACTATGACGGCGACATTGAAAGTCAATAATTGGCAAACTACAGCTGGCAAGGTTGGATCGTACATGAATGAGAGAATATTCATTTCGTTGGACTCAAGCATTCGGCATCAATCTTTCGTGACCTTACTGTTCTTCACAACAATCAGAGAATCATCAGCACAACAAACAATGACGTTTCAATGGAGTCTCACATCTACAATATGATAAAACCGAAGAGTCAATTGGAGAATCGAAAACATTGTCACACACCTTGGAAAAACGCTTGGGGCATGATGAATCTGTAGCTGGTGTCTATATTCCACTTTCGGATTTTACAACAACATCTGGAACAGGGGTGTTTCAAGACACAATTGATGTGCCAATTCGCGTGTCAATCAATCTTGAAGATCTTCTCATTTTCTCTGGAATGACTGACTATCCAAAATGTCTCTTTGGTGATTTGAAATTGAGTGTGCACATGAATGAGGATGCGTTTGTTTGTTGTTCTGTGAATCCTGAACTTACTTTGAAAGATACACTATCATCACTCGTAACTGGAACAGCAGCAGCACCAACGATTAAAGCAGCAATTCTCAATTGTATTCAACATCGTCCCTATTTCTTGAATAACCTTGTCACCTCATGCACAAAGAATTTCGTTCAAATTGGCCAATCATTTCTTCAACCAACCGTTACTAAAGACATTGTTTGTTCAACAGCCAATGCCGTGACAACAGAACCAGAATTCGTCGATCAGTACATCTCATTAAACGTCACAAATTATCGGATTGATGATGTGTATTGCATGAGTGTTGGATACAAAATGAAAGATGGAGCGATAAAGAAACTCATGGAGATGTATCAGAATCGTCCTGGAACAATTCCGGCAGAAAAGATCTCATTCTATCCATTTCAGAAGACGCCAACGGCAACAGGAATTGATTGTACTCAGCAAATGGTAGTGGTGAATGCCAAGGATATCATGCTTCTCTTCCGTCACTACGACAATGAAGTCACTTGCTTCCACAACCCAATGCAGAAGAACATCCAAGTGACTTTACAAAACAGGTATTATCCAGAACAACCAACGACAACTATTGGAGCTCGCTTCTATCAGTTCGCATTATCGACTCTCAATCTCGATTCATACCTAGCTGTTCCTGATGATTTGGAGCGATCACTGACGGATTCTCTCGTTGAAGAGAAACTCACTGGTGACGGAACATATCCAAATGAAACAATGACACGAGTTCGTCCAGTTCATGACAATACTGACTTCCTTCTGTGCTTCCCAACTCAACGTAGTGGATGTCCAACGAACTGCAATGATTCCATCAGTTCAAAAGGAAACACTGCGGTCACTTTGAGATCGCATCCAATCTATCAGGGTAATCTTGACACATACTACAATGTTTACAACCCAAGTCAAAGTGGAGGTGATATGACAACTTTTACACATCCTCCAGCACCAATATTAGCAACCACTGCAACAACGTGGTGGGTATTACGATACAGCAATGGTGAACCAAAAGTTGAGTACTATCCTAATCACACACTGAAGGCGTTACATAAAGATTTAGGAATCATGTAGAGACAAAACAGTAAAAGAAATTATTGATATTGTATTTTTTATTTTTCTATAAATGAGAAGTATCAGATCAAATCAATCAAAACCAACATCGACATTAATTGAACAAATTGAAGTGCAATCATATCTGCCAAAACAGTGGGATTCAGAACCACACATTTATTCCATCCAAGAAGTGCATCCAACGAATCCACCTATGCCTTGCAGAATCGGAGATGAGATTGAAGTTCCATTGTGCTATGATGGTCATGATGTGACTGAGTTTGCGAAGAGTCATTTACACATTGATCTCACGATCACTGTTCCAAATTTTCATCAGGTTGGTGACTCGGGAGCTTACGTCGGACTACACGGAATGTTCTTTGGATATAAATCATCTTCAGATGCAATTCGAGACATGAGACTCGTCGACAGTCATGGAAACATTATTGACAATTCACTTCAGAACAATCACATTCATGAATCTTTTCTGTATCACACATTCAAGTCGTACGAAGAGAAAAACAATATGAAACATTGCTACAGTCTGTGGGAAAATGTTCAGAGAATGGATCAGAGTGTGTGTGGATTCTATTTTGTCCCAATCAATAGAGGCCAAAAAGAAATCACTGCGACAATTCCACTCGTTATTCCATTTGTGAATCTCCTTCCACTGAGTACCTTTGACCAATATCCAAATTCCATCTTTGGTAATTTACGTTTGAGATTTCATTTGACAACAGATTCACTTGTGTATTGTCCTATTCAAACTTCAACTGTCATTCGAAAATCAACCGAAGGTTCCCGTGAAGTGTTTCCAGAAAAGACTTGACAACCCTTTCGGATCTATCCAACGCATTCTTGATGTCTGAGGGAGACTTTTCTCCCGTAACACAGGAATTTACACAAATTGGAAATCCAGTTCTGAAAGTTAGCGATAAATACACTTATAAGGCACCTAGCACTGCCGTCGCAGAGATATTGACCAAAGAAGTCACCTGCACTGTTCTTTCTTCATCAGTTGATAAAGTCTCAACTATTTGTTACGGATATCAAATCACTGATGCAACAAAACAATCCCTCTTCAACATGTATTCAAAGACATTGTACGTCTTGAAAGCAGAAAGAATTGACACTCAATCATTTCAATCAAAAGCAACAGCAATGGGAGTGAGATCAAACATCAGTATCAAACTCAACAATCTCATGAATCTAATGTGCTTATTCCCCGATAGACCAAATGAGTGTACAGTCTTCAGAAATCCTCATTATGTTGGTCACTTCGAAATGCTAGGAAATAATGATCCCAATTTCCCAATGTCAACAATATCACCAGAGTTTTATCAAATGATGATGGTGAATGGTGATTTCATTGGTTGTTCCGCAACGGAAGAGTTTGAGAATTCAATTTGTTCAACTCGTGTGTTTGACTATAAAGGAAAGGATTACAAGAGAACAAAACCAGTAACAGATGCAACTTGTTTTACTTTCATGGTTCCAACAGATCGAAGTGAAATCGCTGGTGGTGAAGAAGGTATTTCGACATCAGAATCAGTCAATATTGTATTCAGAGGAACACCAATCAATCAGGGTGAACTGGATCCATATTTCACATCAACTCCAGAAGGTCCTCCTCCACCAATTCTAGCACTACATCAAGCGACATACTGGCTGTTCTGGATTGAAAATGGACAACCACGAGTGCGATATGTCATTGATCGTCGTCTCCAAGAAGCATATGAAGAAGTGAAGAGAGGATAGTAATGCATAGCATTTCTAGAATGACAGAGTCATATTACTAAATTGAATATTTTATTTTTGTAGAAATCACAAATGGTCAAACGTTATTTCTCAATTCAGAATTCTCACACTGCTCAATTACCTCCTGATTTTGCCAATTCCAGAAACCAAAAATATGTTCACTTTCTTGACTGCAAACTCATCCATGTGAAAGAAGAGATTACTGGGAACTCAACTGTCATCTCAAAAGACATTCCACAGCACATAACAATCCATGGTGATTGGATCCAGACTGATGCATTCAATGACTCATTTGTTGCTTTCTGTAACGAACAGATTGCGAAGCGAAAGAAGTGGGAACTAAGCACTCGACAATCGATTGTGAAGATCTGGTTCAAAGACAGTTCTGGTGACTCAATCGAGATGGAAACAACCGAGACAATCAATGGAAAAATAATCAAAGAGTATTATGAATTTCTGGTTGATCTCATGTTGGAGTATTAATGCTTCGCATTTCTATGATGACGGAGTCATTTTACTAGTCATTGTGTCGATCAGTGAATTATCTTTTTGTACAAGTTCATTGATGAGTGTCTGTTGATGTCCGACGATAGAGGATAATTCCTGAATTGCTTTCACGCAGAAGCAAGAGAGTTCAGCATAATCAACTTGAAGACAATCTGGATTGGAATCATTCACAACCTCAGGGAATATTTCTTGGATCTGTTGAGCAATCACTCCAATGTGTTTCCTCTCACTTTCCTTCTTCAAGCATTCACATTTCTCTTTGCAGTTCTTCAAGTGTTCTTCATCAGTCTCGCTCTCTATTTGTTTCGTCACTTTGTTGATCTTCGAGTCGAATGTGTTGAATTGATACTGCACAATTTCCACTTTATTCAATTGTTCAAGAACATCAGGGTATGGTTCAATATTTCTTTTCACTCTTCTGTCTGACAACTGAGAAAAACTTCCTGTTGTGGATATTGAAAACACTCCTGAACCAGTATCTTCATCGTAGTAATACAAAGCTGGTGAGTCACACGGTGACCACATAATGATACCATCACCATTGAACTGAATTCCTGAAGTTTCTGAAAGCGATTGTGAAATTGAAATGCCAGACTTAAATGTTGAAGCTGGATATGTTCCAGGATACTTCGGAAGTGATCCTTCTGAGATATTCCACTTCGCTCCATTCACATTGATCAATCCTCCAATTGTTGGTGTCGTGATCGATCCATTTGTGCTCACCACTTTTTGGATTGATGATATCGCTGTCGTATGTGCTTCTGTTGTCTTCTGAAGTGAATCAATCACTGCTGCATTCTCGTTGGTCGTCGAGAGATTATGATCAATCATTTTCTCAATCATTTGTGAATTGTATTTTTTTCGTTTCATTTCTGTTTGGTCTTTCATTGAAATTAAAAAAATGACAATCCCTCATGAACATACGTCACCGGCACAGTATTTCTGACATACCCAGAGACTAGCGAACAGTTCTCTTCTCTCATTGATTCAATTAATGCTTGTTCTGAATATACTCGACGTCTTTCGTTGTACATCTCAGTTGGATTCATTTAATACAAATTAAAAAATTCAAAAATAAATTTTCAATCGTTGTTTTATCGTTGGTGATCTTCCGAGACTTCGATCCTCTCATCGATGGGTTCGATCAGTCTTGTTTGATCCGTGAAAGTACTTCAATGGGACTAGATCATCCCTTCTCGTTCCTGATGGTTCTTTACCGTTTGATTTAGGTGTGTTATGCTTTCTACTTTCACATTTGTTCTCTTTTCTTTTTTGACATCACTTTCTTGTCTTTGATCCTTCACTTTTTTCTGTCTCTCTCGTTCAGGTACATCACATTGTTTTATGAACGGTGGTTTCATTCCCAACTTGTTTTGAACAGGTTTGCTCCATTTTTGAATTCATTATTTCCTAAAACACATTTATGTACCAACGCCGATCAAACCGAAAGTGGACCTGAAGATCAGGTACACAGATGCGTTTTATCGCTTAAAAGTATGTCTCTCGTGATTTACCAAACAGGTATTCTCTTCTTTTTTATTCATCTTTTCATAAAACATCTTCATGTACTCGATCTGTGTGATCATCAAACTCAGGTACACTATTGCGTCTTATGACCAGAAAGTGCTGTTCACTGAATATTTGAAACAGGTTTGCTCTCTTTTTTGTATTATCTCTTTATAAGACACAATGACGTACCAGAATTTTCACTTCACTTTTGACATTCTCTTTTCTGGTACAACACTTCACTTTATCCTCTCATTTTCACTTCATTGTCAGTTTTTTTTCATTGTCTCTCACTTTTTTACAAAATTAAAATTTAAAATGACGTGAACAAAATTTTGATCCTCATCTTTGCTCAAAAAACTGCGTGATTCATCGATAAAATTGTATGCGTTGGTACACCACTTTGTTTTACTTTCATTCAACTTTCATTTCACCTTTTACACTTCACCACTCTTCGATTTATGCTCTTCATTTTTTCTAAAACACAACGGTGTACCAACAAAACGCGATCTGAAGTGTTCATCCAGATCAGGTACACCACTTCATCTTATCGTTTCATTTCACAACTATTTGATTTCAATTCTCTTTTTTTATCAAAACAAGGTAGAACACAGAACTAAAAATGTTTGATCGTCAAGATAAAAATGAACTGTGAGATCTGGTACATGAATGTGTTTTATCACTTCAAACCTTGTTTCACTTCACAATTTTGATCTCTTTATTGACATTTTTGCTCTAA
The DNA here is from genome assembly GCA_033064195.1 of Blattamonas nauphoetae. Taxonomy (NCBI): domain Eukaryota; phylum Preaxostyla; order Oxymonadida; genus Blattamonas; species Blattamonas nauphoetae. The sequence goes on along the minus strand of JARBJD010000235.1, from coordinate 108,339 downwards.
TCTTTCATAAAACAAAGTGGTGTACCAACGAGACTCAATCTGAAATGATCGGTGAGATCTGGTACATGAATGTGTTTTCTCTTTTAGTTTTCACTTCACTCGCTTTTCATTACTCTTGTTTTCTGAAATTTTGATGAACGCGTTCATAAGGTGAAGTGGTGTACCAACGAAGTGAGAAAAACAATGACTGGAGAGATCTGGTACGTCACTTCACCTTATCGTTGCTAACATTGTTTCACTTCACAATTTTACTCTAATTAGAAACATTTTTGATGAACGCGTTCATAAAGTGAAGTGGTGTACCAATGAAATGCGAACAACAAAGATCGTTCAGATCTGGTACGAGATTTTGTTTTATCGTTTACTTTTCACTTCACTCACTCTTTTTTTCTCTTTGTTTGTGAAATTTTGACGAACCCGTTCATAAGGTGAAGTGGTGTACCAACGGAACGCAAAGGATCAAGATCGTGCAGATCTGGTACGTCACTTCACCTTATCGTTTCATTCTCACTTCACTCACTTGTTTTTCCTCTTTTTTTGTGAAATTTGTCTGAACACGTTCGTAAATCTCAATACTTACCCACAATTTTCACATCTTCCGTCTCAGCCTTTGCTATCATACTTGCCCACTTCATTGTTGCTTCATTCACATTCTTTTGTTCCAATTAAGCAAAAAAGTTGATAAAAAATGAGTTGTTGTGATGTGCTCGTGAGGTGTAGACGGTCGAAAGAATGCTCGTGAGATGACGAAAATGAAGAGGAATGACGAAGAGATTGAATGTGAAATGGTGAAAGAAAGATGAGAGAAGAAAGGGGTTGAAGGTGTTTTGAAGTGACAAACACGGTGAAAACGTGAGATGTTGAAACACGAAAATGTGACACTATGGAACAACTATCCGACAAAAGTGTCTCGAAATTTGAGCACAGCTTTGTCGGACAGTGAGAATGAAGGATTTGTGGGAGAAATTCGGGACAAAAATTCATATAGTGAAAATGTTGGCGGAAATGTTGTGTCAAGTGTGTGATGTGAAAAACCGACCCTCCAGAGAGAACTAATGTCACCAGTAAACTCGAAATCTCAAAAAAGCGTCGCTTGAGTGTGTTTGTGAAGTGGTTGACGTGAAAATCGTTAAAAATGAAAATTGAGAAACAATTGTGAAAACGATCGAGGTGTGAAATGGTTCATACCTAAAGTCGCCAAAAGGCGTTCTTAACCGATCTAATGCTAAAAGGCGTCATAAGAGGACGATTCCTGAGCGAAAGATGATGGAAGACAGGGTCCATACCTTATCTCGAAAATTTCGACTCGTAAAAATCCTCAATGGGTCGGATCAAACTTTTTTCCAAAAGTGTTTTTATCGCGAATCTCACCTTCTGAAATCGATTTTGTAATTTTAGAAGATGTTTGAGGTGAATTTGAGACATAAAGTAGTGGTTCGTAGCGAAATCTGAAAATCGACTTTTTGTCACTTTTCGACCACAGTTCGGTACGTAGCTACACGTATTCTCAACCGATTTTCATCGGGTTTGTTTTGATCGACGACTCACATCGTCTCCGACATTTTAGAATTTTTTTCGATTTTTTTCGAAGTGGTTCTCAAGTTGGATTCACTTTGTTCGAGTTCAAAAGTGAAAAAACATCGAAGAAAGTGACAACATTTTTGGATTATGACAAAAATTTGCTTCAAAATTGACGTTTAAAATGAGGTCGAAATATTGGACATATTTTTGGAATTTAGGTCAAATATTGGCATCATTGAAATGGCCTAAAGTCCTTTTAATACAAGATTTAGAAATGGTCAATCGGAATTGACTTTTCGTTTCTGATTTCAACGACTATTTCAATCTGGTTCCCAAATCGTCTACTATACTACTCATGAGTCACGTGCGAGTCGAAGCGCGAGGTGGTTCACAAAACCATGATTGAGACGCTTCCCACCCCTTCCCCACCTTCTTTGTTGCCCCCCTCAACCCAACCCGCTCCTTTTCGAGCTCTCCTCAGTGACATTCAACTCGGGGGCGACAGAACAAGGCCAGTATTATGTTTGCGTACGCAACTTCGAGACCGTCGACTGGGCGTTGTGTATTGACGCGTCCTGTGCGATTTTCGAGAAAAGCGAAGCCACACCGAAAACATACTGCACCCTCACTGCACAGCAGCTGGCGAGGGAGAAGAAGGATGCGCATTCCACAACACGAAGTTCAGACAGTGCGAATGATCCCTCCAAGTCGTGTGCGTATCGACTCATCTACCGCCGAGTGGAGACAGAGCTTGTCACAAAGGATGAGCTGACTGCAGTGAAGAGAGATTCAGAGTGAAGCCTCGATCCTGCACCAGCGCCGAAGATGAAAGAGGAGGAGGGAGGGAAGACAGATGGTGTGGGTGTGGAGTTAGGAGTTTAGTGGCGGAGACGATGAGCAGAATCAGCGAACAGAGCAAGCTAGCGTCGGTGGCTGGAGGAGGCATTGCGTAGAAACCGAAGAAAAAAGAAGAATCAACGAGCTGGGAGCATTCTTTCGCTGGATGAGGACAAGAAGAAGCTGCTTCCCGTGTTCATCCCGATTCTGGTAATGTCATCTCTTCTGATTGGAGGAGCGATGATTTCAATGTTCATCGTTGTGCACAACACTTTCAATTCCTGCTCCATCACGACAGATCAAGTGACCGAGCTCTCAACACACATCACAACATCAATCAACACTCTGATCTGCTCCGTCTTCTCCACCCTTCGCGCCTCTCGACCAACCTCGACTTGCTTCGAAGGCAATGGGATCGAATTCATTCTGAGTGATGAAGACATTGAAGAAATGCTGATATTTCGAATTGAAACACTCGGAAGCATGCTTGACAATGTGTATGCTGATACGTCGTCAATCACCGAGTTCGTGATGATGGAGCACGAAGACATCTCCAACCTCATTCCGTCAAACGAAGAAGGCGTCGTTGGATTGTCTCGCGGTTCCAGAATCACAAGAACAAAGCCAGTGACATTGAATTTGATTGATTTGCTGAACAACATCGCGAATATGGCATCCCTCCTGTCAAAACCTCATTGTTGGAACTTAACCGAATGCCCTGAGACCGAAGGACAGTGGCCATGAGAAGCAAAAGGCGGAGTAGTTTGCGTCGGGAATGAGAACACATCTGATCACGATGGTACAGATGCAGGGATGTCGAGTGCTCAGATCGCCAGGATTATGGGGAAGATGAAGAATTGGAGAGAGATGAGACAGAGGCTGACGATTAGGAGAAGAAGGAGGGGAAGGAAGCGAGACTGAAAGGAAAGAGCGATGTGTTCATTCCTGTTGGCTCGTCGTCTCCCCAAACCGATTCTCCTTTCTCTCGACCGAAACTGCCTTCACTACGATCCAATGTGACTGTTCTGTCCAGATGGTGTCCAACAACCAACTCATCAATCGAAGCTGTTGATTCTGAGTTCGACGATGCTGACGAGAAGATGAGATGGGTCAGTGAATAATCGAAAATGTTCACGTGAACCTCGCCTGAGTTGTCAAATGAGACGAAGATCGAATGGCATCGCCTGAAGATGAACACGATGAGAATGTGTTGTTGTCCACATGTAGGGAGCCTGCCTCGCTCAAAAAAACTGGGATTGGAGTGGAGAGAGTCAGAGGAATCGGAATCGAATGGTCTCCATTCGCCGCGAGATCCCCTTTCCAATCGTCCATCAACTCACTCCAAAGTAACCACAGTGCGGAATGTCTTTCCCGTTCTCCCCATCTGCAAAGATCTCATTTCCAAAGTTCGCTGACCAGTTGCCAAGATGAAACCGAGTGTTGAAAGAACGAGTGAATGATTCTCCAATACAGTGAGAAAGAAACGATCTCGATCGAACAGACAAGATCGCTCATCGTTCGACTTCAGTGTTTGAGTTCGATACGACACGACGAGAAGACAAGCTCACCCGACGAATTACGAGGGAAGGAAGCAGCGCTGAAGATTCTACTTTTTGAGCCGAGCGGAAAGGGGTCAGAGGAGAAGAGGAAGTCTCGCGACGATCGCTGAGAAGGAGAGAGTGGAAGAGGAGAGACTCCGACTGGAGAGGAAAGAGAGGCGGCGAAGGATGGACAGCGTCACCTTAACAACCTCTGATTGTTTTCCCACCGATAACAACGACATTCAATTCGCCGTCTTCGCTCCTGGCAAGAAAAGCAGGAGTTTGAGAATCCCTCAACCTCGTTCAATCACTTTGTCAAGAGACTCACGTTTCATTCACCTCCCTTTTCGTAATGTTTAGAAAATATTTCGTTTTCATTTCTTGTTTGAAGAACAAAAACTGCGAATTGAGAAATGGATGTGATCGGACCCATAATTGAAGTTGTATCCCCCCAACTCGCTCATTGACACTTATTTCGCCACAAGAAGCAAAAATTCGTCCTAAAATGCAATATTTTCACCTGAAATCACAAAAAAATCGCTAATTTCCCTCTGTTTCAACATAGGACAAGAAAAAGTGGAGGGAGGACAAAAAGCGAGGAGGACAGGATTCAAGAGTGATGGAACTTGACGGGTCGATCTTGAAATGCGATATGGGAGAAAATTTAGACGATCTCAAAACTGCCTGTGATGACATCGCACAGATTCGGTTCATTTTCATCGACTGGACAATGCTTCGAGTACTTGGCGGGCGTTTGTCATATGGACGATTCAGAAGGGTGTCATCGTCCGATTCGGAATCATTATTCATCCTGCTCTGCCACCTCTTGATGGCCGATTTGCGAGCGAAATTTGTGTCAATCTCATCTAGGTCTGTTGCTTGGTTTGATGAGCCTGTCCTTCCAGCTTGAAGAAGGGCTTGTCGTCTTTCAACCCGACCGAGAGTCTCATGTTTTGATGGAACTTCTGAGACTGGAATCTGTTCTGTGAACGTTCGGGTCTCCCGTGGAGGTGTTGATCGTGGCTGTACAAATTTGACCCGTGTCCAAAGGGAATGAAATGAAGGAAAGTTCCACAACGAAAGTGAGGACCAGTGTCTGACCAAAGATAAAGATGAGTGAGACTTTGTAGTTCTGGCATCAGAAATAGTTCGCGAAAACAATGAATAACATGTGGAGCGTCGTGGTTCAGCGTTCTTGAAAGGAAGTGGAAATACCGAATTGCTGTGGTTCGATCTTCTCGTTTTGTTACAAATGCGAAGCCGAGATGAGAGATTTGCTGCTTTCTGTAAAAATCTTTGGAATCTTGTTGGGGTGTGACGCAGAGTCGCCAATTTTCTTTAAAATCGAAAAGAAGGACACCTTGTCCTATTTGGAGGTTTTCAATTTGAGTATGAAAAGAGTCCCTGGTTTTTTTGGCTTGGTCTTTGTGATGTTCAAGTAGAACTTTTTCATTTTTCTCAACAGGGGTGAGATCCTTCCCTTGACTCTTCAGTGTTGTTTCCTGCTTTATTGCGTGTCTAGTCTTCCACATTTGTTACATCGGTCTGTAAGTCGCTTTGGTTTGGACATATTTTTACAGAACCGTTGAAAGGACGACTTTGAGATCGTGTTTGACGGATGCTCTGCGCAATACAAGGTGTGGAGGTTGGTTTTAGAATCGGTCAGAGATCGAGGCGACCATTTCCATTGATATTGGTCAATCTTTCTCTTCGCAGCGTGGGTTTCTCCACTGATAGAGAGTTCACGACGCACTGTTGTTTCATCAAATTCTTGTATGTTTTTTTTTCGTTTGTCTTCGACTTGATTCAACGGAATGATTGAAAAGGAATTTATGAACGAGAAGACGAGTTTCCATAGAAATGGCTTTCGTTGATTGGTATTGTGTCGATGATCTTTCTGAAGGATACGTTTTCAATTGTTTGAGATGATATGGGTGGCGAAGGGTGTTTGGGCCAATCCCAAATTGATACTTATTGAAGTCTTCGAGAGAGAAAACGTGGAGGAGAGCCGTGAGGAGAAGGATTTTAGAATGGTGGTTCATCGCGAGAAAAGCGAGACGAATATGCTTCATTAAATAGTTGAAGGACTCGAATCGATTAGAAAATGAAGATAGAAATGACAAAAAGAAACTGAGATGTTTCTGAAAGAGTGCTTCTTCAACTTTTTTCCCTTCCCTAGTGTGTTCGACTGTAAACTTGAGGAGGGCTTCGGGATTCGTTGGATCGAGTTCTTTGGCTCTTCTAATCATTACCCTGGCACGGGCCTGACTCGTTTTTCTATTTACACGATATTCACAATCCATCATGATCTCACCCATGGTTTGAGATCGTTCACATTTTCTCCCCGACACAACCAGCGCCATCGCCAGCCACGCTTGCCAACCCGACTGCCCCCCGCACCCCAACACAGCTGATCCTGCCGTACTCTCCGCTTCCAAAGCTCGTGCTCAATTGTCTCTCGCCTAATTGATCAGATGCGGTGCTGGAGAAGACACCGGCCCAGCCTGCTCAGCACACCTTGGGACTGCAGCGATTGAACCTCAACAGCCACGCGCTGCTCCCCCTCTCTCTCCTGAAGAGCACAGGTGAGTCTGTCAGCACTCCCAACCTCACTGATCGCCACCCCCAGCTGGACAGGACAGACGCAGCTGACGTGCTTCGGAGCTCGTCGGCTGCTCTCCTCCTTACGCACCGCACGGACGAGGCGAGTTCTCAGCCAGCCGAACAGAAGCTTCCCACTACGATCACCGTTCTTGGAACACAGCCAGCCTCCAAACCCCGCTCGTCTCTTCTGATCCGTCAGTCTCCTCCAGCACCGTCGCCTGGACGGACACAGCCCTCCCCAACATAACTCCTCATCCTCCCGCAGGCCGAGCGCACCCCACCCACAAAGCAGACCACTCCCAGTTCACCGTTCGTTCTCCCCCATCCGCCCCTCGCTGCCGCAGAAGCACACGACGTCCTGAAGGCACCACCCCTCCTGACCACGCCGTCCCCAACACCATTCACACCACTCGCCCCTCGCCCTGTCCTGCACCCCTCTCGTCCATCCATCGCCCACCAAACAAGAGTCTAATGCTCTCCCTCCCCCGTCAGAGTACTCCTCATTCGTGTGCTCCTCCACTAAAGTCTGCCATCGATTTGGTGGGCACGAAGTGGGGAGGAAAGAAGTGATGACAGCAATGAGTAGTGGCGTCGTTCCCACTTCATTCATAAAGTGTTTCAATCCTCTTCAAAACTCTGTGATTCAAAAAAAGCCGAAGTGAGAAAACAAGAGTGTTAACTAAACTTGTGGGAGAATACGAAAAATGTCAAAGAGCAACCCATAATTGCCTTTTGTACTTACAACTGGTAAAAAGACAGATCACGAATACTCACGTTATCGATGCGAAATGCAGTTTTTGATGAATCCACTTCGGAGAAATAGTAACTCTGGATTCTGGGTTCTCTAATTTCTCCGGTCAGTGACCGTCAGTCCTTTTCGATGAAAACTGACCGGTCAGTGCCGGTCAGCCATGCCTAATTCAGAGAAGAATCGAGATATTTCACATCGATTTGACTGTACTGGGTTGCATTTTATCTCTCATTCATGCTTGGGCTGCATCCTGGATTTATCTGTCTTCAGATTCCATTTTATCATTGTGTCATCTGACAATGAGTTGCATTTGTTCTTTCAATTCAGATAAATGAGTGTTCATTGAGAAAAAACAGACTCAAGAGTGATTGCATTTGACGGGTCGATCTTGAAATGCGATGTGAACGAACGAGAAGCCAACGACCTTCTTTCCCGACACAAACAAGATTCCTCTGTTCTTCAACAAGAGGCAGAAACCATGTCAGACAACACAACTCAATGTGTTGTTTACAAGGGGTGGGAATCGAAGGAAAAACGAAAAAGAGGTGAAAAGGATAGTGTTGTGTCTGGGGATGGGTTAAATCTGACTGCTGAGAAGTGAAATGTGTGAAGAGAGCAGTTCTTGTCAGCGGTAATCAACTTCGATCGATCGGAGCCGAATCTGACGATGATCGATGGAACTTCTAACAAGAAAAGAAAACAGCCAAATAAAGAAAGATGGAGACGAGAAAGAAATGGCGATGAAGATCAACAACAAACGCCACACACTGCTCAGAAACAAGAAATGGAAAGGAAGAACAAAGCGACGTGCTGAAACAGTGTGGTAGGAATTGAGTTGACGAAGAATATGGAAATGTGGGCGATGGTGTGAGGTGGATAATGAACAGCAAGTCGGGCAGAATTGGTGTGATGACCGAGGCAGACAGAGAGAAGGCATGATGTGGCCAAACTGGGCCTCGATGGAGAACAGGGACGAAGTGTGCTGTTCTTGGTCTCAACTTTCAATTTCATTTTGGTGTTGTTGGATCTGATGAGTTCGATGAGAGAAATGTGTGTTGTGTGGGTGGGTGTGTGTGTGGTGAGTATGGTGAGGTGATCATTCGAGCAGGGCAAAGAAGACGATGAATTAGAAATCTGGAAAGTTCGATCAGAATTTAGAGAATGCATCTTTCATCTCCGGTTTTGGGGGCGGATTTGGTTGCTTGTCGAGTCTCGAAAGAATCTCAGAAAGTGTTGGGCGTTCGTCAGGATCAACTCGCAGACATTCCACAATCAGATCTCGCATCGACGAATCTGCGATCTTTTGAAGAGGAAGCGCAATTCCAGCTGCCAGCTGACGATGAGCATTCACTGCGTCAATCTCCCGGAACGGCACAAGGCCAGTCTCAATCTCCCACAAGATCAGGCCGAGCCGAAAAACCGAAGCGTTCACTTTGTCCGCTTCCTCGCTCACTTCGCCCTCTTTCTCGCCCTGCTCAGATGCTCGCCAACGAATCTCTTCCACTCCATTCTTCACATTCTGGTTGTTGGCAGGCGATGCGGTGGATGACATTGAAGCTGCATTCGTTGCATTTTGGTTGAGATGAGATTGTGGAGTGTCGATCCTGAAGAGGACAGACGACGTTGAGTCGAGCAAGATCCAATGCGACGAGATCTTCGCTGCAACATTCACGGGTAGTGCTACGCGCAGTCCGCGTTTTGACTAGGGGCAGTCCGCTTTTTGGGCTAGGGGCAGTCCGACTTTTGCTAGGGGCAGTCCGCAAACTACTAGGGGCAGTCCGTCAATTTTCCGGTTATTTTTGGTGATTCATTTGATTTTTCTGAAACAGTTAGCAAAATGAGGCATTTTGATATTGATATCCAGCGAATTCCAACCGAAATATGAGAAGGCGACCATTGAAGGAGGACATTTTAGGATCTGACCGAATATGAGAGATAACTGACATTCAAAGTTAAAAGGAAATCAAGCAGGACATCAGAGGGGATTTTTCGAAATGGGTCAGGATTTTTGACATCATTCAAAAGTCCGAAGACCAACATTCAAAACTATTCTCCTCTCATGGTTGAGAAATGAATCAACCTTTCTCTAGAATTGGTGGATGACATGATTGAATAATCTTTTCGAGATCTTTGATCAAGCTGCGACAAGAGCGGTGAATTGCTTTTTTTGAATGTTGGTCTTCGGACTTTTGAATGATGTCTAAAATTCTGACCCAAATCAAGAGCGACTTTTCAGTCAAGATCTCTTGTCTCTCGCAACAAGTAAGGTTATGGGTCGTGATCAGCTCTAATCTAGTCTAAAGCAACTGAACTTTCCTATTTTGAGGAATCACAAACGCGAAACGACCAAAATTGTAACAGTACTACTTCTGCCTCGCTCCTTTGACGTCTCTCTCACATTTACAGACGAAAAGTCGCTTTTCTCTGAATCATTAGATGCAATCCAAGATATCATCCAACCATTCCAGCCCAACCCCACAAAAGGAGAACATCATGTGAGATTTCCAGAATTATTGACATAACCGGACCGAACTGGTGAACTCTCGGAATGTCTTTCCTCGCTCGTGCTGCAATACCCATCATCTAATTCAGTTCAAGATCCACCACAGCCTTTGGACGAACACTTTGTGCAGTCGGAAAGGAAGGCACCGCATGTTCAATGCAACCATCTGCTCGGAATCGACATTCAAATCGATTGATGGCGATTCGCTGTGGCTGAGGAAAAAAGCGGGATCATTTCACTGTTCGACCTTCGAATGATTCTGTACCATAATCCAAGAAGGTCGTCGAAAGGCTCATTCATCCCGATATTCATGCAACAGCCAGATCCTGAACAGGATCGACCGTTCCCACCGCCACGAAGGAAAAAGAGCACAGTTGTGTCATGTGCGTTTTCAACAGATTGAAACGCTATTGTGGCAAACACGATGAACAATCCAGCTGTCGACGAGCCAGAAATGTTGACTCTGTCGCTGATGTTGAGGGTGAGGCTGGACTTTGAACAAAACCCACAGGAACGGTACTAGCGTCGTCCACTCCAACGCCTGCCTCGACGACCACAACCCCGACGAGAATGCGCCGCTGGAATTGGGAGTCTGCACGAGCTACTCCCGCAACCGCCACCGCCCTTCACCCACAACGCCACTCCCTTCGTGTTCGACGGACGAGAATTCGAGCGAGTGGACTTCACTCTGCCGCAGTATACACCGCTCATTCGCCATCGCCTGTCGGATCACATGGGAGCTGATCGGCTGAGCCCGCACTCAGACAGCGAAGACGATGAGTCAACTTTTGTACAGTTTGTCAGCCTCCGCTCACTCCCCGAACCACCCATCGATTCATCCACTAACTTCCTTCCGCTTCTTCCCCACATCATCTTATGTCCTGACTGAGCAATCAGTATTTGAAGACATTCTGAACCAATTGTGACATTTTATCTTGTGGATTTTGTTTTTTGTTCACATTTGAAAGATGAATTTTCCCTTTCTGAAGTGAGTATGTGTCCAAATAGTCAGGCAATTGAGTGAAAGAATCAATGAGGAAATAACAGGATCGGTGAGTGATTAATCCCAAAACCAATCATCAATAAACGGGAGAAGATGGAGAAATATAAGATTTTTGCTCATAGTTTCACAATTGCCTTCATTCATTTCAAGAAACAGAGTCTACGAAAAAGTGGTTCACCCTGCATTGAAATGGAAACAATATGGTCCATTATCTCATTGTCGCATCTTATCCTTCATTATCAGTGCCATGAAGATTTGAGTGACCAGGACTAACACATATCTGTCACAATTTGTCAGATCAAACAAAATCCATCATCGACAGTCATCAATTCACAAATTATCCTATATTCACAGAATTTGAATAAAAATATGTGTTATTGTGATCTTAGTGTAAACAAAGTAGTGAAATTTGGGAATAATAACCCAGAAAACGACGGACTGCCCCTAGTAATGTGCGGACTGCCCCCAGCAAAAATGGACTGCCCCTAGCACAAAAAACGGACTGCCCCTAGTCAAAACGCGGACTACGCGTAGCAACACCCAACATTCACAAGCCTGTTCTGATCTGCAATTCTCTGCAATCCCATCACAATCTGACGCTCAATCACATTCTCCTTCGATCCCAGTTCAGCGTGTTCTTTGTGCAGTCTGTTGTACAAAGTGTCAGCGTTATTCACAAGCACAATCCCAAAATCGTCCTGGCATTTCATCGCTTCCACCTGCGTCCCAATCTTTCTTTCCTCCTTCGCTGTGCTGTTCATGAGTTCGATTGTTGGCGAGTGGTTGTGTTGAATCAGCCCAAATCGCCCGTCTTCGTCGCTCTTCTCTCCAATCACGTTCTCTGTCGAATGTACCATCGTCCCTTCCACTTCCATCTTCACCACAACATCCTCAGCCAGTTCTTGTTCGGTGAACGTCTTTTCTGTTTTTGATGAAGCGGCTTGTTTCTTTCGACGGCAAGTTACAACGACGAAGACGAGGATGGCGAGAAGAAGCAAGACCGAACAGACAATCACAGGAATCAGCCAAGGCAGAGATTTCTGAAAGGCATGTGATTTCCGATCTTTCAAACTCGGAAGGAAGGCGAACGAGTCGGTGTGCTCGTTCATTCCAAACACGATGCAAGCTGTCCATTCATCATCCAACGACAATTTTGACAGAGACGACAATGCGATCGACAGAGTGATGTGTGTTTCGTTCCACGATTCAACTGACGAGAACGAGAGAGGGAGCAGAATTGGGTCAGTGTTCGATTTCGATGATTGAGAAGAAGATGACGGCGATTCAGACATTTCCAGTCTCAGATCACACGGAATCAATTTCGATCCAACAATCGAAACGGAGAACGAGTCTTTCTTTTTCGAGAGTGTGCTTCTGCAACTCTTCACATCCAGTGAAGGGACAAAATGAGGCGATTTCAGTTCGTGTCGATTTAAAAAAACTGAACATTCTGACGTCGATGAGATCCAATGATCAGTTGTCGTGTCCGACGAGTTTGGAAGAATTACAATTTCTCCTGATTTGCACATCATATCTTGTTGAGCCGACGGGAACAATGAGAATTGTGCTCCATTGCTCAGAATCTGTGTCGAAGTCAGCGTCAGATTGCTCGACTCCATCCAAATCTCCCCCATCGCAATCGACGAGATCCGGCAATTCGCCAGTTCAGCTGAGCTGTCGTGCAGTTTGATCAGTCCTGTCTCCCACGCACAGAGTCCCTCGAGTCCCTCTGCAACTATCACAGATGATGAGTTTCCTGATATGTGAACGGAGTCCAACAACAATTTCCCTTTCTTCACATCAAACAAGACGAACGCCAGATCGTCGATTTGGACATCGATATTCACTTTCTCCACGAGCAGAGTCCCATCAACAGAAACCAGACCATCCGAGCTGCCGAGAGAGGCAGTGGACGGGATGACGAGAGTCGGAGGCGTGAGTGTGACCAACTCCAGTTTGAGCTCGTGTCCAGCATCGACAGTGATGTGAGTGCTGAGCGAGGCTTTCGAGATCAGTCTGATGGTCGCAATTTGAGCAGTGATTCCGTCAACCACAGTCTTCGCAACTTCCACAGACGAGCACGGACGATCAACATCTCCACAGAACCTCGCATTCATATTCCCTGAGTCTGTCGCATACAGAATCAAAGGATTTAGGCAAGGTTTTGTTTGGAGTGTCAGATGTGTTGATGGGATCTCGATGGTTGGTCTGTTTTTGTTGATCACTGATCTGAGAGGATACGCAGTGTCGAATTGGAGAGTGTCCGACCATCCGAGCGCCAGTTCAGTTGACGAGCCTTGATTTGTCGAACTGAATGTAACTTCGATTTCTGGGTCGAAGCCCTCAAGTGAGACCACGAATGTCTCGCCAACAGGGAGATTTGTCCCTTCCAGAATGAGATGGAATGTCGTGTTCGACTTTGTGGCGAACGAGAAGTCAACTCCTGTGAGTGTTGGAGGAGCTGGAACATGAAAGAAGACACGACCATCCAACACTGTGTCCTGACTTGTGATGTCGCATTGTGTGATTTCGTATCGGTGACCATGCTGGAGTTTTCATGCTTCAACCCGAGTTTTAAGAATGATGGTTGAGTCTTCTGTTGCCGATGTTGTTTCTGTGATGACGTTGATGTAGATGAAGAGAACGAGAATGGACCAATCTCGATCTCCGCATTCTGTGAATCTGATTCATCCAAAACAACCAGTGTCAAAGATACTGCTGCACATGGTGATACGGTTATAGTCACTACCGCTTCATCCAGATTCGATCCGTTTAGTTCTGCTTCGATTTCGGTCAAGGTTGGTCCTGGTGGTGTTGTGAACGACAAACCAACCATGTTGTCTGCTCGGCTTTCGTTAGTGTGATGCCACCACGTCCAGTCTGGCTCTTCAACTTCCCCGACAGCGAATTCGTTGCTTGTTGATTGAGAAGGACTCTTCTTCACATCAATGATCGAATACGAGGTTGAAGACGAGATACAAGGAATGCTTGGATTGCTGATGGCAAATTTCGCTGTTCCAGCTGTTTTCGAGAATGACACTTTCTCTGCCACAAATTCAGTTCCATCTGAATCTTTGAGTGTCACATCGTATTTCCGGCTCGTTTCTGTGAACACTCCCTCAAACGACAGAACAACCTCCAATCCATCCCTTTTTTCATTCTCTTGGATCGTTTGGACGACAGATGTGATTGACGGACCAACCAACTCTGGAAATACTTGAGTCGCTTGATACACCCCACAATGTGGTTGTTCAGATGTCGAAAAACAGTCGAAGAACTGGTTAGTGGAGATGCCTGGGTTGTAATAGAACATACAATCAGCCACACACTTGCTGGTCGTAGCGCTTGTGCAGAGATTGTCTCTGAACAGGACATCGGTCAGAACATTCTTGTATGTTGATGATTGGAGAGTGATGTCGATCGCTCCAGTAATCTTCCCCTCGTTGTTAGAGAGTGTGGAGTTGTCAAAACGACAGTCGCCCTTGAATAGGATGGCAAGGGCGCTTTCTTGGCTGAGGGGAGACGCTGTTGCAGACCGAGAGTCTTCGAAAGTACACTGTGCGACAATCACAGGACTGTGATATTGAAAAAAGAAGTGTCCACCCGCACTTCTTGCTGTATTATTCGAAAAATGGCAATTGTAAAGAGTGATGCAACAAAGGTTCGCATTGAGACCAGGGCTTTCCAAAATGGGAGCCATGTTCGAAAATAGCTATCAAAAACTGAGAAAATGGTTGTCTAATTTAGAGTAGGCTATCATAGGGAGCCGCAGACTATGTGTTCGGCAGAAAGGGAGAACGAGAGGTTTTGATCGAACCCAACATTAAATCAAAGTACCAGTTCTTTTTTCTCTAATCTTGGAAGTTAGTCATATGGATCAAATTGGTAAACAATCAGCCCTCATACAGAGGTTTCTGATCGAATTCGGCAATTCTGACTCCGTCTTTCGGATTGTGGAAGATTCAGGAATTATTTGTACTCTCTGTTCGAACTACTACAAAAACATCTTCAAAACACAGAAAGCTTTCATCAATCATCCTTCCTCGACGCTAAAATTCAACAATTTAACGAAACATATCTCGTCTAGAAGACATCAAGCAGCAGAAAACGATGATGTGCCCACGAATGTTCCAAACAAGCGGTCGCTCCCGCTTCCTCAACTCTCTGAAATTCTACTCCAAAATCTATTTCGTGCCGTGCATTGGATAGTCAAAACAATCAACCGATCCAACTGTATTCGTCACTAATTGAACTTCTAGATCGAGCCTCGGGTGTGCCATCGGAATCAGTAGGCACATATAGATCTCATCGATCGTTTCGGAAAGGCTTAGCAATTCTTTCAAAGACCTTCGGCTTCAGATCAAACAATCTGAATTCATCATTTCCAAAGTTTTGTCTTGTTCTCGACACTACCACAGATTTAATGGGTCAAACCCATCTCATTATTTTACTAACGTTCCTTGATTTGGATTTCACGCCACAATCACAAATCCTCGCACTTCCTGCATTGGAAACCTCATCAGGAGAGGAAATGCAAATCTCGATTCAGAATGTTCTATCGAAGCACAATCTCGACGTCTCACAATGCATTGGGCTTTCGACAGACGGGGCCAGTTCGATGGTAGGTCTCCAAAATGGATTGCTGGGAAGACTTAAGAGGGTTGGGTTCTGTGGCTTGCACGTACACTGATTTGCACATCGTGTGCAAATCCTCATCAACAGAGTCCAACAATTCACCCACAATTCTCAATTTAAGCAAGCGATCAAAGAGCTCCAACGTGGTGCAGCGTGGCTAAGAAAGAGTGGGAACAGGAGGAAACGATTGGAGGCACTGCAGAGACACCAACATTCCCATCTCACAACTATCCCGATTGTCCATCGAATCCGGTGGACGTCGGTGTATCGGTCTCTCACCCACGCTATCGCTGTCTTTTCTTCCATGAGAAAAGTCATCCAGTCTTTTGCTTCATCACGCAAAAAGGATCTATCCTTGAAGTCGGCTTGGTCAAGTTCTCTACTGTCACAATTTATCATTCTCGAACGAATTTTAACACCTCTAAACAATCTGACACTTGCTGTGCAGTCGGAAAGGCTCACAGTTTTTACGCTTCAGCAGAAGCTCAATCAAACTATCCTGGAACTCTCTGAAATTGGCTCACCATCTCTTCTCCTCGAGTCAATTTCGAATCGAACACTGTTTGATGCATCTCTACAGGATCTGGAAATTGTGAGTAATGGATTGAGGATGGCAGCTGATTTGGAGAAAGAGTTGCGGGCCGAGACAAAACAAGGAGAGTGGAGGTTGTTGGTGGACTTATTTTCTTGGACCGACGAAGACGAACTAATGATGTCGAGGAGCGCATTCAAACAGCTATCGGATCTCCTCTCCGGACATTTTCCCACTTTTCAAACAATTTCTCTCGATGCTGAATTTGATCGTTATGTTCTAGTCTGTCAAGAGAATCCAGGTCTTTCTCTCGAAAGAGGCCTCCAGAGGGCACTTCATTTCTCGAGTATGAACGACGTTGGTTCGTTTCCACGCATCACCCTTTTTTCTCACATGTGTTTCATCCTTTCTCCTACTTCAGTTGCTGCTGAGAGAGGATTCAGCCGAAAGAACCGGATAAAGACTTCATTCCGAATGTCTCTCTCGAACAAAACCTTGGAGGCCCTCTTCCTTCACTCAACAAATGGGCCAGAGACTCTCTCAGAAGATCAGCTCACTTCACTCATCTCAAAGTATAGACAAAAACATCCACTGACTCGATATTCACCGATTCGACGCGGTGTGAAGCGCTATGGGTCTCCAGAAATCTCAGTTGGTGAAAAGGTGATGAAGCCAGGGATTGGATTTGGAACCCAGATTGAAAGGCTCTCAGCTGAAATGGATCGATGTGATGAATGGGAAAGAGAAAGTGAAGCTACTCTGGTCTGGAGCAGTTTGGCCAATGAACAGACTCATTCTTCAATGCTGGTGCTCCCGTGTTCAAACGACTCAATCAGATCCATGCCAGTTCCATTTGATGCTCCACTTCACAATCACACCAACTTTGAACAGGTGAATTCATTCCCTCCTCGTTTTGACCCGGTTTTCCAACATTTCTCTGGCCGCCGGAATCAAGAAGTGGAAAAGCAAGATACTCCTTCTTTGTCAACACAGATTCAGAAAGCCTTTTCGTCACAGGAGGACAATTTCGGGACAGAACAGCAGGATTCTTCGGATCTGAATGAAGAAATGATGGAGAATTCGATGTTGTACCTTCCGACAATGCGATTTTCTTGAAAGAGAATGCCTCTTCAACATCCAAACTCACGCCTCGCCCGACTCCTCAAATCTCTATGCACAGGCCGCCTCTCACCCACTTCGAGAGCTTCACAAGTGCAACACTCGCCAATGAGACAGGAACAGAAGAAGCTGTTCATGCCATCGCCTCCACACCCCAACCACCAGGGGAGGGAGGCGTGAGTACTTTTAGGCACATCGTGAGATCTTTTGATCTCACGATGAGGGTTTTGGGTCTGATCGGTCTCCTATTTAAGCGTATCTATTTCTCTTTGATTGATCCTATTTCCATCATCACAGATTTCGTAGATGTCTAAAAAACCCCCATATCAGCCGACCCTGCTTCAATACTCTCTCGCCGTTGCCAAGAAGGCCAGACAACCTTGTATTCCTTCACAAACTCCCGACATCGAAAACACTTCGGAGAGTCCAGCAGGTTCCGAAAGTTCTCTTTCAGATTCGGAAAATGACACCAATCGTTCCAAACAACCATCTGGAGCTGTCGAAACTGCCTTTAACGAAGATGAAGATGAACAAAAGAAACAAAGACAATTTGCCAAATGGATCACTCACAAGGACTCCATTGACTGTACAGGAACCAGCCCCTTCGTATTGATGGATGGAGGAATAAAATGCAAGTTGTGTTCGGACTTTTCACAACACATTCAATACTCACGAGAAGAATACGTTCTCAAACCTGCTCGACCGTTTCACCTCAACAGTCTCCGCAATCATATCCGTAGTGCAACACACCTTCAAGCCATTCGATCTTACCAGGCGCTGTCGGTAGAATTGGCTCAAGTCACTTCACAATCAGATCAAGCCGGAATACTGAAAAACCGCCAAAATCAAGTCAAAGCGGTGCACTATATCGCAAAAAGAAATCATCCAGTCACCGAATTCAAGCATATCTGTGATTTACTGAACTCCGTCGACAACGCCGCCTTTGTTACCGATTCCACGGAGTCCAACAAACCACTGTTCTGGAAGGTCGCCACGATTCTTGATGACTACTATCTCCTCAAACGAACCTCCCAAATTGCCCACCGCACTCCAGTAGCTCTAATGCTCGACACGTCAACTGATTTCACCTCAACGACAGTTCTTTGTGTTCACCTATGTTTTTTCGAAAACACAGGTAAAACTGAGACACTGTTGGTTGGTTTGCATGATATGGTTGATGGAGCTACTGGCGAACAAATCTATGCAGCAGTAAAATCTGTGATGGGCAAAGTTCGGATTCCACTCCACCAAGTATGCTGTGTCACAACTGACGGAGATCCATCGATGACTGGACTCCACAACGGATTTCTTGGAGCCTTTCGAAGAGAACACCCCACCATCCTTCATTTCCACTGTGGCGCCCACAGATTCCAATTGTGCCTCAAGGATGTATTCAACTCCGACAAGCATCCTTCCACAAAAGCTCTCGTTCACGATTGCATCAAATACATCAATATGATCACCAAATCACACCCTCGAAAGCATACTTTCGCTCGACTGCTCACTGACAAAGGACTCCCTCAAAAAAAGTTGTCTCGACCCATTCAGACTCGCTGGTCGACATGCAGAACTGTCATCCACGATGTTATCCAGTACAACAGTGTCATATCGGCTGTGTTGACTCCAACAGAAGACGCGGAGACACAAAGACTTTCAACCCTTTTCTCGACACCCACCGCCACTCATCTCCTCGCTGGTCAGTTGTACGTCCTCAACATGGCGCAAGAATTGAATACTCTCCTACAAAAGAGTCACATTACAATCCCCCAGTCGTTATCCGTCATTACACAATTTCAAGAAAAATTACTCTCTATTGAAGATCACCAACTTAAAAATCATATTCAAGCCCTTCTTGATCAATTTGCAATCCCAGTTCATGAACAATCACTGGCAGATACTGTCGTTCAAACGGCCCAAATCATTTCTTCACTTGTTGATTCTCTTGGACGGCGTTTTTCAGAAACGAACGAATGCTCATCACTTGACTTTATCAACCACGACATGCTGACCTCTCCAAATACACTTGTCTCTGATACCTTCATTCAGCACCTCGGTTTCAGATTTCAGAGATTCATTCACCATAGACAACGGGTGCATGTCCTGTCTCACTGGCACCATCTGAAAAGTCTGTATCAGATCCATTTTGGCTCATCACTCCACTCACCCCAGGCGATCATCGAACTCATACTTTCTGACTCGCACTTTCAATCTTGTTCCGCATTTCTGCCGATTGTGAGAATTATTCAAACTATATCAGCGACCACAGTCGAAACTGAAAGAGAATTCTCACATATTCACTACACAAAACGAAAAGAGCGCTCCCAGCTCTCCACCGAGCATCTGCTAGTCCTCACGAGAATTCACCATAATTCTCCCAGATGTTTATCCACTGATGAAATCAACGAGGTTCTGTCAGAGCGAGAAAGGAGACGAAGACATTATCGACAAAGACCGTATCGGGGTGGACCGCCAAACGTTATTAACGACGACGACTCCACCACGTCGTCTGACTCTCTGTAAATACACCGTTTACGTTTCATTTCACATTTGATAAAGAAATTTGTGAAAATATTGTGTTTTCAGAAACTTTAAGTGACGAATTGAAGGAAATCGTGAGGTGAGATCGAAAAAGGGTGAGATCGGTCTGATCAAATCCCATGCCTGCCAACCACCCCGCGCACTCGTCTCTCTTCGTCACCCTCGCTTTCGCCATCCCAACGCACCCCTCCCGCGATGATTGAATACGAAGGGAAGATCGTTCGTCGTCGCTACAACCCAAGTCGCACACCGTCCAACGACGACCATCTCTGGCGGAGAGTGCCGAAGTATCAAGTTGACAAATATCCCATGGAGGAGAGTGGATCAGAACCAATGACACCAGATTCCATGATTTCGATGCACAACGAAGGGCTGCTGTCGACCGAACCAGAAAGAAGGAGGGTTTCTGAACCGATTCAAATCAGAGACTAAACAACCACACCTCCTTCCCTCCGCAGATCGACGGAGCACGCACACGAATCGGCAGTGGCGTCGCCTCGAGTGGTTCAGAACAGACTGTCGCTCCAATTTGAGGAGGTCAACCTGCCTGTTTTGAGGTTTACGAACTCTACGACAGCTGAAGGGATTCAAACGAGAGATATGATCCTGGAGATCCCAGAAGTGTTGGGGAAGGATGAGGAGATTGACGGCACACACGATGAACAGGCAGTTCCAGCGACGGAACCAGCAATGGTGAAGGAACCAGCGGAAGAAACACAAGATTCACTTTCACAAAACTCATCATCATCAATCCAAATTAGCAGTCTTTCTCACCAAAGCCAGGATCAAACTCCATCCGAATCGAAAGAAGAAGGCGACACACACACTCCTTCAAACTCGATCGCACCAACTCCTCCAATTTCGGCCAAGTCGCCACTTCACCACCGTCTCCCTCCCTCGAAGCTTCGAGCTCGCCAAGTCCTCCTTCTTCGCCATCTGATTCGTCGTCGTCCGCCTTCCTGTCTCAACTCACCAGCGGCGAAACACCAGCGCCTGTCTCGGAAACCAACGATTTCTTCAACACTCCGCAGGCCTCTCTCGTCAAACGACAGTCAGGATTCACCAAAACAAGCCCTGATTTCCTGAGCGATTTGGAGGGAATGAAGGATGAGGCGGGTGAGTCGTTGGGTGTTGCTCGTCAGATGGTGTTAGAGACACTTCCGCCACTCCCACCGCCAGCTCCGTCGTTGATGAGACCGAAGGAAGAAGAATCGATCGTCCCACATCAACCTGTCCTTCTTCCAGCGATCAAACTGAATAGAACTCACTCCCTCCCTCAGAATCTCAAGATGATTCTAATACCATCGACGACAGCGCTGAATCAGCCCAAAAGTTCAACTATTACGCTCCAAAACCAGACTCACTACTCGATTTACACCATCGCTCCCGAAGAGACCTCATCTCTTCCGACGCCGAGCTCTTTTCTTCGTCCGACGATGCACACTCAACTATCCCTCGCTCGCCTCTGACAGATTGGAAAGCTGACGAATACACACTCCCAACGTCGCAGTCGATGGTTGGACTGAAAAAGAAGAAGAAACCGCGCAAGTCAGCCAGATTCTCCGCAGACCGATCGACAAAGTAGATGCGAATGGAAAGACAGCAGAAAATGATCAACGAGCAGATGGAGCAGGAGCGGATGAATTCGGAGGTGACAGCGAAGCCGAAGACGAAGAAGAAGGGACGAAATATCAAAGTGACGAAAGAGGAAAAGACGAACAGTGTCTTCCAGCCATCCACGCCTCAAGCCGGCGGAAAGAAGAAGAAGATGCTGAAGAAACAACCGCCGTTCGGAGCGAACAAGCCGGGTCTTCTTTTGATGCCACTGACTCCACGCTCCACGCCACAGCAGCACCCGCTCACGCCACAACTCAGAGGACAGCAACTGGCGACGTCGCTGACTGGACTGAACGTGACTGCGTCGCTCCTCCAGCCACTCACATCCACATCCTCCACCACTCAGCCGTCGACACCTCAACCATCTGTGTCTCTTCGCTCGAGACGAACATCACTCTCGCCAAGTCCGAATGTTGGGAACGATCGAGGCCAATCCCCAACCACGTCACCCCACCTCTCCCTCATCAGCACTCGATCCATGCAAGGTCGCCTTCCCTTCTTCATCTCCCTCCACTCTCTCGTGTAAACACTCGTCATCCCAGCGACATCCAACCAGACAGTCTCTCCAGCCGAAACTCGTGTAACACCACTGACAAGCTGACCTCAACACGATCTCCCCGAAATCATGTCCATTTTGTTCCATTAAATTGCGATGCACATTCCGGATGCTAAATGACAGCTGCGCATCGCCGCTCGCGTCATTGAAACTCTCTCGTCATCCAATCTGAGAAGCCTCGTGTTTATCGGCGATGAGGAGCGAGGGTGGAGAGACACACAACGAATGCGAATGTCGCCAGCACCGCTGGTCAGAACAGAGGAAGTCATTCCAGGTACTTCTCGTGACATGTACTGGGCATTATCGATGGACAGAATTTCAATCACAAGCTTCAACCTCAACCCAGTCGAGAGAACAAGGGAACAAGAAAGGAGATTCGTTGTTAGCCAAGTCCTCGCTCGGATCGGACGGACAGGAAAGCAAAGAGGACGTCGAGGAAGACTCAGACGAGTGATGGGACCAAGCAGAGCCGATCATTGAAAGCTACATGCGCAACGAACTATCAAGTCTGTCTTCGTTGGAGACAGAAATGGCGAGTTGGACTTCTCATCCCTCAGCCTCACTCTCCCACACTGGAATCGTCCAGGTTGTGGTCGCTTGCCCATCAGACCATCTCGGCCTCCTCCGGCGAACATCCGTGGCTGGTTATGGAAAACGATCTCAAAGAGAGCAGATGAATCAGTCAGCTCCAATCACGCGCAGTAAATCCCTTTCTTTTTTCTATCGCCTTAGTTATTTCGTATATCAATGTGTAGCTCGGATTTAAGATTTCAGTACATGGTTTTTAAAAGGGTGATGTGATCTGATTCTACAAAATTATGGGTACTTTTGGAAAGCCCTGATTGAGACCTGGATTTTGGGCAACTTTTATCGCTCCCCCGATTTGCGTGGCATGACAGTTGTTGAAAGAACAGTCGGTGAGAATATGATCTGCTCGAGAGTTGATCCATTCGATCGCTCCTCCATTCGACGATGACAGACCAGAAAAGGAGCAAGATATCACCCAGAGTTGATGGCTGACCTCCTTATCGTAGTCAAATGAATCAGAACCGATGCGGGTCGAGTCGTCGGTGCGAGTGAGGACTGTTTTGGTTTGATCTGGTTCGGGTCGTTCGAGTCGGCTGGGAGGATCGTTCGTGGTGCAGGACGAGAACGAGCAGTTCGACAGGAGAGACGAGCCTGCCCAGTCCAACGACATTCCGCTTGTCCCGCAAAGATGATTCGTTGATTCCGACACTGACACCCCAATCAGTCGCTGGGTCAGAAATGAACAGGAACAAGGGAACGTCGACGAAAGGCGAGTGCTCGTCGTGTTTGATAGTGACGATTCCGACAGAGATACAGAGCAGTCATAGTACCCGGACAAACCCGTTAGAGTGGATAAACCCGTTAACCATTCCACAGGAGCATAGCAGTCCCCCCTCTTCACTAAAATTATCCTTCCACTTCCCGTTCATTACTCTCTTCATTATTTTTAAAATAGGAGGTACTGTTGAAAGAATGATTGTGAAATGGAATGAGAAAAATGTAAGTCGAAATGTGCTCGGAACTTAGCCAATGTCTTCCCAGGCGTCCAAGGGATGGTACATTGAGATGCAACCTCTTTGTACTCAGCATCACATGCAGGGTGTCGTGGCTGGTCATTCATCGATTTGAAATGACCCATAGACCTCGATCAAACGACTGAACAAGAGACCAATCATTTCAGAATTCTACCGATTACTTTCTTTTCCACACAACATATCAGTCGTCAGAATAAAAGGATCAATGTGAAGTGGGGTATGTTGGTAACGGGTTTATCCGACTTAACGGGTTTATCCGGGTACTATCAACAACCCCACATAGACCATTCTCATCGTGAATCCCGAAATCGAAAAGCGTCGGTATTTTCTTCTTGATTCGATGTAACGCAGGAAGGCGACGATACCAATCGCGGGCCGCTTACCAGAGGCATCAGAGACGACGATTCTGACATTGAGCGACGGCTGTATCTTGTGTGTCCGCAAATAATTGAAGATTGTCAACACTGAATGTGCTGTTACACATATCAAACATCACAGAAAGTTGCTTTCTTGAGCGAAATTCATCGTTCCGTGGATGTTGGGACATCGTTTTGGTTGGTGAATTGTGGACACTATTTCTTGAAGAGATTGTCGATGATAATCCTGAGATTTCCAGATTTCGAGAGTGGATATGGATATCATGTGCATGATATACCCCATTTGGGACAATGATTCGAGATAGTGCTGAGAATGACTGTTGGTTCTGGAGCATCGAGTTTTTCCCCAAGAAAGCTGCGAAATCCCGTGAAACGTCAAGTGGAGGGTGGGTGGTTGAATAAGATTCAGAAGAAACCCACGTTGGGGTCAAAACGAACGCGAACAGAGTCAAGACCATTGAAATCAAATAATGGTTCGATCAAGCCGAATGACTGAACGATTCATCTCTACCACATCAATTTCAACCTGTTTTCAGTGAATATTCGAAATAACAACACTTAAATAGTGATTCCACAATCTGAATAGTGGTGAATTGATGCTCGAGGTTAAAGAGGAAGAATAGTGATCTCACACTAGTCGAATGAGGTATCTGTTCGACGAAATGAAGAAAGAAGAAATGAATGATGAAGGATAGCCGAATAGAAGAAAATGAAAATCATGATTTGACAGATACAAAGGCTTTTAACTGGGAGTGGAACGAAAAGGCATCAGGGACACAGAAAGAGACGAGCCAGAGTGATAGTGGCATCTGAACGAGAACAGGACGACATCGTCAGTGTTCGTGTGAGTGTGTTCCTGAAGATGACGAAGGGTTGACTTGGACTGTTCCGCTTGAGCAGTCAGTCACAACCATTCCGCGTCGATCCGTCTGCAGCAGCTTCTTCCCACACATAACCACTCCCCCCGAGAAGCTCGTGTGAGACGACGAGAGAAGAGGAGTGACCGAACAGTTCGTCAGAGTCACGTTGCGAAGAGTCGCTGAGAGTGTGTTCGATGTTTGTGTGGCTCGGATCAGGAATCCACTCCCTCCAATCAATCGGAGAGACGAGCGGGCTGTGTCTGTCACAGTCAGCGAGCACGATGTGAACGACGAGAGTGTCAAGTCCACTGAACTTGGACGATGTGCGATGGATGACGACGATTGTGGTTTCAGTTCAACCACTACACAACCCCCTCCGACAACACCATCATTCCCAAATTGTTCAGACAGTCGAACTGTCGTTGAGCATCTCTCGAATCTGTTGTTCGTCAGGCTGAGTGTGCTTCCCATCACCCAAACACGAATCACACTCCCAAAACTCGTTCCAAGGCATCGCACAAATGTCGAGTCTGTGATCGTCATCAGCTCGGTGCATGTTCCAACCACAACACACCCTCCAACGAAGCTTGTTGATTCAAACGTGCTTGTGGCTACGTTCAAAGCACTCCCACTTTCACATCGAACGATGCTTCCTTTGCCCACAAATTGCTGCTCGCGCGAAGTGAAGGCGTGTATATCTGCTGATCCAGCGCGGCTGAGAGTGACGAGGCTGAGTTTGGTAGGAGTCGATCCTTTCAGAGAGCACCCGACCAGTTTCAGAATCCCTTTCGAGCTGACCGAGAACACTGATGTGATGAAACCAGGCGCTGAGAACGAAGTGAAGGCGAGGTCAGTGACAGAGAGAGTGTGGGTGCGCAATGTGAGCATCGAGAATGTGGGGAACGGCGTGCCATATTTGTGATCGAAGGGGACGATGTCGCATCGGAGAGAGCAATTGTCGCCTTGTCCAACAATCATCATCTCTCTCCCTTCCTCCTCACCCACTCCAAGCGACAAGAACTCGCGAATCGAGGCTGAGTCCAGAACCACAACTTTCGTCACTTTTAACACGAAACAGAACAATCCAGCGAGCGTCCGAAAAGGAGAGTCTTTCAATCCAATGTTCAGGTCGTCGCCGAATGAGCTCACAAACACAAGATCCCCAACCAGAAACCTCAGAAGCGATTCCACATTTTGAGTCAGGGAATCTGACCCCATCAAGTCTGATTGTTGAGCTGCTGTGAGCGAGTCCTCCCACTGCGATGCCTCAATCTGAGACACCAGATCTCGTCCAATCACAAAAACGTCGTTTCCGAAGTTGGTTGCTGAGTTCTTGTCTTCGTCGCGTCCAAAAGAAGCAGTGTCCAGTTTGTAGTGTTCAAAAGAAAGAAGATTCGAAAAGTCCAACAGAAGCGCGCCGCCTCTGTCCACACTCGAACATCTGCTGAACGACGAGTGAGAGATGAGAAGTGCTCCTGCTTCCACTGCAATGGCCATGCATCCACCATTCCCAGTGGAAGAGCATGCTGAGAGAGAGCACCCAACAATCTCCAATCGGTCGTCGGACGAGGAGAGCGATGAATGGACAACACTTCCATCGCCATCAGAGCGGTGAACATTCCCAATCGAAACAGTGTCGAGTGCGAGTCTGCCTGCCGTCTGAGCGAGAAGGACGGATGAGGACAAGAAACGATCAGCGAAGTCAAACAATGATTCTTGCAGTGTGAGTGTTCCGTCTTGAATGGTGAAGAGCGATGCCGAGTGTGGTGGGGAGGAAGGGCTGGTGATTGTGACAGAGTCGGAGAGGGTGAGTGAGCTTCCCTTCACAACGAACAGCGGTTGAGTCAGTGAAGACGGGATTGTCAAGCCAATGGATGACAAGGTGAGATGGCCAGCTTCCACCACGAACTGTCCAGTCGACCCAAAAACGAGTGATTTCTGAGATGAGGAAGACGAAGAGATCGACGCTCCAGTTTCGGGGCATTCGAGAAGAGTGGAGAGAGTGACGTCTGAGCTCAGGCTGATTGTTGTCTTCGTGTTGGTGAGCAGCGAGAACGCGAAACTGAACGATGAGCAAGGAAGACGCTCCTGCCCACACTTCCCATGATCCCAGAACCCTTCCGACACAAACACTGCTCCACTCGTGTGCGGATACAGATGATACCCAAGCGGACCAAAGTTTGTCATGTTTGTCGAATCTGAGCCGAACACTTGTTCCAACTTGGTTTTCGTCAGTGTCGCGTCATTCGCTCCGATCAAACTCGCCCAGTCTGATGTGACAACCGCTCCCACATTCTGTCCCTCGAGATACACTTCATGACTTCCTGTTGTCCCAGCTGTGCTGACCGACACACTCTTCATCACAACAGTGCCATATGAGAACGATGAGCGAGACACAAACACACTTCGTCCCTTCCCATCAATTCCACAGTTGCTTGACGAGAACGAAACAGATGACAGAGAGAGCATGCCTGTCGACGTGAAGTGGATCCCCGAACCAGACCCATCGTTTGAGATCGACGAGAATGATGTCGATGAGAGAGACAGCGAGGCTGTGCCTGTCAGTGAATATATAGTAGTAAAAGAAGTCGTGAAAGTAAAATAACGCATACATGTCACCATTTTTCTCATGGTTGAGAAGATCATCTTTCGTTGAGATTGTATGGAATAGACTTCATGTTCCACATTGAATTGAATGCACATCGCAAAATAACTTCGTCTTCGTGTATTTCCGGAAAAATCGTGAACATCTGAACGAATCTCCGGAAGTCGGACGAGTCAGTGCCCAACACTTTTTAGAAATGAGTGAGTATCTCACTCAGAAAGAAATATCGCGCATAATCGCCACTTTGGACTACAGAAATCTCCCCAATTCAGCGTCCAAAGGGGCGAAACTCTACAATGAGCAGGCAGTTCGTCACGAAGATGTTGTTAAAGCAGGGGTGTGCACCGAAGGCCAACTTAAAAGAGGAATCCGCGCGATGAATGAACACCGAGAAATTGGGGTGGCCCATCGACCTGGCAAACTCACCCACAGCGATGAACAGGAGCTTTTGACCTACTGTCTGGAAAAGATAGAGCTTGATGGTCATGTGAAAAAAAAGAGATATACTCGAACAAGTGTGCCCTTTTTTTGATCTTTCATGCTTAAGGCTAATACCATCTGGAAGAAAAGTGTTAGATTCGATGAAGGGAAGCCAATCATGAGCAAGCAATGGTTGAACGCGTGGTTGGGTCGTCAAAATCTCTTTATCCAGTATAAACCACTCTTCATTGCGATCGAACGCATCGATAATACAACAGAGGCAACACTTCGAGAGTGGATTTCTCTCGTCGGACGGGTGATAGAACGTTATCAGATCGATCCCAATCTGATGTATAACTTCGACGAATCGTCGCTACGCATCAGTATTGACGATAAAAGTCTGCTCGTGTCGACCCCAAATCATGCAAACGCTCTTCTGCCATCGCCACCGCGCATCGAAAATGCTACCCTGTGCGCCTGTGTATCTTCGCATGGATCCCGTCTTGATCCTGTGATATTATGGCCGAGTGCAACAATCCCAAAAGAATTTACGGATCTGAGCAATCACCACATTCACATTCTTTGCAGAAAAATTGGCTGGATAAATCAAGGGTCATACAATGAAATCATGGAAAAGTTTATTCTACCACAAATCGACCAGCAAAGGCGCAGTATTAACAAAAGTCGCTCACATGCACTTTTAATCATGGATGGTCATCAGACAAGACACAGCCAAGACATTATCAACCTCGCCAACTCCCTCAAAATCCATATCCTCATCCTTCCAGCACATACAACACATGTAACTCAACCACTGGATCAGTTTCCTTTCGCGGTCTTAAAGCAAAAATTGCAAAAATCGTTTGCTCCACCATCCAACGGTGGAATTCGGGAATACAGAAGGGCCTTGGCGGACGTGTTGCCGGATGCAATTTCATCAGCATTCCAGAAGAGCCTAATCATGGGCTCCTTCAGAGCAACCGGACTCCGACCACTCGATTTAGACGTTCTACTCAATACACGGTCGAAACTGGTGAAAAAGGCATACAAGGCAAAGGACGGAATCCATTCCAAAAACCCTCCCTCTGAGTCACAAAGACAACTATCTCCTCCGAACGAGGAACCAACAGCGAGAGGTAGTCTCCTCTCCCCCTCACAGAATACTGATCAAGATAAAACGCCTCGCCAGAAAAAAATCACAGATTTTGTTTGTGTGAAAACAAAACTCCGCTCTCAACCAGCTATACAAGTCACCCCAGAGATCACGCCTGTCAAACGACACAGCAGTGAAGGGTCACCAGCTGATTCCGAACACATGACTTACTTGGCGTACTCACCTCGGAAAAAAGTGCAATATTTTGCTGACGACTTCGATGACGAGAATCAGACGGTAAACTAACTTTAACATTTATTCACCTCATTTTAACATTGTTCCTTTCTATCTGGTGCATCTGGAATTTTTTCAAATAATAAAAAGTGGATATTTGATGTGAAAATGGCTCTCCTATTGATGGACCACCAGGACGAGGTATCAAGAAAGGTTCGACTTATTTTACATTCACGAGTTCTTTTACTACTATACACTGCTCGCCGAGTTGAGTGTGAGGGAGGGAAGGGAGAGTGATGCGATCGTTGTTGATCCTCCACTCAGAATGAAGAGCGATGATGTTCGTTTTGTGGCTGAGTGTGTCAGTGTTTAGCCTGATTGAATCTTCAGAGTTCCAGATGTCACACGGAAGAGCGGATTGGAAGGTGACACCAGTTTCATCGTGTTTGTTCCACTCATCTCCAAAGATCCTCCCGAAACCGATCCAATCGAGACAGGAATGTCTGCTGCTCCATTCCCGATTGTGCAACCAGACACCACAATCGATCCTGTCGAGACAGAAATCATTTGTTGTGTCTGCGAAGAGGCGAACAGGACGGTCAGCGCGGAGAGTGTGAGCGATGATGAAGACGAGGATGTCGTGAACTGGCCAGTGTTTGAGAGTGTGACAGTGTTCCCTTTGATGGTTGCCTTGTGTCCTCCACATGAAAATGGGATCGAGTGTTGGACAGCTGTTTGGAGCTGGATTGTGATCGGATCGAGTGTGCCTCCAGTCTTCGTGCCATACGACACAAGCGTCGTCTGAACAGGAACGAGTGACGAACAAGGATACACAGAGAAGCCACACATCATCCCATCCTTTCCACTCGAATTTGCATATCCAGTTGATCCCATCGTCGAGAAGAAGAGGATGAGTGGAACAGAGTCGGTCGTGTTGGCTGTGTTCCATCCGCGATACAGATTCAGCAGAGTCGCTGTCGGAGTGATCGACGACGATCCCAAAAATGCCATGCTCGTTCGAGTGACGGCAGAGGACAGTGACGGTGCTTGCACAAACACCGCATTCCCATTCGTCGCTGTGCACGACGAGAATGAAGTGATGCTTTGGAGTGCGAAGGAACCTGTCGATGAAAGGACGATTGAGAGCACTCCTCCCTTCCCAGTCGACGAGCATGATATGAATGACGTGCTCGACACTGTCAGTTTCGATCCTGTTCCCAGCTGAGCCAGAATCACTCCTCCATCTCCTTTCGATGTCACTTTGCCGAATGTCGATCCAGTGATCGTGATGATTTGTGTGCTGGCGCCGTTCGTGCTCAGAAAAGTTCCTCCTCCCGCCGATGTCTGTGAAATCGATGTGAAGGTGCTGTTCGTCACGATCAACGTCGATGCTCCCTCCATTCTGACAACACTCGTCGATCCGAGATTGAGTGAGGAGAGCGTGACATTGTCGAAGGTGAAAGTGGACGAGGTGATGGTGATGAAATTCTTGGTCAGCGTCGACGTGGAGACAGAGAAATCAACTTCGCTCAACAAAACATTCCCCCCGTTTGATATGCTCGCAAACGCAATCGGAGCAACCGTCAAATCCACCCCAAGTTGTCTGAGCATCACAGTCCTCTTCGCAGACAGAACGAAGAACGGATTGGATGGGGAAGCTGGTGCCTTGTAGACTTTTTCGATGATGATCACGTTGGAAGTATCGTCTTTTGTGGTGACGACACTTCCTTTTTTCGAGGCAGGGAGGAAGAGCCCAGTGGAGTCGATGAGCGGGAAGGCCGCTGCTCCTGACCAGAGCGGCCAGACGATGATGTCTGGACTGTTGGAGTGACTCCACTGATGTGAGAAGGCAGAAGTTGATTCGAATTTGTTGCCAATAATAATCACAGATGTGATGGTGTTGCTGTGCAGGACGATATTGGCAAACGCCGGATTAGTTACTGTTCTTTGGGAGTTCTTGATGATGTTGTTGGAAACTTGTGCAGTTCCGTACACAACAAGCAAGCAATCACTCCGCCGACACAGTCCCGAGATAGAAAACGTGTTATTGTCCATCAGCTGGTACCCTTCTCCGTTGTTGAGATGATAGGCTGCTTCATCCCCATTAGCTTGACATGACGTGCAAGTGTTCTCTTTAAAGTGTATTTGGTTCGAATCTCGTTTCCCACTAATCGCTCCTCCACATGAGACGGCATGGCAATTCGAAAAAGTGTTTTTGGAGACATTCGCCGACGTGCCAAAAAACCCGATCGCCCCACCATTTCGATTGCTTGTGCAGGACTTAAAATTACAGTTTGTAACGGTAAATTGACCTGGAGTGGCAGGGACCATAAAAATCGCTCCGCCATCTTCTGACGGGTGTGTGCTCGCGCATGACGAAAAGAGGCTGTTCTGAATGGTGAGATCAGTTGATTCTGACCAAAATCGATCTGTGCATGTTCCACCTGGGCAGGTGTACACATCAGCGTTGGAGTGGGTGGTGTGGAGGAAGGTGTTGTTGGAGAAGAGGAATGACCCGCCGAGGTTGATGTTGTTTGTCAATGTTCCGTAGAACACTCCTTCAACATGATCCGTCTTTGTGTTGAAAAATTTGGTTTTTCCGGCTAGTGGGAGCGTGGTGGATGGTGGGATTGAGGAATCTGAGGTGATGTTGCGGAAGGATGCCGATTGAATCATGATTGATTGCGTCTGTCGGTTTGCGACAATTGGGGAGATATCGGAATGGTGTCCATCTGCGAATGTGGTTGAGATCAAGTTCACTGATCCTGTTGGCTGTCGGTTCTCGACAACAAGCGGAAGGGTGGATATTGTTGGTGCTCTTCTGAGAGCCAATCTTTCCAAGATTATGGTCGAGTTCCATGAAATAAACAATGTGTGTGTTGAATTCACTTGAATGGTTGTCTCAGTGAGGTGAACAGATGAATCTGAGGCGTGCATGGCTTGATGAACAGGAACAAGACATGTTGACGTGATCGAAAATGTCGAGTTTACAACGGAAAGAACAAATAAATCACTCTCTGAACGACAAAGAAGTGTTGTTTGTGCAGTCCCTGACATCTTGATCGGTCCAGTAAGTGGTTCATTGGATGCCAAATACGAGATTGAATCAAGCGTGATATGATGGACTTCATTCGTCCGTTTGTGAGATGTATGTGTGGAAGGAAGTGGGATTGAGGGAATGCACTGAGAAATAAAGTTGATACTGATGAATAAAACGAGCATGGAGTGTTGGTCGTTCGATGATCTGAACCATTGATTGTCCTGAAAGGATACTTCCAAGTTTCAGTTGAGGTCAGAAAGCCATCCCGGCCGGATTTTTCATTCTATTGAAATAGTTGGAGCTCTTTCTGAGATAAAATCACCCAACCAGCTCGACAGAAACTGAATTGAATAATTTGGTTTTATCCATCGATCTAAAAATACCCTTAAGCCCTGTTCCAACTAACAACACCGCAGAATGCTCACATTCATTCTCCTCTCATGTGCTTTCCTCATTAATGCTCGCCACTCTGGTGAAAACGGCCAACCACCTCACCACAACCCTGCCATCGAGCCTTTGGAAGAGGATCAATCTCTGGAAGTCGATGTCCCGTCTGATCAAGATATCATCGCTCTGTGCCTGAAAAACGGCACATGGACTCTCTGCCTCTCAGCA
Source organism: Blattamonas nauphoetae (assembly GCA_033064195.1). Lineage (NCBI taxonomy): Eukaryota > Preaxostyla > Oxymonadida > Blattamonas > Blattamonas nauphoetae. Next base: position 75,776 of record JARBJD010000235.1, on the reverse strand, counting down.
GATGAGGAAAGCGAAGGTAAGCTGAATCTCAGTTTGAGGAACGGCGAATGGACTGCGATTCTGTCAACCGAAGATCAGCAAGCATTTGACAAGCCTGTATCGATCCAAGACATGAGATTCGTCAGACTTTGCCTTAAAAACGGCAAGAGGTCTCCATGCGCTCTTTTCAAAGAAACTGCACGTTCGGATAGTCATGATCTGATTATTGCGTGCAAACGCAATGGTGTATGGGGTATTTACCACCCAAACGACGAGGATGATATCACGCTCCCCTCTGACGATGACAATTTTTCCGATTCGGGCAAGAAGAACGCCAAAGTCCGGTGCTGGCCATTTGAAGATGACGTTGAAGACAGACGTCTCAGACTTTGCCTCAAGAACAAGAAATGGACTGTATGCCCCTCAACCGATGAAGATCACGAAGGTTTCGTGAACATCTGCCACAAGAACGACAGATGGTCCATCTGCAAGTCACCCGACGAGAAGGACGAAATGATGTTCGACGCCCACGTGGAGGACAGTGCTTTCATCACTCTTTGCCACAAGAATGACGAATGGTCGGTCTGCACTGATCCTGACGTCACCGATGAGCTGGATATCGTCGATTTCGTCGTCACTTGCCTCCGTCGCGGAAAGTGGGGTCGTTGCCCCCAAAAGGAAGAAGACGAGATTGCGCTCCCCTCAGTGTTTTTCAAGGCCTTTGAAAAGTGCATCGAGAACGTCGCGTCGACGCTTCGCAATTTTGCGGAAGAACTCTTTCGTTTTGAAGACCAACGTCTCAAACTTTGCGTCAAGAACAAGAAATGGTCTGTATGCCCCTCAACCGATGACGATCACGAAGGTTTCGTAAACATCTGCCAAAAGAACGAGAAATGGACAATCTGCAAGTCACCAGACGAGAAGGACGAGGCGAAGGACAACACCCCAGCCGAGGACATGGGTATCATCAACCTTTGCGAGAATATTGGCAAATGGTCTGTCTGCCACTCCGTCAAAGACAAGGAAGAAGCTGATGACACCAGTCTCATTGTTACTTGTCTCCGCAATGGACAGTGGGGTCGCTGCCTCCCAGCGGAGGAAGAGCATTTCACGATCCCCGGTGACGATGATGGAGTCTTCCAAATGTGCCTGAAGAACAAGAAATGGTCTCTCTGCTCCTCCCCAACCATGGAAAATGAAGGTGTCATCATGCTCTACTACATGAACGGTACGTGGTCTGTCTGCCATCCCACTGATGCGGAGGAAGAGGTGAAGAACGACAAGAACGAGAAATGGTCAGCGTTTCTTTATGACATCTACAAGAAACAACACGACAGATCCACGCCTGTCCAAGATACTGATGTTTTCAAACTGTGCCTGAAGAACAACAGATGGTCTGTCTGCCTCTCCGCTGAAGAAGAGAAAGAGGCCGATGACATCGCTGTCTTCCCACTCTGCCGCCAGAAGGGACTGTGGCTTCTCCACATGACAGCCGAACAAGAACGAAGCCGTTACTTGCGTCACGAAAGACGCATGATGAAGTTCCTGGAACGTACCTTATCGTTCGATAATTGACTTAATTGCCCTTTTGGACAAACAATCATTCCTTTATCATCACACACAGTTTTCTATCGCTCTTTTAAACCATCTTTTTTCAGAACTGGACTTCGGGCAACGCAAGTGAATTGTGCAAACTAAGGGACTGATCATTTGCACCTTTTCCATCTTTCAAGTGCATTAAGTATATGTTGCTGTTCATCTGTCATATTCTCCTCTGCCATCACGTCCAGTGGCAATCACTCGCGAAATTACTTGACAAAGAGAGTTACTCTCGCTATTCAAATGATCAAGCTGTATCTCAAAAACTTTTAATTCCTGGTGGACACTTCCACGTGGCCAGTTACAAAATCTCATCAAGCACTCTGATTCTTGAAGGAAACAATGAAACAGAATTGCATATTGAAGCGGACAAATCCAAAAGAACTTCACTTTCAACATCAGAAACGGAAAACAAAGATTTTCTTGCTCAAACATCGCACACGATGTTCATCTTGTTGAACTCCACTGCCTCTCTTTCACACATGTCATTCGACTGCAGTGCGATGAACTCATCACTTGCGACTCTGAAGTGGTCAAGCGTGACGATTGGACAGAGCCAGATTCTGTCGAACGTTAGATGTTCTCCATTGATTGTGGAGAATACTGGGGAAGGAGGAGAGAGTTGTGTGGTGATTGATGGCTGCTCGCATTGGTCGTCGACTTCGCCGTCTCTCCTGCCCTTCGTGTCCTTCGCACGCTCTCTTTCATCTCCCTCGAATGGCCAACACGCCTCTTTTGGGTTGGATTGTGTTTGCATTTCGGGATGTGGCCTCTCATTGTCGAACACCAACCTCGTTCTTGGAAGTGGCCCGCTGTTTGATTTTGGACGAATTGGAAGCGACAACGCTACCCTTCGCACGATCTCCTCGACACTTTCAGCGAGCTCGTTGACCAACACCACATCGCCCTCACCGTCGCACCGCTCTGCATCGGCGTTTCGTGGTGGGTGGAACCAGCGAGTGTGTGGCAGTTGTGTGATGAAGAGCACGAACCATCTTTATGGGACAACGATCATCGACATGAACAGGGGTGGATCGCTGCTGTCGCACAACACTTCCTTCACTGAATGCCACACTCCCTCCCGCCCCTCTCCCAACACTCAATATGATTATGATGGCATGCACTTTGACTCTCGAATCGAACTCTTTGGTGACCAGTTCCTAACCGACGTCTTCTCCCTCTGCACCTTCGACGGATGTGAGAGCGCCTATACTGGAGGAGCGATTGACTGCGATGCTTCTGATATAAATGTGCAAGTGAAGCAATGTTCTTTTCGGTCGTGTCGTGCAGATCGTCAAGGAGGCGCGCTCTGGTTCTACTGTCCTGGAGATTCAGCTGCTTTACTGGTTTTTGAATCAATTTTCAGCAACTGTTTGGCAGCAAACGATGGAGGGGATTTGCACATTAAGCAGACGTATTCTCTCACAATCTCCGATTGCTTCTTCATCGACTCATCTGCGACCGAAGGTTCTGGTGGATCAATCTCACTCGCTAGCATTCGCTCATATTCCACAAACATCGTTTCAAACTGTCTCTTTGAGAATTGCCGAACGGAGGAGGGTTCAGATCAATATTATCAAGGAGGTGGTGCTGTTTATATGTCATTTGTTGGTGGCGACGTCCAACTGACATATCTGCAGTTTCGAGGTTGTTCCGCATCCTCTAAAACTGGACATGACATTTATGTGAAATGTACCACGTTCAATACTCGCAAGTTCACATACTCCGAAACAACCGTGCCAGGTTGGAATCGATTAGTATTGTATTTTTCAAGCGACGACTCTTTCACTGATATCAGCGCTTTTTTGACAAAGCCAGCTAAAGCCACAGCTGTGGTCGAATTGAGCGAGACACACACCACATCAGATGCCACATTCACACTCGCTCTGTCGAACTAGGTCACAGGAGATGTGCTGATTGTGCTGTCGAACGAGGATAGTACACGAACACCAGTGTCAGGACAAGCACCGAACATTGGACGAGTGTTGAAGTTCACATTTTCGGACACGGACACATCGACATTCACTGGACCTGTGGGCGAGACGAAATTGTTCCAAGGTGATCTCTCCGACTACAAAATTGTGAATGGATATCTGAATGGTCACTTGTTCTCCGACAAATACGTGAAATCCGCATCGTGTGATCTGGATTCGAGTGGAATGGCTGTGGACATCTCGTTTGCTGGACTGAAGATCCCGAGTGGTGCCTACACGATCACTCTGAACGACAAGATCCCTCTCTCCGTGACGTTCACTTTGGACGAATCGGGAGAAAGCGCAGGAACAGTGAAAGCGTCGATTGGGAAGATGGAGGATGAGCTGAAAGAGAACGTGATGTATGCTGTGACATCAGTGACGAGTCAGGATGAGCCGAACACTCTGATTGCACCAGGTGGGAGATTCACAGTTCCAGGAGCAGCACCGATCCTGGAAGCATCATGTCGTGTTGGGAGTGAAACAAACCACGCGTGGATCCAACTGACAGGACTGAACATCGCAGCAGGAACGTACTCAGTGACATTGAAGGACGAGGAATTCTCGTTTCAAGTGACATTCACAGATCAAAAAGACGAGAACGGACAGAAGCAGTCATCTCAGGAATCAGTTCGTCTGTTCGGTGATGGAAGCAAGCTGACCTTCGACACGGAGTACACGTTGGAGAGTGTGACCGACAGTGCTTTAAATGCTGTGGATTTGCTTGGAATGATCATCAAGTTTCGCACTCCACACGCAACAGATCGGATTGTTGGGATTGGGACGATGAATTTCACAGGGAATCAGAAAGATGAAGTGTCTGTTTCTCTTTCTGGTGCCGATTTAGCGAGCACAGAATATTTCATCACGACATCACCTCCAAGTGACCTGAATGGAAACAAGATGTCAGTTGTGTTCATTGATCAGTCAGGAACACTGGTTGGGAAAGTTTATTCGGCGACTGGAAACGCTGTGCCTCTCGATTTTGGGACGACATATGAGATTCTCTCCATGACAGACACAGCCGACCGTGATATCCTCTTCGTCGACACACTCACATTTGATGTTCCCACTGAACCCGCTCGGATTGAATCGACGTCAGCAGTTCTGAACGGTGCGAAGACATCAGTGACAGTGACACTCACCGGAAGGCGTTTGTTCTCAGCGACGATGTCAGTGACAGTGAAGAATCCGATCTCAAATCGAGCCTTTGTAACGAATTTGATGTTTGTTGACTCGACCAGCTGCACTGTACTCTTCGCAGCAGCGCAGACAGAATCAGGAGCAACAGTTATGTTTGGTGTCTCGTACGATATTGTGTCGATTGAGTCATCGGATGGGAAGAAGTCGTTCGTTGTGAACACTGGAGTGAAAGTATCAGTTCCATCAGCTCCGATCATCGACACCATCACTTCGACGCTGTCACCGAATTGCACGCACTTCGAGATTGTGTTTGGAGGAACCTCTCTTCCTTCGATTGGGTCGTTCGTTGCGTCGATCTCTCCTTCGATCTCACTTGCGTTGAGTTATGAGAATGGAAAGTGGACGACAGGATGGCTGTCAAATGTGGAGATTGGGATGCTGATGAACACGAGTTATTCAGTGACGAAAGTTGCTTCTGGAGACAACAAAATGATTTTGAACAAGAATACGTTCACAACAGCGCTAGGACCAACCCTGTCGTAGATTCCAGCTGTGACACTGAAGGATGATGATCTGAACAGCGTTGTGGTGTCACTGGATGGACTTCGAATGCCTGTTTCTTCAGTGGTTATGTCGTTTGACCTGATTGTTGTTGAGAGTGGGAAGGAGTCAGAAATCAGGATTGCAGTTTCGTTCAGCTCGAACTCAGTTGGAAGTGGAGAAGTTGAAGTGTACAAAAGTGGGAAATTGAAGTATTCGACGTCTTATTCGGTTGTCCGAATGACGAGCGCTGTTGTTTCGGTTTCGATTCCATCTTCTGTTACATTCACAACGCCATCACATCCCACGCGAATCATCTCAGCGACCTGCGATCTTGACACTGAAACAGGGAAAACAGCAGAGATTGTGCTGAATGGAGTATCATTCCCTCAATCGACACCATTCACATTGACCGTGTTCGAGTTGGATGATTCGAAAGTGAGGACTGGAAACGCGATTGAACTGTCGTCTTCATTCACATCAGATGGATCTTCGACCTCGCACACACTTTCCTCTCTGATCTTTGGAAATTATGAATCAAAATTGAAATATGGGAAGTCGTATGAAATCACTAAATTGGAAATTGCGAACATGAAGATGATTGTGGATGATTTGGCTTGTTTTCTTGTTCCTCCTGAGCCAGCTCGTCTCATGATAACTCTCCTGAATGTGGATGTCGGAATGAATTTCTCTACTCTCACTCTCACAACTCGTCAGCTCATTCCAAACGAGAAATACACTGTTGCTCTCTCTGGAACTCCAATCACACGGTCCAACTCTGATTCTGTTCACACACTCGATTTTGAGGTGGATGGAGCAGCATCGATCACAACAGTGCTGAGTCTTTATCCAGTGGCAACACTGCGATTCAACCATCTCTACGAAGTGACGTCGATGAAACTGAAATCATCGTCCGCTCCGATCTTCATGGAATCTGAAGCGTGCTCTTTCTCGACACCAGCCGAACCAACTCGAATTGTGGATGGGTACGGACGACTGAACTGGCAACGAACGGAAGTCGTTGTGACACTGACTGGCCTCGCTCTGAAAGCAGGATCGTATTCATTCACTCTGACTCACCCGATCGCAGCGAATTCACGAATTATCACTGGAAATCTGAATTCAGATGAACTTGTTAAATGCTCACACACAGTTGAAGCGAGCAATGCGAATCATTTGATGTTTGGGGAGACATACACAATCACATCAGCCACTCTGAACACACACCCAATCCTGTTCGATTCGGACATTCACATCAGGATTCCTGATCCGCCTGTGGTGACTTACGCGTCGTTCAGTTTCACGGATTCACGCAACACGACTTGCACAGTGACATTGACAGGGTCTGATCTGGATCTGCAAGGGAACTATCTCGTTGCTCTTTCAGACGGCCCAACTCTGACGATCTTCTTCAACGATTCGACACACGCTGTGTCTCCGGTTCTTCTGATTGGTCTTCCCGGAACACTTCAGTCAAGCACAAGTTACACCATCGTTTCCATCAAGAGAGTGGATGATGAGACAGATGTTGTTCTCGTTGACGGTCCTGTCACCTTCGAAACTGGAATTTCTCGAATGCCAAAAGTGACCGAAGCAATCGTCCGTCCCAACGCTCACAACACAGCAGTGACGATTGAACTGTCAGGAACAGATCTGGCTCTGATGAAAGAATACACAGTCACGCTTCGTCCTTCTTTTTCTTTTGTGGTTCTGTTTGCAGATGCATCGCGAGCAATCTCTCCCACACTCCGAATCGGCACAAGCGATGGACTTGAAGCCAACACCGAATACTTCGTGGAGTCGATTGTGGGAGTGATGAACATGGATGACATCATCTTTATTGTTGGATTGATTTCGTTCACAACACCAGAAGCGACACTGATGGAAATGGTTGTGTCGTCGTCATTTGAGGGAAGGGAGGGAGAAGAATGTGGGAGTTTGTCTCTTCCTTGCGAGACACTGTTGATTGGATGGGAGATGGGGAAGAAGGGAGGAGGGATTGAGAAGATCGTGTTGAGGGTGAGAGACTCAGCAGAGAGTGGAGGAGTGGTTGTGGTTGGAAGAGGGAGTGTGGAGGTTCGAGGAATGTTTGGGGAGAAAGGGAGGATTCTGATTTCGGAACAAGCAACAGCATCGACGAAGTCAGAAAGTGTGCTTTTGGTGGATGGAGGAGAGATTCTTCTTTTGGACTTGTTTGTTTCCGTTCCGTCGTTCACTTCTGTTTGGGGTTGGCGACCTGGTTTCGTTGTGGGAGGGGAAGGAACAGTGATTGTGAAGGGAGTGGAAATTGTTTGTGAAGAAGGAGGGAAAGGAGGAATGGGATTGGTTGGACTGGAACAGGGTCGATTGGAAGTTGACCATCTTTTTATTCGAAATATTGCGTTTAGCGAAGGCGTTGGACTGATCCGGTGTTTGGGAGGACATAACGAGCTGAGCACAGATATAAACAATCTTGTTGTTCAAAACTCGACACTGTCTGAGGGAGGGATTGTTGCATTCTCATCGACAGAGATCACTTCAGAGCTTTCGATGACAGACAGCGAGATTCACCAAGTTCGAATGAGTGTTGGAGATGGAACAGACAAGCCACTTGTTTCGATCCGAACACAACAGACACGACTGACAATCTCGAAGTGTGTGTTTTTTGAGAGCGGATGTGAACATGCAAGTGGAGTGAAGATTGGACAGACACTGTTGGTCACATTGCACTCTTCAGACAAGGACGAGACAGTTCAGCGAGTTGATCTTCACTCGTGTCTGTTTGTGGACTGCGCTGGTGGAGACGAAAGTGGGGAGGGAGGAGTTGTCATTCGAAGTGGAGAGGGATTGAGTCGAGTGAGTCTGAGTGGAAGCTGGTTTGAAGAACGATCAGGATCGTTGTCGCCTTCGTCGTTCGAGCGAGACGCGGATGGGAGAGTGGTTGTGACGAAACGAAGGATGTGGTTTGTTGGGTGGAAGAGAGGAGGGGTTGTGGTTGAGCGAGGGCGAAGACTTCCTGTGATTGATCGGAAAGGGTCAGGCTTCTCGAACTGTGGATTGATTGTGAGAGAGAAAGAGGTCGAAAGAGGAAATAACATAATTGAAATGAAGAATGATTTGTAACTCTTTTTTTGATTGATTTTCATTTGGTCCATTTTCTTCATTTTGTTTTTCATTTCACAAGTAGCTTCGTCGACCAGTTTTCATCAATTAATGGGCACGAGAAGCGCAGTTTTCCAAAGTAAGGGCTTGATCAAACTATTCATTGATTATGACATCAAAACTCGAAAATGTCACCCCTCCTGGATGTGTGTTCTTTCTACAATGATCCCTGATTTTTTTCATTTCATCAAATTTTTCTTCGTGATTCAGATTCAAAACCGAAAAAGATCAGTGAAGGATCGTTTGGACAAGTTCTGAAAGTGACCCATGAAAGAAGTGGAGTTGAATATGCGGTGAAGGTGCTGCCGATACTGAAAGAAGGGGACAAGGAGCGTGCGAGTCGTGAAGTTGAAATGTTGACTCGGTTTGCTCATCCTCGGATTGTTGGTCTACATGAATCGATAGACATGGGAGGACACCAGGCGATTGTGATGGAGTTTGGGACACGAAGTCTGAAAGATTTGATCAACGAATATGAAGCACGAAACGAACTGATTCCTCTTCCGGTTTGTCTCTTATCAATTTATCATTCTTTGGTGTTTGATGAAATTCTGCTCCTTCTCCTTGTTTTGTTGTTGTGGATGTGTTTTAAGTTGACGGTGATGATTCTGTCTGACATTTGCGAGGGACTTTTGTGGATGCACACTCACTCGTCGGGACCGACAGCTCATGGAGATCTCAAGCCGGAGAATGTCCTTCTGCGCGAGAACAATCGGGCATTTCTTTGTGTGTCAGTTTATTTTTCTTTCATATGTCATTTTTCCTGGTTCAGGCGATCTTGGTGGCTCAGCTCCTATGGATCAGCAACTGACTCAAACGATTGCAGAAATGGGGACATTCGAGTACAATTCGCCGGAGCGAGTGATGGACAGCAAGGGAACAGCAACGCCAGCGAGTGATGTTTGGTCGCTTGGAGTTCTGGCTTATCGGATGGTGACCGGGAAATCACTGTTTGAGGGATTGACACTTCCACAGCTGTGTCTCACGCTGGGCCTGTTCAATGAATCGAAAATCCCAACCACGATTCCTTCGCTTGTTAGAGACGTTCTTCTGAAGATGCTGGAACCGGTCTGTTATCCTCTTTTTTCACCAACACATCATTCATTTATTCTTCCGTAAACTTAATTCTTCTCAGAATGTGGCACTTCGAGCCACAACGACAGCTCTCTTCGAAGGTGGTCTTTTGGAGCGAATGCTTGGCCCAGAAACGGCTCTGTCCCAAATGAAGGACATTCAACTTGCAACTCGAGCGAAAGAGATCATGGAATTGTCGAGTGATGCGAAAGTGAAGGAAAAGACGATGGAACTGGAGATGGAAAAGCAGAAGCTGTTGGAAGAGACGAAAGAACTGGAAAACCAGCTCAGATCGCTTCAGATGTCGCTACAACGAACTAGTACGCGAAATGTTGAATTGGAGAAGGAAGAGAAACTTGAACAACGCCAAAATCTCCTCGCCACTCACACCTCGACAATCCAGCTCGAATCTGAACACTGTATTCGCTCAACAAAACTTAAGATGCCGACCCTCCAGTTTCACAAAGATGATATAAACAATATCAACGAGAGCTCTCATTTTGATGTTTCTGGCTCCAAAATCACTCGAACAGGCCATGATAAAGACAAACGCTGGAGCACCACACTTTTTGAAGAGCCAATCTCGAAAGGAGTGGTGTCTGTTGCCATCACAGTTCTTGCTATCCCTGAAACCACAGGTTTATCTTTCTTTTTTGGGAAGTGTTCAGATTCCGAAGAAGGGTTGATGTTTGGACTCGTTGATGCTCTCTCGAGGCCCATTCAAGTTGACGATCAACTTGGTGGTTCTTTTCCAAGTGTGTTCTCCTCTTGTCATTCCGTTCTCTCATCTCATCAGATTCTATCGCCTTCGCTCCAATGACAGAATCACTCTTCATTGCACTTCCCTCCACCAAACAAAGAAAGAAGCAGATTCCACTCTCTGGTGGAATGGCTGAAGGAGACCGAGTTGTCTTGGAGGTGGACATGGACGCGAGACCCCGCACAGCTGTGTTCATCATCAACGGAACTGTATCTCTCACATTTGTGTCTGGTCTCCCTCCCTCGATTCGATTTGGAGTGTGTCGTTCGTCATCCTCATCTTCCATTTTTCAGTTGTCAATGAAGAACGAGGGAGTGTCCGTTCGTTACGATGGAATGTCTCGTCTAAAGCAAGCGACGCCACTGCGAAGAGTGAATGAGATCGAATGGAATCCTGAGGATTTGAGGGACAGTGAGGACATGTACATGAACGGAAATCGAGCCAACGTGTTAACCATCCACCCCGAAATGCCATCGCTCGTGTTCACAGATCCCTCGCACTTCAGAGTGGAAGACAACCTACTCACATCAACTGGTCTGGCCACGAATGAGAGACTTTGGCGAATCAAACCCAAGTGGAGCTCCTTCCTCATCTCGGAACCCATTCATGAAGGAATTGTGGCTGTTTCGTTCACATTTCTCTCGGTAGATAATCCGGATACCGAGTGTAGATTCGGACTTATTGATGGCACGACACTGATCCCTGAAAAAGGACAGAAACTCGGAGATGTCAAAAGTATGTCTCATACGTGTCGCTGTTTAGTCTTCTACTCTTCTCATCGATTTCTCAGACTCGATCGCTCTCTCTTCGACGGGTGAACTGCATTTCTTGGGGTCACATGAAGAGAACCGTCACCTTGTTTCTTCTGGCGTCGGAAACAATGAGTCTCTTGTCGTCGAAATCAACATGGACTCGAATCCTCGCACAGCCCAGTTCTTCGTCAACGGTAAGTCAGCCACTGCTGTCGTTGTTGATCTTCCCGAATCCGTTCGAGTTGGAGTATGCTGTCGTTCCATTTCTCCATTTCATCTCTTCCGTTCTCCTCTTCTCTCTTCATTCGTCTTTGGTCTCCTTCATCTCAGTTCTCAGCGAAGGGTGTTGGAATGCGAGTTCGGTTTGACAGAATCACAACTCTCAGCGAAGGAAATCCCTTTACAGATCATCTAAACGAGTTTAAATGGTCGGATACAGATCCACTCCAAGTTGCAGAAATTGGTGAAGGAACGAGTCATACCGACACTGATGATGACAACGAAGACGATGCAACAGATGTCGACGAGAAGAAAAGACAACTCCCAACGATGAAGCTGCCTGAACTGCTGTTCACTGACAAGTCTCATTTCATCATCCGAAACAACGTTCTTACTCGGACAGAGAAAGGATCAGACAAGAAAGGACGAACCAGACCAAGCACTGTTCTGTTCTCAGAGCCAATCACGAAAGGCGTTGTTTCTGTCACTTTTGTTGTGCTGACACTCGCTAAGTCAATAGGTCTACCTCTTCTCTCTCATCTTCATTGTCTCAAGAACAAGAGGGCTTCGTCAATTTCGGTCTCCTCGATGCTCGTGCCACGGTGCCTCGACTCGGACTTGTCTTGGGAAAGGATGTGAAAGGTTGACTGTTCCCTTCGATGATCGTCATCCCTTCTCACTCTTCATCTTCAGATTCCATTGCTCTCTCGACAAGTGGAGATGTCCATGTTTTCAATAAGATCAAACTGAAAGAATATTGTTCTGATCCTTCGAAGATGAATCGCATCGTGATGGAAGTGAACATGGACTCGACTCCACGCACTGTCCAATTCTTCATCAACGGACAGGTTGGGCAATGTTATGTGAGTGGGATTCCTGAATCAGTGAGAATTGGTGTTTGTCATCTCATCGTTTCGTTCCTCACTCGTTCAGTTCTCTGCTGATGTGATGGGAACCTCACTCCAAATCGCAAGCATCATCCACTCCACCCAAGCGACTCCGATCGCTAACAAGATGAAAGAGATCAAATGGTCTGACACCAAACAGTCGCTGAAGGAAAGAAATGACATCCCTTCCAACACGAGTCGGAGACCAGCAGAAGGATCGATGCCCGCCCTCCTCTCCCGAAATCCCGAACACTTACAGATAGAAGGAAATGTGATCACTCACACTGCTCTCGGCTCCAGTGAACTCACATCGCCATTCAGCACAGTGATGTTGGACGGAGTGGTCGAGAAAGCTATCAAGTCTGTCACTGTCACCATCCTTGCCCTTCCTGAAACTGAAAGTGTGTTGCTCTTTTTGTGATTCCCTTCAGATTCGATTGGAGTTGTCATGATTGGCTGTCTCTCGAATGGACGACATATTCCTAAAAGTCCAAAAGGACTCGGAATCGGGAAGAAAAGTCTGTAATTGTTTCCCTCAACCGTCTCACAACCAATCCTCCATCATCCCTTTGCGCGCGCTCTCTCTCTCTTCAGCTTCGTTTGCTCTCTGCTCATCTGATGGGTACTTGTATGACTCGGAACGGGAGATGAACTCCAAACCCAACCACTCTCCCCTCCAAGTTGGAGATCAGGTCGTGTTGGAGGTGAACACTCAATCAACACCTGATATCTCTCGCTTCTTAGTGAATGGGAAAGCTGGAGAGACAGACTTTTCTGGTTCTTCAGCGGAATACATGATCGGAGTCTGCTCCTTCTGATTCTCTCATCATCATCGTCATCATCATTTTTGATGTCTTCTCATTCAGTTCTCTCTCGCTGGACTTGGAACCTCGATCCGAATTGATGCTGTCACAGAACTCGACAAATCATCTCCAATCATCATCGACGTGGATCCACACTTCGAGCTGATGGTGATGAACGCATCATCTGGTAAGAATTACACTTTACGTGTCTACCCAAACAACACCATCCTTCAAATCAAGCAACTGCTCGTTCATAAAGTGAGTGGATCGATCGAAGACATCGAGCTCATGTTCGAGGCAGATACACTGGATGATTCCACAACTTTGTCAGAACTCGCCTTTGATGACCGTTATGCTCTGATTGCTTTCGACAACGGACCGGTCGACTCAACAACAGACACGGTTCAAGATCACAACACTGAAGACCAACCGTTGACTGCATTACCACCGAAGGAAACCAGCGATGATGTCTTCGATCTGATGTTGAAGTGCGCAACCACTGGTGACATGCTCACTTTGCGTGTCCACCCATATAACACCATCCGCCAAATCAAGCAAAGCCTCGTTCCTCGCTTGAGTCGATCGATTGACAACATCTCTCTCATGTTGGACGCTGACGACCAGAGTGACTCCACAATTCTGTCAAAAATCGACTTCAATGGCAATCCCACCCTGATTGCGTTCATCAACGAATCTAACAACGCTCTCACGGTCCCATTTCAAAAAAGAACCACAAAAAAACTCTCATTAACAACACATCAATCGACGGAAACCAACAGCGATGAGTTCGATCTGAAAGTGAAGACCACACTCGATGGTGACGAGTTCACTTTGCATGTCCACCCACAAAACACCATCCTCCAAATCAAAGAAGCCCTTGTTCTCCACGTTGGTGGATCAATCGAAGACATCTCTCTCCTCCACGAGACTGGTGAACTGAGAGATAATTCAAAAACTTTATCAGAAAGTTACTGTGATAGCGATCACAACATTATCATTTTCATTCACGAACCTGGAGACACAATCACAGGTACAAATCATGATGACGACCATGAAAAACAACCGTCGACTTCATCACCATCGAAAAAGATCATCAATGACAAGTTCAAGCTGATGGTGATGAGCGTACACACTGGTGATCAGTACAATTTAAACGTCCACTCACAAAAAACCATCCTCCAAATCAAACGCACTCTCGTTTCTTACATGAGTGTCTCGATCAGAGGTATCTCTCTCTTCCACAAAACTGATAAACTGAGTGATTCCACGACTTTGTCAGAAATCAGCTTTAACGACAATTTCTCCCTGATTGCTTTCATCAGAGAACTGGACGACCAATTTCCAACCACGAATCATGAGGACAATGATGAAGAGTTCGATTTGGAGGTGCTCAACGCATTAACAGGTGAAAGATTCACTTTGAACGTTCACCCACAGGATATCATCCTCAAAATCAAGCAACTGCTCGTTCCTCAACTGAATGTCCCATATTGGTGCCAATTCGATCAAATTTCATACTTATTCATCGTTTCACAATACATTTTATTGTGGGGAGGTGATAGAAAGCAGATGAATGCCGATGAAGTGTGAAAAATGAGATGGGATCTTCACGCATCAGGGGTTTTGGAACCGGAGGAATTTATGGGTAATACACTGTTGGTGGAGGCAGAGAAAGTTCACTTTTCGCCACTCTGACGCTCTGGGTGATTCTTTTTTGAAAATAAAAAAAACACCAAAAGAGAATACGGAGAAATGGCGAGAAAATCACGGAGAAGGTTGAAAACCTCTTATTGAGCAAATGCGGAGCTGATCGTTTTTGCTCATTTTCTTCATTTTTTAAAGTGTGAACTGGAAAAACAACCATCAGATTCAATATTCAACTCTCCACCTCTACCATTGTTTTTCCTCCATTTCCATAAACTTTCTCCGTTGTCAATGAAATCCTCAGCGATCAACACTCTCGAACGAGTGTTTGTTGAGCAGGGACACAGAAGTGATATTCGACTTTGGCAGCCGAACTGAAGTTTTCTGGAAGACATTGAAACAGAAATTTGGATTTTTACTTGGAATATCATCGATAGCCATCTCGGAATGTCGTCATCTCAATCAGATGGTCGGATCTAGTCATGGAAAAGGACAAAATCACCAAATATCCCATTTTGAAACATATACTCGTTCTTGATTCTATTTCTTCCGTCAAAATAGGACCTATTACATCTGTCTGCACTTTGAAAAAAACTGGCAATAATTCTATATCCAAGCACATTACCGGCAGAAAATCTCCACTGTTTGATGAAAAATCGCCACATTTTCCGAATAGTCCGATGTGAATACAATCTACAGCAATCTGGGTGACATTTGCACTGGAAGCTAAAACGGACTCCAAAACTAGACAATTGAGTAATCACTATTTTCTCTTCACTTTTACGGTTTTTTGCTTCTTTCCATTTCAAAATGAGATATCTCGTTTACCATATTAATTTATTTAAGGCTGGCCTCCGGTTCCAAAACCCCTGTCACGCATTCGGGTGTGTCACACACAAACGATTTATGATCGATATTCCGATATATTCCAACTATCTGAATCTCTTATAACCATTTGAAGCCGTCTCCACTCGAAATAGAGCATCAGCACCTCGATCCACCAAAGTCAAAGATCGTCCCTTTGTTCTCCTAGTATCGGCAACTTCATTTCAATTTCTCAATATTATCTCATGGAAGCACCTCTGAACATGATTAATTACAATACATCCTCATAAAAAGCAGATTGAGCACATGATATTGAAAGACACAAAAATGAATCCGAATGATCGATAACATTCCACCAATATATCATTCCGACTCTTCTCCCCGTGATGGTATGTATTGATGCCCTTTCTTCATTTTGCATCTATGGCTGTTGTAAAATGTGATAGTGATGTTGCGTCAGATGGGCATGACATACATACCGAATCTTGACATACATACCGAATGTATGCCGAGAAAACAATGGTGGAGTGAATGGAGAGAACATAACGAACACTATTCACACTGGGAATGTGATGATACTTCAAATAAGAATGACAGGAACACTGCCTTCCTCCGACCCTTCGGTGTTGCCGAGAACGACTGATGTCGACGGGTTGACAGAATCTGTGAGTGGCTGGCGGATTTGGTGGAGTTCAATCGGCTCAAAAGTCGTTGGGTGCATTCCGTTCTCCTTCACAAAGTCTGTCAGAGCATCGAAATCAAAAACTTCATCTTCCATCCCCTCCACCCATCCGGGCTTCTCGATTTCCTTTCCAGTCAAAGGGCATGTCCCCCAACTATGCTTTGCTTGACTTGGCGATTTGTTGGTCTTTGAGGAATGTTGGATATCGCCCTCTTTCGGTGGCGGTTGGGGAAGAACCCACATGTTCGATTGGGTTGTTGAATTGTTTGTGATGGTGTCGTCCGGTTTGTTGATGAAAGCAATCAGGGTGTGATTGCCACAAAAATCGATTTCTGACAAAGAGGTGGAATCATCCAGTTCATCAGCTTCAAACATGAGAGTGATGTCTTTGATCGAGAGTTTCAAGAGAGGAACGAGGAGTTGCTTGATTTGGAGGATGTTGTGTTGTGGGTGGACACGCAAAGTGAACTGGTCACCTGTGAATGGGCTCTCCACAATAAGATCGAACTGTGAAGTGAGTCTTTTCGATTTGGTTAGAGAAATGTTGGCGAGGGAGGCGAGATCTTGTTGTGGCTCGTCTGGTCCTGGAACGGCATCAATTCGAACCGAAGTACCTGGTCCAGCTAGAGAGATCTGTTGATAAGAAAATTTCAAAATGATGTTCTCTCCATCCTTCCCATTCACAAAGAAGCGAATGATGTCTGGTGTCGATTGAGTGTCCACCTCCATCACCAGTCGGTCCCCAACGTGGAGGGGAGAGTGACAGGGTTTGGAGTTCGTCTTGTTCAATCCCCACCGGTGGATCATTCCATCAGAGGAGCAGAGACCACAGGAAACTGAAAGGCACGATAGCAAATACACAAGGGACGACAGTGTGAGATCATCAAGACGAACAACAGCAGACATTCTTTACCAATTCCGAGTCCTTTCGGACTTTTGGGAATATATGTTTTTCCATTGAGGCAGCCAACCATTACAACTCCACACGAATCTGAACAAAATCACAAAAAGAGGAGAAAACATTCAGTTTGAGGAAGAGCGAGGATGGTAACCGTGACAGACTTGATCATCTTCTCAACTACTCCATCCAACATCACGGTGCTTCATGGTGAATTGCGTCCATCGTAGTCGAAAGTCGTGCGAGTGATCACATTTCCCTCGATTTTGAAGTGTTCGGGATTTCGGGAGAGGAGAGCAGGCATCGATCCTTCTGCTTCTCTCCGAATCGGTTTGTATCTGAAGGTTTTTCTTTCTTCTAAAGATTCATTCGTGTCAGTCCATTTGATCTCTTTCCTTTTGTCTGTGATCGGAGTCGGTTGAGTAGAGTGGATGATGTTTGTGTTCTGGAGTGAGGTTCCCATCACATCAGCAGAGAACTGAATGAGCGAGAATCGAAAAGAAGAATGACAAACGCCAATTCTCACGGATTCAGGAATCCCACTCACATAACATTTCCCGGCCTTTCCGTTGATGAAGAATTGGACTGTGCGTGGAGTAGAGTCCATGTTCACTTCCATCACGATGCGAGTTTTGTTGTACATCCAAGAATAACGAAAATCTTTTTCCAGTTTTGATCGACTGTAAACATGGAGCTTTCCCAGAATCGCTGTGAAACCAATTGAGTCTTGGGATGTAGAGAGAGAAGAGATGGAGATCATCGAATGAACAACACACGTTTCACGTTTTCTCCCAAAACACGTCCAAGATGAGGAACAGGAAGAGAAGAATCGAGTAGACCCAAATTGATGAATCCTTTCTTGTCTACAGAAAAGGATGAGAGAGAAGAGACAGACCAATTGACCTTGAGAGTGTCAGCACAACAAAAGTGACAGAAACAACACCTTTCGTGATTGGCTCCGAAAACAGAACAGTGCTCGGTCTGGTTCGTCCTTTCTTGTCAGTCCCTTTCTCTGTCCGAGTGATGATGTTATTTCGGATGATGAAATGAGAATTGTCTGTGAACAGCAGTTCAGGCAGCTTCATCGTTGGGAGTTGTCTTTTCTTCTCGTCGACATCTGTTCCGTGATCTTCGTCGACATCATCATTTTCGGAGAGACTCTTCTCTTCATCAGTGTCGTCTTCCGTTGCTCCATCGGATTCTTCTTCGTCTTTCTCTTTCTCCACCATCAGTTCAGAAGAGTGTTCATCGTCTTCATTCGAATCTTTCACATCTTCTCCATCATCAATTCTCTTTGCTTCCGCTTCATTGGGATTGTATTTCGATGGCTGATCGTTGTTTTCATTCCCAACCGACTCCTCATCCACAACTTTCGCTTGGAGTGAGTCGGAAGTTGGCCATTCAACCACTTTCATCTGATCTGTGAAGGGGCTTCCTCTGTTGAGATGGGTAATTCTGTCAAACCGAACTTGCATTCCGAGGCCATTTGCTGAAAACTGAGAAGGAGACGAGAGAAAAGTGAAGGTGGATGAATGAAGGAGGAGAACAGTGGAGAATGGAAGGGACGAATGAGGGAAGTAGAAGAAAAACACACTCCAAATCGAACGGATTCAGGAAGACCGATAACAACAACATGTCTCGATGCTCCGGAGGCAAAAAACTGGGCAGTGTGAGGATTCGAATCCATGTTAATTTCGACGATGACAGGTATGCAGCTCTCGAGAGAGGGGACAAGAATGCTCTTATTTTGATTCTCGAATGAGAAGGAGTATGTGTCACCTTCTGATGAGAAAGCTATCGAGTCTGACATCGGATGAGAAGAATAGATGAGAGGAATGTGACAAGAACGAGGGGAGAAAAAATTGAACCAAATCGAAGAGGACACAGACTTTCGACTTCTCCGAGTCTCTGTCCAGTTTCGGGTATCGGTGTCGTCCCATCAATCAGACCGAAGTGGGTCGGACAAGGCCAGCTATTGTCCATTGAGAGACTGGTGAACGAGATGGCCACAATTCCTTCTGAAATCGGTTCTGAGAGGAAGAAAGAGCTCCACGTGGGTTTGATTCGTCCGTCCTGTTCTGTTCTGGCCAGACTAGTTGAAGTGATTATGTTGTCTTCCACTCTGAAGTGTGAAGGGTCGGTGAAGACGAGCGACGGCATTTGCGTCTCCACGGTCAGAACATTGGCTCGCAATCCGTTCATGTACATGTCCTCACTGTCTCTCAAATCGTCAAGATTCCATTTGATCTCGTTCACTCGTCGCAGTGGTGTTGCTTGCTTCAGACGATGCATTCCATCAAAACGAACTGACACTCCCTCGTTCTTCATCGACAACTGAAAAGAATCAAAATGAGAATTACGAAAGGTATACTCCAATTTTGATCGAGGGAGGGAGACCAGACACAAACGTGAGAGGTACATTTCCGTTGATGATGAACACAGCTGTGCGAGGCCTCGCGTCCATGTCCACCTCCAACACCACTCGGTTTCCTGAACCCTTTGCAGCAGCAAGTGGAATCTGCTTCTCTCTTTGTTCTGTTGATGGAATACAAAGGATGAGTGTTCCCTTTCTTGGAACGAAGCCGATTGAATCTGATGAGACGAGTAGAATCAGGAATCAACGAAGACTGCACACTTGGAACACCATCTCCAAGTTGATCAATCCATTCTTCCCACTTTCATCTGTCCGAGGGATGAACCTTCTTGTTCTCGTCTTTGTTCATCGACTCTATGTCGAAGCCTCGTTCACAGAAGAGAGAATTCTTCCACTATCTCTCCAGGTGACAATTCCTCCTTCAGCAGAAGCCGCTCGAATCTCACAAAATGAACAAGCCTTTGTGTCTCCAATAAAACTGAATCAAGGAGCATATCATTCGGATGCGTATATACTGGACTCTATCTCCCTTTCACTGCATGGATCCGGCACGACAATCTGCCATACATCGTCGTTTACCAAGACTGAAACCGTGAAGAATCTGAACTCGGAGAACAATGAAAATAGAAATGAAAACACGACACCATTCATATTTGTGTTCTCGAATTCCACAATATCGATGTCCCACATCTCATTGGATTGTGGATGGCGAGGCACAAGTGTCGGAAGAATCTGGTCGTCCAGATTGACGATCGAGAACTGCCTGATCATCTCCAACCCCGAATCGTCACCATTTGTGATGAACAACAGATGGGATGACATTGGAAGCTCGATTTTCTTTGTTGATTGTTCCCACAAATCGATTGAGAAATCGAGCCTTCTCCCGTTGGTCAGCCTCACCCCGTCCCGCAACACACACGCCGGTCACACAGACACCGTTCAGAAAGTAGCGTCAACATTGGTGAGCTGTTCTGGCCTCTCGCTATGCGACACTCATCTCTCGATTGGATCTGGTCCGTTGGTTGGCTTCTCGTCATCGACCGAACAAGACTCAAGATTCTCGAAGAAGTTGGAGAGTGTGCTGATTGGGAGCAGACTTGTGAACATGACAAGTGGTGATGGGAAGGGAGCATTGAAAGGATGGAGTGGATGTCAAACGATTTTGGGGTCAATTGTGACTCGAAGCACGAACCATCTTTATGGAACAGCATGCATTGACATGAACTTGGGCGGGAGTCTTCTGTGCTCGAACACGTCCTTCTCGCACTGCCACTCCTCCCTCAAACCAGAATTCATCGAAAACAAAACTTACACTCTCCAACACAAAACTAAACAAGAAAGACTGTATTTCAACAAACTCATCACTGCACCAATCATCTTCACTCGTTGCACATTCAGCTCGATGAAATCTCAGTCGGATGGAGCTGGGATTCGCCTCAGTTACACTCCCAGTGAACTCACCGTGTCTGAATGCTCATTCTCGAACTGTCGTGCATATTCATCCGGCGGGGCCATCTCTATTTGGCAATCTTCATCTGAGCCCACTCCATTCTCAATCTCGTCCTCACTCTTCGTGGAGTGTTCAACTTGGAGTGGCGGAGCGATACACTGTATGCGGACAACCACCGACACAATCACAGATTCTGTCTTCCGGAACAACGAAGCAACTTACAACGGAGGTGCATTAAATGCGTCATGTATCGGGGTGGCGGGAAAAACTTGGGCGGGCTCTTAGTCGATTCTGGCACTATTTAGCTTAATTTTCACTTCATACAGTGCCTTTACATGTTTCCTATTTTCAAAAAACACCAAGTAAAAAAATCATAGTGTCCTGACCAGAGAGAACAGCGAGGTGAAAGATCAGATCTGAACGACTATGACTCTTTTTCTCAACAAAATGGAAAATTTCAGACATTTAGACTAATTTACACTCATTTCAGAAGAAGATGTAGCAATTGAATCAATACATGACAGGGAAATGTCATCGAGATTTTTTTCCAGAATCGTGATGATCATCCTTCCTTTGTCGTCAATTCGTAGTTTGATCTCCCAGCCAGTCATTGAACTGGCTGTAGCTTCTGTCCAGCATGGTGATTACACATATCCTGATGAATAATGACCAAGATCCTGAAAACAACGTCGATGATCGAAAAAAATTGCAATTCAGTGTTTATATTCAGATTCCTTTGAATACGGGAGGAGTAATGAGAAAACGGCAAGAAATACAAACCAGTCTGGTTTTATCCCTGAATCAACGATGTCGTGTTTCACCGCTTGATCATGACGTCAGATGTGATGATTGGCACTTTCCACGATGCCCCGTGCATTCATGAAGGGGGTCGATTCGTTTCATCCTGAAAAAGTTGACGTGACAACGGCGATTCTCAAACAGAGTTAAAAATCTCGATGATATTTCCCTGTCATGTATTGATTCAATTGCTACATCTTCTTCTGAAATGAGTGTAAATTAGTCTAAATGTCTGAAATTTTCCATTTTGTTGAGAAAAAGAGTCATAGTCGTTCAGATCTGATCTTTCACCTCGCTGTTCTCTCTGGTCAGGACACTATGATTTTTTTACTTGGTGTTTTTTGAAAATAGGAAACATGTAAAGGCACTGTATGAAGTGAAAATTAAGCTAAATAGTGCCAGAATCGACTAAGAGCCCGCCCAAGTTTTTCCCGCCACCCCGATATCGATAGTCTCATTCTGTCGAACTGTGCCTTCGAAAATTGTGTCATTTATGGGCAAGAAAAGTATGGAGGAGGAATGAATCTTGGTAGCGTCGACTCCATCAAGATGGATAGTGTGGTCTTCAGACAATGCTGGGCTGACTTCGGGTCTGCCATCGCTTTTATGAGTTGTCGCCGATACTATATGTTTGAAGAGAACGTCACGAATTGTGATTGCATTGCACATCTACCGAATATTCAGTCTGTGTACATCATTGACCAAGGCTATCATGACAACACTCTGATTCCTTGTGCGTACTACGCATCAACTGTGACACTTGAGGAGATTGTGAGTGCTCCAACTGAGGACCAGACATCATCAACCATCCAAATGAAATTGTCCCAACAAGTGAAAGGGAAGATGTTGGTCGACTTGGAAGCTGGCTCCCCACTTCCATCGGACCATACCATTCGGAGAGGTGGAGTTCTGTTGTCACCCAATTCTGTCATTCAATTGATTTTAATCCGACATTTCTTTCATTTTCGAAGTTTATGCCGACGTTTTAACACTGACTAAAACTCAGGTGCCGAGTGAATAGTTTGTTTCTTGACTGCGACCGATTCGGTGGAATTCAATGAGGATGGCTCATAGACTAGAGGATCTTAATCGAGCTGAGATGTTGATCTATCCATTCTTCGCTCTCTCATTAATTCGTCTGATGAACCTTCTTGGTCTCATCTTTGTTCATCGACTCTATGTCGAAGCCACGTTTCCTGAAGAGAGAATTCTGCCCCTTTCTCTCCAACTGGCATTTGCTCCTTCTACAGAAGCTCCCAACAAGTCTGGAAATGAGCAAGCCATCGTGCCTCCAATCAAACTGAACCATGGAACATATCATTCGGAAGCGTATATAATGGACTCTATCTCCCTTTCACTGCATGGATCAGGCACGACAATCTGCCATACATCGTCATTTGGCAAAACAGAAAAAGTGAACGATCAAGACTCGACAAACCATGAAAATAGAAATGAAAACACAACCCCATTCATCTTTGTGTTCTCAAATTCCACAATATCGATGTCCCACATCTCGTTGGATTGTGGATGGCGAGGCACAAGTGTCGGAAGAATCTCGTCATCCAGATTGACGATTGAGAACTGCCCGATCATCTCCAACCCTGAATCGTCGCCATTTGTGATGAACAACGGATGGGATGACTTTGGAAGCTCGATTTTCTTTGTTGATTGTTGTCACCAATCGATTGAGAAGTCGAGCCTGCTCCCGTTGGTCAGCCTCACCCCGTCCCACATCACCCACGCCAGTCACACATCCAACGAACAGAAAGTGACATCAACATTTGTGAGCTGTTCTGGCCTCTCACTCTCCGACGCCCATCTCGTGTTTGGATCTGGTCCGTTGGTTGGCTTCTCATCATCGACCGAACCAAATGCAGGATTCTCGAACAAATTGGAGACTGTGCTGATTGGGAGCAGACTTGTGAACATGACAAGTTGCGAGGGGAGCGGGGCGATGAACGGATGGAGTGGACGCCAACAGATTTTGGGATCGTCTGTGACTCGAAGCACGAACCATCTTTATGGAACAACATGCATTGACATGAACTTGGGCGGGAGTCTTCTGTGCTCGAACACCTCCTTCTCGCACTGTCACTCCTCCCTCGAAGCAGAATTCGTCGAAAACAAAACTTACACGCTCCAACACAAAACTGGAGCCACCGGTCTAAAATTCGGTTCTTACGCCTCCAATAACATAACCGTCACTCGCTGCACCTTTCTTGACATGAACGCAACGGGGAGTACGGGAGGCGCGATCGATCACTTTATCTCTCCCGGCAGCCTCACAGTCACTGAATCATCCTTCTCCCAATGCCGATCATCAAGTCAAGGCGGATCAATATCCTTCTACTGTAAAGATTCTGCAAGAGCTCCCTTCTCAGTCTCATCCTCGCTCTTCGTGGATGGTTCAGCTGGAACTGGCGGAGCAATTCAATGTTCAGCTCCAACGTCACTGCCGTTGCGATGGATTGTGTGTTGTTTAGAGAATGCAGTGCTCCGAAAGGGTCTGACGTGTGTGTTTGTTCTCTTTCAGTTGAAACACCGACGCCGAACATCACAAATTGTGATTCAACTTCAGACATGCCGAATGTGTGCTTCTACAATCTCAATTATGACGATTACGGTACTCTGATTCCAGCAGTGCCCAGCACTTCAACTGCATCTCTTGTGGAGATTAGAAGCTCTCTAGCTGCGGACCAGACATCGTCAACCATCCAAATGAGAGTGTCCAACAATTTGGACGGGAAGATGTTGGTTGTGGTGGACAACACGAACAACCACGAACCGCCAAGCGACGATTTTCCCCCAGCGATTGCTCGACTTCTGACATTCGACTTCAGCTCGTCGACAGACTCAGCGCCGCAGACAGTGTCATTTGGAGAATGGGAAGAACAGCAATATGAATCTGATTATTGTGTGATTGGCGCGTCGATTGCGAACACTCGCCTCTCATTTTCTTCGTCGATTGCTCTGACGACACCGAATCCTCCTCGTATTGTCCAAATTGTTTGTTCCCTGGGATCAGGAACAGACCACTGCTGGCTTCAATTGAAAGGTCGAACACTTCAGAATGGAACATACACTGTGAAACTAATGAATCCTGAATTGTCTTTCTCTGTTGAGTTTGATGGATCGAAAGTTGAAAACACTTCGACGTTGATTTCCTCAAGTCACTCGGAAGCATGTTTTGGAACTGGAAGCAAACTCTCATTCATGAGGAAATACGAAGTGGAGTCGGTGACGTTTGAAGGAAGCAGTGACCCGTTCTTCCTCGACCCTCCTCGCCTCGTCTTCACCACACCCGCATCACAACCTCGTCTGATATCAGTTCACATGGTCGGATTCAAAAACAACACGACGAAAGACACTGTCCTGATCACTTTCTTCAGTTTCAATCTGCCGAACGGCGAGTATGTCCTCACACTCCTCTCGCCGACTTCGGAATCAGTTTCTTTCACAACTACGGTGACTGATGGCAATGAAACACCGATGGAAGCGATCGTTTTTTCGAAAGATTCCAGCGACATCAAACTGAAATTCGGACTGATTTACACTGTGAAAGAACTGACGTCTGGGCCAACAATCTTTCTCATCGATAAGGCATTGTCAATCGAGGTTCCCGCTGAGCCAAAGCGAATTGAAGAAGGAAGAGTGACATTGAATGGACCGAAGGATGAAGCGACATTCAGACTAAAAGGAAGAGTGCTGACTGATGGAAGGTACACACTGACACTCAAGTCTGTGTCATCGGAACTGATTTCCGAAGCAATTCTGAGTGATGATGGGGAACTGCTGTTCAAAGTGCCGATCAGCACTGCATCCTCGTCGATTCTGGGATTCGGGGAGACATATAGTAGTAAAAGAACTCGTGAATGTAAAATAAGTCGAACCTTTCTTGATACCTCGTCCTGGTGGTCCATCAATAGGAGAGCCATTTTCACATCAAATATCCACTTTTTATTATTTGAAAAAATTCCAGATGCACCAGATAGAAAGGAACAATGTTAAAATGAGGTGAATAAATGTTAAAGTTAGTTTACCGTCTGATTCTCGTCATCGAAGTCGTCAGCAAAATATTGCACTTTTTTCCGAGGTGAGTACGCCAAGTAAGTCATGTGTTCGGAATCAGCTGGTGACCCTTCACTGCTGTGTCGTTTGACAGGCGTGATCTCTGGGGTGACTTGTATAGCTGGTTGAGAGCGGAGTTTTGTTTTCACACAAACAAAATCTGTGATTTTTTTCTGGCGAGGCGTTTTATCTTGATCAGTATTCTGTGAGGGGGAGAGGAGACTACCTCTCGCTGTTGGTTCCTCGTTCGGAGGAGATAGTTGTCTTTGTGACTCAGAGGGAGGGTTTTTGGAATGGATTCCGTCCTTTGCCTTGTATGCCTTTTTCACCAGTTTCGACCGTGTATTGAGTAGAACGTCTAAATCGAGTGGTCGGAGTCCGGTTGCTCTGAAGGAGCCCATGATTAGGCTCTTCTGGAATGCTGATGAAATTGCATCCGGCAACACGTCCGCCAAGGCCCTTCTGTATTCCCGAATTCCACCGTTGGATGGTGGAGCAAACGATTTTGCAATTTTGCTTTAAGACCGCGAAAGGAAACTGATCCAGTGGTTGAGTTACATGTGTTGTATGTGCTGGAAGGATGAGGATATGGATTTTGAGGGAGTTGGCGAGGTTGATAATGTCTTGGCTGTGTCTTGTCTGATGACCATCCATGATTAAAAGTGCATGTGAGCGACTTTTGTTAATACTGCGCCTTTGCTGGTCGATTTGTGGTAGAATAAACTTTTCCATGATTTCATTGTATGACCCTTGATTTATCCAGCCAATTTTTCTGCAAAGAATGTGAATGTGGTGATTGCTCAGATCCGTAAATTCTTTTGGGATTGTTGCACTCGGCCATAATATCACAGGATCAAGACGGGATCCATGCGAAGATACACAGGCGCACAGGGTAGCATTTTCGATGCGCGGTGGCGATGGCAGAAGAGCGTTTGCATGATTTGGGGTCGACACGAGCAGACTTTTATCGTCAATACTGATGCGTAGCGACGATTCGTCGAAGTTATACATCAGATTGGGATCGATCTGATAACGTTCTATCACCCGTCCGACGAGAGAAATCCACTCTCGAAGTGTTGCCTCTGTTGTATTATCGATGCGTTCGATCGCAATGAAGAGTGGTTTATACTGGATAAAGAGATTTTGACGACCCAACCACGCGTTCAACCATTGCTTGCTCATGATTGGCTTCCCTTCATCGAATCTAACACTTTTCTTCCAGATGGTATTAGCCTTAAGCATGAAAGATCAAAAAAAGGGCACACTTGTTCGAGTATATCTCTTTTTTTCACATGACCATCAAGCTCTATCTTTTCCAGACAGTAGGTCAAAAGCTCCTGTTCATCGCTGTGGGTGAGTTTGCCAGGTCGATGGGCCACCCCAATTTCTCGGTGTTCATTCATCGCGCGGATTCCTCTTTTAAGTTGGCCTTCGGTGCACACCCCTGCTTTAACAACATCTTCGTGACGAACTGCCTGCTCATTGTAGAGTTTCGCCCCTTTGGACGCTGAATTGGGGAGATTTCTGTAGTCCAAAGTGGCGATTATGCGCGATATTTCTTTCTGAGTGAGATACTCACTCATTTCTAAAAAGTGTTGGGCACTGACTCGTCCGACTTCCGGAGATTCGTTCAGATGTTCACGATTTTTCCGGAAATACACGAAGACGAAGTTATTTTGCGATGTGCATTCAATTCAATGTGGAACATGAAGTCTATTCCATACAATCTCAACGAAAGATGATCTTCTCAACCATGAGAAAAATGGTGACATGTATGCGTTATTTTACTTTCACGACTTCTTTTACTACTATACACAATCTCGTCGTTGAAGTTTGGGAATGAGGTTGTGGTGGTGAACTCAGATGTCGAACTAGCTGTCCCACATGCACCAACTGCGACAATGACATCGTGTAGTCTGGATGCAGCATCGAACTCGAAATTCTCACTCACTCTCAAAGGCTCAAACATTCCAGCATCAGGATCGTTCATTGTGTCATTTGATGGTCTGAATCAGACGATCGCTGTGACGATGAGTTCGAGTGGAGGATTGTCGTCACTGGTTGAAGTGAGCAAAGCGACAGAAATCCAATTTGGACAAACATACACGATCTCATCGATTGTTGAGCGAGTGCATGGAAGAGAGGACGAACGCATCCTGTGCAGTGGACTGACGATGACAACACCAGATGGACCATCGTTGTTGAGAGTGAACTCGGCGACACTGAAAGTTGATGATCTGAACCGTGTTGTGCTGAGACTCTCGTTTGTGGATATGGCTGCAGGATCGTTCGTGATGAAAGTGAGAAACACCAACACTCTGCTGGAGTTCACTCTCTCCTCCCCAATCGTCACCACACTTGGATCAGTCACAGGAACACTGACAGAGCTTGTTTACGAATCTGGAAAACTTGAATATGGAGCGAGTTATACGATTGTGTCGCTGGAAAGCTCGACTCTGCCAATTTTAATCAAAGACACAGCTGGATTCACTGTTCCTGATCAACCAGCCAAAATCAACACATGTTCGAGTCGATTGGGAGGAGAAGACCAAAATTCAGTGATTTTGACGTTGGGTGGAATTGGCTTACCTCTTGGGAAAGAGATAGCAGTGTCGATGAAGGAACTGAGTGGAAAACACCTCGTTGGATCGGAGATCGCTGTGTCATGGACGTGGGATGGAACTGGAACAGTGTCATCTGGAGAAGTTTCTGTTCTTATCTACCGTGCGAATCCTGTGCGTCTTCAGTATGGGACATGGTATTGTCTGACCTCTCTTGTCATCGATGACGCACTCTCCGTTCTGACTCCGAATGTGACCTTCAGAGTTCCTGATGAACCGAAGCGAATTGAAGAAGGAAGAGTGACATTGAATGGACCGAAGGATGAAGCGACATTCAGACTACAGTAGTTGGACAATTTTGATAATTTGGAAACTTTGTTGATCCCATGCGCGTTCTGAAGCCGATTGATGTCCATTCTCAACAGCAACTTCCTTCCACAAAGTCGAGTCCTCCCATCCACCAACTACTTCCCATCTCGTCATCAGCACGCTCTATCCAAAAAACATCTGATTGAGGGACCAATTCGGTAGGTCTGACAGTCCAACACATATTCCGGCGTGGGATCAACAGCTGATGGTCTGTCGTTCTCACAGAGAACTCTCAACATCGCGACGAATGGAAGGATCGTACTGTGACATGACATGATTTGGAGCTGGAGAAAAGGTTCGCATTTTGTTTGTCTTTTTTCCGGCATTTTCCAATTTCCCAAAATTGTCCAACAATTGTAAAAGGAAGAGTGCTGACTGATGGAAGGTACACACTGACACTCAAGTCTATGTCATCGGAACTGATTTCCGAAGCAATTCTGAGTGATGATGGGGAACTGCTGTTCAAAGTGCCGATCAGCACTGCATCCTCGTCGATTCTGGGATTCGGGGAGACATACACAATCTCGTCGTTGAAGTTTGGGAATGAGGTTGTGGTGGTGAACTCAGATGTCGAACTAGCTGTCCCACATGCACCAACTGCGACAATGACATCGTGTAGTCTGGATGCAGCATCGAACTCGAAATTCTCACTCACTCTCAAAGGCTCAAACATTCCAGCATCAGGATCGTTCATTGTGTCATTTGATGGTCTGAATCAGACGATCGCTGTGACGATGAGTTCGAGTGGAGGATTGTCGTCACTGGTTGAAGTGAGCAAAGCGACAGAAATCCAATTTGGACAAACATACACGATCTCATCGATTGTTGAGCGAGTGCATGGAAGAGAGGACGAACGCATCCTGTGCAGTGGACTGACGATGACAACACCAGATGGACCATCGTTGTTGAGAGTGAACTCGGCGACACTGAAAGTTGATGATCTGAACCGTGTTGTGCTGAGACTCTCGTTTGTGGATATGGCTGCAGGATCGTTCGTGATGAAAGTGAGAAACACCAACACTCTGCTGGAGTTCACTCTCTCCTCCCCAATCGTCACCACACTTGGATCAGTCACAGGAACACTGACAGAGCTTGTTTACGAATCTGGAAAACTTGAATATGGAGCGAGTTATACGATTGTGTCACTGGAAAGCTCGACGCTACCGATTTTGATCAAAGACTCGACTGGATTCATAGTCCCTGATGAACCGAAGCGAATTGAAAAGGGAAGAGTGACATTGAATGGAGCGACGGAGGTGACAGTGAGACTGAAAGGAAGAGCATTAACTGATGGAACACACAAACTGAGACTCAATTCTGTGGACTCGGAACTGACATCCGAAGCGTCTTTGAGTGATGATGGAGAACTGCTGTTCAAAGTACCGATCAGCCCATCGTCCTCGATTCTGACTTTCGGGACGACATACACTATCTCGTCGTTGAAGTTTGGGAGCGAAGCTGTGATTGTGAACTCAGATGTCGAACTTGCTGTTCCCAACCCCCCAATCGTCACATCTGTCCAGATACACCCGAACTCAATCGACACATCGATGACACTTGAGTTTAAAGGGATTAATCTCGAGTTGGATGGATTCTACACTGTCACGCTCTCTCCGCCCTTCTCGTTTGCCATGCTGTTCAAGTCAGAAACCGCTTCGTCTTCCGAACTGCTTCTTGGGCGTGTCGACAGTCTCCAACACAACACAGAATACACAATTCAGTCGATCACTCGTGTTGTCGATGATTCGGATGTGATTCTGACGGATGGAATTGTTTCATTCACCACTCCGAAATCTCGCGTTCATCTGATCCTCCAAGTGAACCAGAACGAAGGCGAGGACGATGTGTTCTGTGGAGAAAGCGATTCTCCTTGCTCATCGATTGATGTCGCGTGGTTGATTGTTTCGGGACTGACTATAGTTCATCAGCGTTTTCAACTATAGTTCATCAGAGACCCATATCATGGCAACGAGGGATCCGGCCGGCAATCAAATGTCGACTCCAACCAAATCGAATCAAAGAAAAATAAAGAAATTGACCGGGCAGTGATTGTAGAAAGTGCAGTGACAGTCTCAACAGACTCAGCTCCATCTTCGATCGTAATGTTCTGCGACTCGTCATAGTCTGACTCGTCTCAGCTGTATGTGACGTAAGCTTGGCCGTGCAGCTCGATGGACTCGGTGTGGTCATCAAGGATGGATTAATCACGATTTCTCCGAGGGTAAGTGGAGAGGTGTCAGAATGTGGAGAGAAGGATGAATGCTGTTCGTCGGTGAGTGTTGGACTGAAGACAGGATTGAACCAGAAGCAGGTCGACGAGAAGATCATTCTGTCGATCGTACACTCATCGTACTTCGGGAGCAGAATGTGGGTGGGATCAGAAGATGTGGAGGTTGAGGGCAAGAAACGAAAGCGAAGTAGACTGGAAGTGGAGGATCGAGATGCGTGAGATGTCGATCAGCCTGCCATCAGCGTCAACCGGAGGAGGAACGATGTGGATGGTGTGGGGAAGAGGAGAGGTGGGATCAGAAGGCTGTGATGGGGTCGGTGTGTGCCCTTAGCGGACGACTCTCTCTGAATGGAGTGATGATGAACTGCATATGGATGAGCGAAGGAGTGCCGCTCGTTTTGGGGGAGAGTGGATCGGAACGACTTCTTCCAGTTCTCCTCTCATCTCCTTCTCGTCGACATCTCCCGACAACTGCTTCGCGATCCAAGGTATCTCACCGACAAACACAACGACAGTGCAAGCAAGTACTTCCTCGCCTTCGATGCCACTTCTTTCGGTTGTGTCGGCTCCGCGCTCGATGGAGCTGGCACATTGCGAGTTGAAAGATTGTGGCTCACTCTCGTCGACTGGAACCCCAATGAACTCGATTGTGCACGTGGTGTCGAACTGCTTCTTCATAGCATGTTTCCCTTCGTCTTCCTCATCATCGTCGTCGACTGCTCCTCGAGGTTGGCATCCAAGGTGGATCAGTGCTCTTCTTTGGGTGGCATTTTTTCATCATGAACGAAAAGAAGTAGATTCGACTCGCTCCCAACAGATTATGGGTCTCTGATGAACTATAGTTGAAAACGCTGATGAACTATAGTCAGTCCCATTGTTTCTGCTCTGAAAGCGAAGACAACAACACTCGCGATCGTGAACTCATCTGAACTGACACAGCCAATTGTGGTCTCATTGGGAATGTCGGTCTTGTTGAGCAACGGAGGGAACTTGGAGCCGACAGTGACCATCCCTCTCTCAGCCTCGATGGGAGACCAAACAGGAATGGTTGTGGTGGGAAATTGAGACTGGGCAGGTTCCATTCCGCGAAACGGATGGAGTGAATGCGGGTCGTCAGCTGAAAGCGGGAGTGAAGCCGAGCATGGAGGCTGTTCAGAACAAAGAGATGCAAGAACTGCTTCTGAAATGTCTCGAACTGAAAGCGACTGATCGAATTGATTTGGACAATCTGATCTCATCACTTGGTACCATCCCTGACGATCCTAATCAAACACAGCAACTCTTCGGATCTTGACTGATTACTTCGCTTTCAACTGATCTCTCAACTTTTCATCATCTTTCTCATCGCACATCACTCATCAATTCCATTTCTCCACCACACCACTTCATCACCATTTTTGATCTTGCACCAGATTGCGCAGTAACACATCGCAAACGGCTGAGACACACACGCCTCTGTTTGCTTTCTTTCTTGCCCAATCATCTTACACGCACCTGAATCTCATTATTCCCTTATTTTCTTGCACGCCATCTGTCGCAATCACGTCTCTGATTTGTTGCAGATTCTTTGTTTGCACTCCGATCCGATTCTGACACGATGATGTGTTCAGATTCATCTCTTGAGTCTTTCCGAGTTCTCCTTCTACCTCATCTTTCTTCCATGTTCTGTTCATATTCGTTCTTTTCATTATACATTCGCGTTTTGAGGTCTTTTGCTCACTTCCGAACATCACCACCTCGATGATGGTCGAATTGGAGGCTGGCTCCCCACTTCCGTCGACCGCACAAGTCAGACAGGTGGAGTTCCGTCATCACTTGATGGATCGGTTCATGTGATTCTGTTTGTGCCTTCCGTTCAATCTCGAGTTTTTCCAGTAATTTTCTCAATGAAGTGAAGAACAGTCGGATTATTCTCTTGAAACAGATCGATCACAATATGGACGGATCACACATCAATCGGATGAATTAAGTGTAGAATAGTCTTTGATCAATCCATTCTTCGCATTGTCAATAATTCGTCTGATGAACCTTCCAGTTCTCATCCTTATTCATCGATTTTTTGCCGAAGCCACGCTTCCGGAAGAGAGAATTCTGCCACTTTCCCTCCAGATGACAATTACTCCTTCAGCAGAAGCCGCTCGAATCTCACAAAATGAACAAGCCTTTTTTCCTCCAATCAAACTGAACCATGGAACGTATCATTCTAACGCGTATTTACTGGACTCTGTCTCCCTTTCACTGCATGGATCAGACACGACAATCTACCATACATCGTCATTAGCCAACACAGAATCGGTGAATGATCCAGACTCGGAAAACCATGAATATAGAAATGGAAACACGACCCCATTCATATTTGTGTTCTCAAATTCCACAATATCGATGTTCCACATCTCATTGAATTGTGGATGGTGTGGAACAAGTGTCGGAAGAATCTGGTCGTCCAGATTGACGATCGAGAACTGCCCGATCATCTCCAACCCCGAAGCGTCTCCATTTGTGATGACCAACGGATTTGATGACTTTGGAAGCTCGATTTTCTTTGTTGATTGTTCCCACAAATCGATTGAGAAATCGAGCCTGCTCCCGTTGGTCTGCCTCGCCCCGTCCCACATCACCCACGCCAGTCACACTGGCAACGAACAGAAAGTGACATCAACATTTGTGAGCTGTTCTGGCCTCTCACTGTGTGACACTCATCTCGCGTTTGGATCTGGTCCGTTGGTTGGCTTCTCATCTCCATCGACAGAACAAGACGCAGAGTTGTCGAACAAGTTGGAGACTGTGCTGATTGGGAGCAGACTTGTGAACATGACAAGTGGCGAGGGGAGCGGGGCGATGAACGGATGGAGTGGACGCCAACAGATTTTGGGATCGTCTGTGACTCGAAGCACGAACCATCTTTATGGAACAACATGCATTGACATGAACTTGGGAGGGAGTCTTCTGTGCTCGAACACCTCCTTCTCGCACTGCCATTCCTCCCTCACTCCAGAATTCATCCAAAACAAGACTTACACTCTCCAACACAAAACAGGAAAAGTCAGTCTCACTTTTAAAGAACTCGTCACTGAACCAATCACAATCACTCGCTGTACCTTTCTCTCGATGACCTCCAAATACGGAGCAGCGATCTATCACTACCGCTCGTCCTGTCACCTCAGCGTGTCTGAATCATCCTTCTCGAAGTGCCAAATGGCGGGTGATGGAGGAGCGATCTATTTCTGTCAGGATGAAGAGAGTCCCAATCCGTACTCAATCTCGTCGTCGCTCTTCGTCGACTGCGCGGCTGGAGGGAATGGAGGAGCAGTTTGTGTTTGGGCTGCAAGCACTTCCTCAATCACAGATTCTGTCTTCAGTGGGCACTCTGTCGATGGAAAGGGTGGCGCTCTCGATGTGAATCGTGCTGATAGTTTCATTCTATCGAACTGTGTCTTCGAGAATTGTGTCGCGAAGAAGTATCAAAGCAAAGGTGGAGGAATGTGGCTTTCGTACGTCAAATCCCTCACGATGAATTCTGTGTTGTTCAGAGAATGCAGTGCTCAGAAAGGGAATGACTTTTATTATGAAGGGCTCGTTGATGCACTTCAGAATCTTGAGCAGAACGTCACGAATTGTGATTCAACATCTGAAATGTCGAATCTGTGTTTCTACAACTACCCGAAGGAGGTCCTTGACAGCACACTGATTCCTGCTGTGCCCGACACATCAGCTGCAACTCTTGTGGAGATTGGGAGCACGCCAAAGGCGGACCAGACATCATCGACCATCCAAATGAGAGTGTCCAACAATTTGGATGGGAAGATGTTGGTTGTAGTGGACAACACGAACAACCACGAACCACCAAACACGAAATCCTCCCCGCCACACGTGAACTCTCCCCCAGCGATTGCTCGACTTCTGACATTCGACTTCAGCTCTTCGATAGAGTCAGCGACGCAGACAGTGTCATTTGGAGAATGGGAAGAACTACAATATGAATCTGAGTATTGTGTGATGAGTACGTCGATAGCGAACACTCGCCTCTCAATTCCTCCATCGATTGCTCTGACGACACCGAATCCTGCTCGGATTGTTCAAGTTGTTTGTTCGCTGGGATCAGGAACAGACCACTGCTGGATTCAATTGAAGGGTCGAACTCTTCCAATTGGAAGATACACAGTGACACTGAAGACTCCTGACCTGTCGTTCTCAGTTGAGTTTGATGGATCGACAGTGGAGAACACAACGAACATGATTTCCTCTAGTCACTCAGAAGCATTGTTTGGAACTGGAAGCAAACTCACATTCTCGAGGATATATGAAGTAGAATCAGTGACGATGGAAGGACACTCTGCACCACTCATCCTCGACCCTCCTCACCTCGTCTTCTCAACACCCACGGAACAGTCTCGCGTGACATCAGTAAACCCAGCCAGCTTCAAGGACGACACCACGAAAGACACCATCCTCATCCCTCTTTTCACTGACTATCAGCCAAACGGCGTGTATGTGCTCACACTTCTCTCGCCGACAAATGGATCGGTCTCTCTCCCAGTTTCGTTCATCAACGGCTTTACCGATCCGATTGAAGCGATTGTTTATTCGAAAGACTCGAGTAAAATACAACTGACATATGGACTGATTTACACTGTGAAAGAATTGACATCTGAGACCACAAATTGTCTCATCGATAAGACGCTGTCGATCGAAGTTCCGGTTGAACCGATGCGAATTGAAGAAGGAAGAGTGACATTGAATGGAGCGAAGGATGAAGCAACAGTGAGACTGAAAGGAAGAGCGCTGACTGATGGAAGGTACACACTGACACTCAAGTCTGTGGACTCGGAGCTGATATCCGAAGCATCTTTGAGTGGTGATGGGGAACTGCTTTTCAAAGTGCCGATCAGCAATTCGTCCTCGTCGATTCTGACTTTCGGGACGACATACACAATCTCGTCGTTGAGATTGGCGAGTGATGATGTGATTGTGAACTCAGATGTCGAACTTGCTGTTCCCAACCCGCCAATCGTGAAAACAGCAATTGTTCATCCGAACTCGATCAACACAACAATGACACTTGGCTTGACAGGGACAGATCTGGAGTTGGATGGATTCTACACAGTGACGCTCTCTCCGCTCTTCTCGTTCGAAATGCTGTTCAACAGGTCAACAACAGCTTCGTCTTCCGAACTGCTTCTTGGGCGTGTCGACAGTCTCCAACACAACACAGTATACACGATTCAGTCGATCATCGGTGTTGACGATGATTCGGATGTGATACAAACGACTGGATCTGTTTCGTTCACCACACCGAAATGTCGCGTTCCCCTGCTTCTCCACGTGAACCAGAATGAAGGCGCGGACGATGTGTTCTGTGGAGAAATCGATGACCCTTGCGCAACGATTGATTTCGCGTGGTCGATTGTGTCTGCTCTGAAATCGAAGAGAGCAACACTTGCGATCGTGAAATCATCTGAACAGACACATCCAATTCTCATGTCATCTGGAATGTCAGTCTTGTTGAGCAACGGAGGGAACTTGGAGCCGACTCTGACAATCCCTCTCTCAGCCTCGATGGGAGACAAAACAGGAATGGTTGTTGTTGACGATGCTGGATTCGAAGTGATAGATGTGTTGATCAAAATCGAATCGACTGATCCTTCATTCGTCTTCCTCGCTGCCTCCGAATCGACAATCATTCTGAAAGAGGGTTCTTTCATTGGCGAATCGTTCTCATCTCTCTCTTTGAATTCTGACAGCGAGGATGTCTGCTCGTGGGACAGTGGGGTCCTCAGACTTGACAACTGCACCACAACACTCAATCGAATGACTCTGTCGTCTCTCTCGAAAGGAGCGATCCACATGAAATCTGGAAATCTCAACGTTGATGGAGTGATATTCCGCGACAACTCCCCAAATCTGGTCTCTTTTCTTTCAGCTCGCCGAAACATTCGTTGTGTTGAGGGAGGAAATGTGACGATTGGGAGTCTGAGTGGTGGCGATGGATCGAAAGACCATCCATCAGCGTGGATCTCCGCAATGGATTGCACTCTGAGTGGTGAGGATGCGAGACCAGATTCTCCTCTCTTCGTTCCAACCCTGTCGTCGAAATCAACAAGCTCTTGGATCAAGAAGGAGAAGCAATTCTCACTGTCGATTGTGGGAACAACGATGATTCCATGTGGCTTGTCTCTTGAAGTGTTTGAGATGAAGAAAGACAAATCGGAAGGAGAATCAGCGAGAGTTGAACTGTCATTGAACAACACTGACTCCTTCAACGAAACACACGTCAACCTCTCCATCCCTCTCACCTCGCTGTCGTCGTTGGACAAGTCGTTGGAATGGCGAGGACGACTCGTTTTCGGATCAAATCAAACAACATCGGAATCGTTTGTTGTTCAAAAGAACTCGGCTGATCGACTGGCACAGGCTTCACTCGACAACATGAAATGGTGGCTTCCTCTGGTGATCGTCGTTTTGTGTTGTGCTCTCGTCGCCGTCTTTGTCGTTGTGGTTGTTCTCCGCCGACGGCAAATGCGGAAAGATTTAGAAGCCAAAATAGAGTCGGGGAACGAGATGGAGGAAGAAAAAATGAAAGTCGAACAGGTCAATCACGAAGGAGGGAATGCAGTGATTACAAGTGCGGATGTGTTGAAAGATGGATCGTTGAATCAGGAAGGCGGAGACGAATCAAAAACTGTACACACCAAACTAACGAACACACCACTCTCGGAATGTGTGAGTGTTTTGGACTGTTCAATGTTGGAAACGAAAGAGATGCTGAAAATGGAGACACTGTTCGATCGACTTCATCGGAACAAGAAGGGTCTGTTGGACAAGCGACCAAAACAGATTGAGCTGGCTCGTGGTCTGCAAAAATTGGGGAAGATGAACAGTCGTGCCGACGTTCTTCTTCGTCTTTCGTCTCACTGGATTCTGGTTGATGTGGATGGAAAGCTGAACATCCAAATGAATCGAGGATCGCTCCCATCTCTTGATGAACAATCGCAGGTGAATCACACAACAACGAATGAATCTGTTCTTCCTGAAGATTCTCGTTTGGTGAATGTGAACAACGAGAATGCAGATGGGATGGATCGAGCAGCGAAACTGACTCGAGAGAAAGAAGATCAAGAATTCCAGCGATGGCAGGCCCCTGAACAAGGAGGGAACAATTCGATTCAATCATGTGATGTGGAGAAGGTAGCTGTTTTTCGGCTCGGCCTTGTGTTGTGGGAAATTGAGACTGGACAGGTTCCGTTCCGCGAAACAGATGGAGTGAATGCGAGTCGTCAGCTGAAAGCGGGAGTGAAGCCGAACATGGAACTTGTTCAGAACAAAGAGATGCAAGAACTGCTTCTGAAATGTCTCGAACTGAAAGCGACTGATCGAATTGATTTGGACAATCTAATCTCGTCACTTGGCACCATCCCCGACGATCCTGCCCCGACGCAGCAACTCTTCGGAGCTTGACTGATTGTTTCACAGTCTAAAGATCTCTCAATATGACATCATCTTTCTCACCACCCCTCACTCAACAATTCACTTTATCCACCACACCATTTCATCACCATCATGAGTGTTCAGCAGTGCAGTGCTCATTGTCATGTCACCAAATTGTACTTGCACACTTTCTGTAGCAATCACGTCACTGAATTGTGGCTTATTATTTGTTTCCACTCCGATCCGAGTCTGACACGATGATGTCGTCAGATTCATTTGTATCATGTTTTGTCTTTCTGACTCTTCTTCGAGACCAACCCATTTCTTGCACAGCGCAGAACATCATCTCCCGATGTTGGTCGACTTGGAGGCTGGCTCCCCACTTCCATCGGACCACACAATTCAGAGAGGTGGAGTTCTGTTGTCGCACAATTCATTGATTCAGTTGATCTTACTCCAAAATTTCGTTATCTTTCGAGGTTTATGCAGACATTTTTCAAAAAGATGAAAACTGTTTCGGAAACAGAAGAGAAATGTGATTCCTTTCATGAGATGAGAACAATCAATGAAATGAAATGGATACTGAACATGGAACGTGTTGAATATGTCAATTCAAATCGATTCCACAAGAATACGAGTGCTCCGCATCAGAGAATTACATCCTATCCACGCAGACGGTTTGAGTTCACTCCACAGAATTTCATCAATTTGCCTGCGATCTCACGGGTGGTGTCCGAGGCGAAATTGCGCTTTATGAAGAGGAACTCCGACACGTCCTGCAATCCTTCTTCAACAATGTTCGAGATTGAGTGTCGAATCGTCTTTCTTCTTTTGATGTCAGTTTGACGAGACTTAGTGCATTCGATGATTGATTCGAAACACGAGATGATTTCGCTGCAATTGGGGTCGAACAATCCATTCACAAAGCGAGAGAAGAACCCAGTTCTGGTGAAACTCCTAGCAATCACTCGCTGATCACACAATTTACAGATCGTGATGAACTGTCTCTTGCGTTCCTGTTCTTCTCGCCAGGTGAAGTCGGGTGTGTGGATGAAGAATTGGTTGAGAACATCGACAGACGGAGCAAGCAGGCGGTCGAGTTGTGACTGACACAGTCGAGCAGCGCAGTGGGGAATTTGTGGTATGATTGCGAAGACAAAGCTACGAAGGAGTTTGATAAAGTTGGTCGAGTCATTGGCGACTGAGAGTTTGGTGCGGTCGATGATTCGCTTCACAACTACAACCATCTCGAAATCCGCTTCGGCCCACTCATCCAATGATGGCTTGTTGATACATCGAGTTGAGAGGAGATGTTTGATTGGTGAGTGATCAAAAAGATCGATGGGAAAAGAGAGGAGGCACTCAAATGCGTGGAAGAATTGTTCGGTTGATCTGCCTGCTTTTCTGAACAAGTCTGGCAGATAGATGCGACTGAGCTGGTTCTTGTGGAACGCGCAGATCCGAAGGATGGTGTCGTCATCCAAATAAGAGTCACTTTCCAGCAGAGCAACAATTCTGTCCACCACATTCAACATCTCGTCGTCGGTGAGAGGACACACAAGTTGGGATGTGAGGATGAAGGGTGGAGATGATGACGAGATGGCCGATGCATCCATGGCTTTTCTCACTTCTTCTTGATGTGCCTTCAGCAAGCTTTCTTCAATATCATCCAGATACTCATTGCGGAGAAAGTTCAGGATCTCGTCAGATCGTTCATCGTCCAATGCAAATGGATGGAGTGACAGATGGACGACATAATCCTTCGTGTGTGTGTAGAACGCGCGGTATGCCTCGTCCACTTCCCCTCGAAGTTGATCTGTCCATTCAGCCTTCCTCAGATTTTCATATTGTCGAATCTGGGTGAAGTGTTCGCGCAACATTTCAATGAGTCGGATGTGGAGTTGGATGAAGTCTACTGTGAATGGCAGTTTTGTAGGAAAAACAGCTTTAATGAAACTGGGAAACCAGCCACTCCAAATGTGCGTCTCAACAGTCAAACTTTTCTGATGATTCATGAATTGTTTGAATGCTCTGAGAAGGATGGTGGCGTGGTGTGGTTGTGTCGGAGTGAAGAGTTTCCAAAGAACCTTCACGTCAAGTCGCGACGAAGAGACGATTGTGTCTTTCTTTGTGAGTCCAAATTTGTCGTCAGAATGGAAGAACAACTTCAATTTGGAGGGGCGATTCGACAGCAAGAGCGAAACGGCCAGCGTTCCCAAATCGGAGAATTGTGTCCCCTCGCTCACTCGACCAAGCAGATATTCAAATCCCTTCAACCACAGTTCAACTTTTTTAAGATTGCTCGAGTCTGAGCGAAGACAGAGTTCGGCTTCTTTGGACGATGGAAGACCCAACAGCGAAGCAAGTTCTTTCACAATATCCGTTCGGATTTCTCCGAAAAAGCGTTTAACTTCCAGAAAGAGGGTATCATAGTCACAGTTCAGCACTATTTCACGGAATTGCCTCATGGTCGAAAGAAGCATGTAGCCAGAGTGAGTATCAGTGGGACAAACTGGATGAGCAACGAGTGATCGCAAATATACGAAGGATGGTTTGAAAATTGCTTCGAGTTGTAAAGATTGGTGGATTTCGGCGTGGGATCCGGACCAGTCGAGTCCGAGACAGTGGCTGAGGTCCATCGGCGAGGAAATGCTGAAAAATTGGTCCAAGATCGAAATGAGATGGCGGTGGAATTCGATAGTCGTCCCGTTCAAAGGAATTTCATGCGGTTTTAGCCTTTCGAGAAGGAGAGGTAACGAACGCGTCACAGCCGAAGCAAAATGAACGTCGCGTGGAAATGAATTCCAAATGGAGGCGTCGAAGAAGGAGAGAGCAACAGTTTGGAGCGTGTTTGATGGATTACAGACGAGTTTGAGGAGTACAGACGTGTGGTTGGTGTGATAATACACATCTTTAAACAATAAGGCTTCTAAGATATTGGTTATGAAGAGTGTGCGATTGATAACACGTAGGGTCGTATATTCCAGGAAACGGACAGCATGATTCATTTCGGCTTGTGACAGGGGCAAGTGAGTGTCAATCTGATCGAAGAGCGAGATACAGCCTTTCAGGAGAGCTTCAGTCGTTATCGAATCTTGAAGCACCAATCTCCAATCTGACATTGTGGAGGTGGGAAGAGTGATCGCGCCATTCTCTTGATGTGATTGTTCCGACATTGTTTCGATATTGATTCGTTTCAATTTCATTTCATATTGCAGAATCTGCTTTGAAATAAGGATATATTGATGATCATTGGGGGTTATTGCGAGAGCATCAGTTGTGGCAGGGATTGGATGTGAATCAAGTGGTGATTCGTTGCTGATTTGGAGTGAGCTTGGAATCAGTGAATGAACGATGTGATTATCCGAAGTCGAAGAACCAATCCGTTTTATTAGATGAGAATGTTGTGTGGTGCGGATGTTTTTCCCCAATTGATGCTTGGGAGGCATTGATGAACGATCGAACCCCATTGTCACCTTTCAAGTCTAGTTCTCAAAAATATGTGAAATTGTTTCAGAAATGGAAGAGATATGTGATTCCTTTGATGAGGTGAGAACAATCAATGAAATGAAATGAACATTGAACACAGAATGTGTTGAATTCGTCAAAGCAGGTCGATTCCACATGAATGCAAGTGCACTGTATCAAAAAATCGCATCATATCCACACAGACGGTAGGAGTTCACTCCACAGAATGTCATCATTTGTTCTGTTGCGGCATGGGTGTTGTACGAAGTGAAATGGCGCTTCACGAAGAGGAATTCCAACGCGTCCTGAAATCCTTCCTCCACAAAGTGTGGGATGGTGTGAAGAATTGACTTCCGTCCTTCGTTGTCAGTTTGATGAGACTTTGAAGATTTGATGATAATGTCGAAACATGATAGGGTTTCGTGGCAATTGTCGTCGAACAATTCAGTCACAAAGCGAGAGAAGAATCCAGCTCTGCAGAAACACTGAGCAATCACGCGTTGATCACACAATTCACAGATATCGACGAACTGTTCCTTGCGTTCCTCATTTTCATGGATGGTGCTGTTGGGCGGGTGGATGTAGAATTGGCAGAGGAAGTCGACGGACGGAGCAAGCAGGCGGTCGAGTTGTGATTGACACAGTCGTGCAGCGCAGAGGTGAGCACGTGGCATGATTCCAAAGATAAAAGGAAGAAGAAGTTGGATGAATGCTGTCGAGTCCTTGGCGATTGGGAGATTTTTCTGGTTGATCAGTCGCTTCACAATTCCGACCCTCTCGAAATCAACATCGTCCCACTCGTCCATTGTTGGCTTTTCGTTCCATCCAGTCGTGAGGAGATGGTTAATTGGTGATCGATCAAGATAATCGATGGGGAGAGAGAGGAGGCATTCAAATGCGTGCAAGTATTGTTCTGTTGATCGGCCTGCTTGTCTGAACAAGTCGGGAAGATGGACGCGACTGAGCTGGTGTTTGTGGAACGCGCAGATCCGAAGGATGGTGTCGTCATCCAAAGGAGAGTCGCTTTTGAGCAGAGCAACAATTCTGTCGACGATGTCGATGATCTCGTTGTCGGTGAGAGGACAGACAAGATGAGATGTGAGGATGAAGGGCGGAGACGATGATGAGAGAGCAACTTCGTCCATCGCTTTCCTCGCATCCTCTCGATACGGCTTGTTCAAGCTTTCTTCAGGATTAAACTGATACATTCTGCGATTAAGAGGACGAAGATACAATGACCTGAGATAGTCGATAATCTCGTCAGATCGCGAATTGTCCAATGCAAATGGATGGAGTGACAGATGGACGACTTAATCCTTCGTGTGTGCGTAGAACGCGTGGTATGTCTCTTCCAGTTCGCTTCGTAATTGATCGGTCCATTCAGGCTTCCTCGCGTTTTCAGATTGTCGAATCTTGGTGAAGTGTTCACGCAACATTTCGATGAGTCGTGAGTGGAATGTGATGAAGTCAGCAGAGAATGGCAGTTTGGACGGATCAACAGCTTTGACGAAGCTGGGGAACCAGCCACTCCAAACGTGATTCAGAATAGTCGCACAGTCCTGACGATCCATGAAGTTTCGGAATGTTGTGAAAAGGATTGTGGCGTGGTGTGGTCGAGTCGGAGTGAAGAGTTTTCAGAGAGTCTTTACTTTCAATTTCGACGAGGACACGATTGTGTCTTTCATTTTGAATCCAAATTTGTCGTCGGAATCGAAGAACAACTTCAAATCAGAGGGGCGATTTGACAGGAAGAGCGTGACAGCCAGCGTTTCCAAATCGGAGAATTGTGTCCCCTCGCTCACTCGACCAAGCAGACATTCAAATCCCTTCAACCAGGGTTCGGTGGTTTGGGGATCCGTCTGGTCATAGTGGAGGCAGAGGTCGGCTTCATCGGTTGATGGGAGACCCAACAGCGAAGCAAGTTCTTTCACAATATCTTTTCGAATTTCTCCGAAAAAGCGTTGAACTTCCAGAAAAATTGTATGAGGAATACGGTTCAGCACTATTTCACGGAATTGTTTCAAGTTCGACACAAGAATGAGCCCAGAGTGAGTATCAGTGGACAAACTGGATGAGCAATGAGAGACCGCAAATATACGAAGGATGGTTTGAAAATTGCTCCGATTGTTTCAGATTGGAGGGTTTTGGCGTGTGAATGGCATCCTTGAATTTGGAGACAGCGGCTGAGGTCCTGTGTCGAGGAAATGCTGAAAAAATGGTCCAAGATCGATATGAGATGGCGGTGGAATTTGATTGTTGTCCCGTTCAATGGGATTTCGTGTGGTTTGAGCCTTTCGAGAAGTTGGGGCAACAAACGCGTCACAGCCGTCGCGTAATGAGATTCACATGGAAATGATTTCGAAATGGAGGCGTCGAGGAAGGTGAGAGCAACAGTTTGGAGCATGTTTGATGGATTACAGACGAGTTTGAGGAGTGCAGACGGAACGTTTCTTTTCCGATACTCTTCGTTAAATAATATGGTTTCGAGTACCTTGCAGTGAGGGAATCTGCGATATTGGTTGTGAAGGGTGGCATATTCCAGGAAACGGACAACATGATTCATTTCGGTTTCCGACAGGGGCAAGTGAGTGTCAATCTGATCGAAGAGCGAGATACAGCCTTTCAGGAGAGCTTCAGTCGTTATCGAATCTTGAAGCACCAATCTCCAATCTGACATTGTGGAGGTGGGAAGAGTGATCGCGCCATTCTCTTGATGTGATTGTTCCGACATTGTTTCGATATTGATTCGTTTCAATTTCATTTCATATTGCAGAATCTGCTTTGAAATAAGGATATATTGATGATCATTGGGGGTTATTGCGAGAGCATCAGTTGTGGCAGGGATTGGATGTGAATCAAGTGGTGATTCGTTGCTGATTTGGAGTGAGCTTGGAATCAGTGAATGAACGATGTGATTATCCGAAGTCGAAGAACCAATCCGTTTTATTAGATGAGAATGTTGTGTGGTGCGGATGTTTTTCCCCAATTGATGCTTGGGAGGCATTGAAGAAAGATCTGACCCCATTGTCCCTCGAAGTCTCAAGTCGACTCTGAATAGCTTCCTCTGACATTGTGTTCTATTTTGAGGTTTA
The DNA here is from genome assembly GCA_033064195.1 of Blattamonas nauphoetae. Taxonomy (NCBI): domain Eukaryota; phylum Preaxostyla; order Oxymonadida; genus Blattamonas; species Blattamonas nauphoetae. The sequence goes on along the minus strand of JARBJD010000235.1, from coordinate 31,022 downwards.
TGTCGACGTTCTCAAAAACATGTGAAACTGTTTCAGAAATAGAAGAGTAAAATGATACTTTTGATGAGATGAGAACAATCAATGAAATGAGATGGAGATTGAACACAAGAATGTGAGTACGCTTTACCAATGACTCGCTTCCTATCCACGCAGACCTTTGAAGTTTGCTCCACAGAATTTCATCATTTTTGATGCGATGTCACGGGCGGTGAACGAATTGAAACGTTGCTTCATGATGAGGAATTCCAACGCGTCCAGCAATCCTTCTTCCACAAAGTTCGAGATTCTTCCTTGAATCGCGATGATATCTTCGATGCTGATATCAGGAGAGGATTCACAGTTGATGATCGTTTTGAAACACGAGACGGTTCCTCTGCAATTGTCGTCGAACAATCCAGTCACAAAGCGAGAGAAGAATCCAGTCCTGCTGAAACACTGGGCAATCACACTCTGATCACACAACTTGCAGACACCAACGAACTGTTCCATGCGTTGGTCACTTTCTCGAAAGGTGCTGTTGGGTGGGTGGATGAAGAATTGGCAGAGAAAGTCGATGGAAGGAGCAAGCAGGCGGTTGAACGGTCCCTGACGTAGGCGAGCAGCGCAGTGGTGAATTTGTGGCAGTCTTCCGATGATATAATCAACAATGAGGGTGATGAATGCCTTCGATTTGGAGGCGACTGAGAGACTGTTCTGGCTGATCATTCGCTTCACAACTCCAACCCTCTCGAAATCCACATCGTCCCACTCATCCAATGTTGGTTTGTCGATCCATTGAGTGGTGAGGAGAGAATTGATTGGTGATCGATCAAAATGATCGATGGGGAGGGAGAGGAGACATTCAAATGCGTGGAAGAACTGTTCTGTTGATCGGCCTGCTTTTCTGAACAAGTCTGGCAGATAGATGTGACTGAGCTGGTGTTCGTGGAACGCGCAGATCCGAAGGATGGTGTCGTCATCTAAAGGAGATTCGCTTTTGAGCAGAGCAACAATTCTGTCGACGATGTCGATGATCTCGTCGTCAGTGAGACGGCAGACAAGTTCAGATATGAGGATGAAGGGTGGAGACGCTGAGGTGCGGGCAACTTCGTCCATGGCGTTTTTCACATCCTCTCGATACGGCTTGTTCAAGCTATCTTCGAAATCCCGTAGATATGATTTGCGGAGAAAGTCGAGAATCCTGTCAGATCGTTCATTGTCCAATGCAAATGGATGGAGTGACAGATGGACCACATATTCCTTCGTGTGTGTGTAGAACGCGCGGTATGCATCGTCCACTTCCCCTCGGAGTTCATCTTTCCATTCAGGCTTCCTCGGGTTTGCAGATTGTCGAATCTTGGAGAAATGATTACGTAGCATTCCGATGAGTTGCTTGTGGAATCGGATGAAGTCAGCAGTGAATGGCAGTTTGGACAGATCAATCGCGTTGACGAAGCTGGGGAACCAGCTGCTCCAAATGTGTTTCTCATCTGTCATACTGTCCTGATGATTCATGAAACGATTGAATGCATCGAGAACGGTTGTGGCGTGCTGCGGTTGTGTCGGTGATAAGAGCGTCCAGAGTGACTGAGTATCGAACTTCGTCGATGATATGATTGTATCGTTCATTTTTAGTCCAAATTCGTCGTCGGAATTGAAGAAAAGCCTCAAATCAGAGGGACGATTCGACAGGAAGAGCGCGACGGCCAGCATTCCCAGATCGGAGAATTGTGTCCGCTCACTCACTCGATCAAGCAGATATTCAAATCCCTTCAACCATAGTTCAGCTTTTTGAGGATTGCTCGAGTCTGAGCGAAGACAAAGAGCGGCTTTATCGGCCGTTGAAAGATCTAATTGTTTAGCCAATTCTTCCACAATAAGTTTTCGAATTTCTCCGAAAAAGTGTTGAACTTCTGGAAAAATTGTATGAGGATTACTGTATAGCACAATTTCAATGAATTGCCTCATCGTCGAAAGAAGCATGAACCCAGAGTGAGTATCAGTGGGAGAAACTGGATGAGCAATGAGTGAACGCAAATATACGAAGGATGGGTTGAAAATCGCTTCGAGTCGTAAAGATTGGTGGATTTCGGCTGGCGAAGCGTATCCTCCGTTTTCGAGACAGTGGCGGACTTCCGCTGGGGAGGATACGCTGAAAAAAGTGTCCAAGATCGATATGAGATGGCGATGAAATTTGATTGTCATTCCGTTCAATGGGATTTCATGTGGTTTGAGCCTTTCGAGAAGTCGAGGCAACAAACGCGTCACAGCCGCAGCAAAATGAACGTCGCGTGGAAATGAATTCCAAATGGAAGCGTCAAGGAAGGAGAGAGCAGCCGTTTGGAGAGTCTCTGACGGATGACAAACTAGTTTGATAAGAGCAGACGTGTGGTTTGTGTGGAAATACATATCTTCAGACAAGATGGTTTCGAGGAGTTGGTTGTATGGGTATCCGCGATATTCGACGTGGATACTTGAATATTCCAGAAAACGGACAACATGTTTCATTTCGGTTTCCGACAGGGGCAAATCAGTGTCAATCTGATCGAGGAGCGAGATACAGCCGCTCCGGAGTTCTTTTGAGGTGATCGAATCCTGAAGCACCAATCTCCAATCTGACATTGTGGAGGTGGGAAGAGTGATCTCATGAGCCCCCAGGCGCGTATGTTCTAACATTGTTTCGATGTTGATTCGCTTCAATTTCATTTCATATTTAAGAATCTGTTTTGAAATTTGGGTATATTGCCGATCATTGAGGGTTATTGTGAGTAGATCAGTTGGGGCAGGAAGTAAATCTGAATCAAGTGGTGATTCGCTGCTGATTTCGTTGGAGTTCGTAATCGGTGAATTTACGATGTGATTGTCCGACATCGAAGAAGAAATCCGTTCTGCATGAGGAGGATATTGTGTGGTGAGGCGATTTTTCCCCAATTGATGCTTGGGAGGCATTGGAGAACGATCTGACCCCTTTTTCCCTCAACCGAAGAACAACCGTCTCACCTCTTGCGTCAGTCCCTCATAATAACTCTGAAAAGTCCCACAGAACGACAAAGAATCAATTAAGGAGATGAATGTTGAAGAAGAATTGAAAACGAGTGATATTTGTGATTCCTTCGATGAGATGATAATAATCAATGAAATGAAACGGTGATTGAACAGAATGTGTCGAAATCGTCAATTTTGATCGATTACACATGACTGCGAGTGCACAGCATCAAAAAATCGCAACCCATCCACGCAGATGGTCGATGTTCGCTCCACAGCATGTCAACATTTGTCCTGCGACGTCTCTGTTGTTGTCCGAGGCGACACAGTTCTTCACGAAGAGGAACTCCAACGCGTCCTGCAATCCTTCTTCCAGAAAGTTGGGGATGGTGTTTAGAATCGACTTTCGTTTCTTGATGCTGACAAGTTCTGGGATTGCTACACAGTTGATGATCGTTTTGAAACACGAGACGGTTCCACTGCAATTGTGGTCGAACATGGCGGCCACAAAACGAGAGAAGAACCCAGTTCTGTTCAAACATTGAGCAATCACACGCTGATCACAAAATTCGAAGACATCGACGAACTGTTTCTTGCGTTCCTGACTTTCATGGATGGTGCTGTTGGGCGGGTGGATGAAGTATTCACAGAGAAAGTCGACGGACGGAGCAAGCAGGCGGTCGAGTTGAGACTGACACAGCCGAGCAGCGCAGTGGTGAGCATGCGGCATGATTCCGAAGACAAAACGAAAAAGGAGTTCGTTGAGTGGATTTGAGTCAACGGTGATTGGGAGATTGTTCTGGCTGATCAGTCGCTTCACAATTCCAACCCTCTCGAAACAAACATCGTCCCATCTGTCCAAGGTTGGTCGATTGACCCATCGAGTGGTGAGGAGATGTTTGATTGGTGATTGATCAAAACAGTCGATGGGAAAAGAGAGGAGGCACTCAAATGCGTGGATGTATTGTTCTGTTGATCGGCCAGCTTTTCTGAACAAGTCGGGAAGATGGACACGACTGAGCTGGTGTTTGTAGAACGCGTTGATCCGAAGGATGGTGTCGTCATCCAAACACGAGTCACTTTCGAGCAGAGCAACAATTCTGTCCACAACATTCAACATCTCGTCGTGGGGGAGACTGCAGACAAGTTGAGATGTGAGGATGAAGGGTGGAGAGGATGAAGCGAGAGATGATACATCCATTGCTTTCCTCGCATCCTCTCGATACGGCTTGTTCAAGCTGTTTTCGAAATCATCCAGATACTCATTGCGGAGAAAGTCGATAATCGTGTCAAATTCGAGATCGTCAAGTGCAAATGGATGGAGTGACAGATGGACGACGTAGTCCTTCGTGTGGGTGTAGAAGACACGGTACGCCTCGTCCAGTTCGTTTCGAAGTTGATCTGTCCAAGTACGTGCACTCTGGTCTTCATATTGTTGAATCTTGGCGAGATGATCAATCAACAATTTCACGAGGATTGTGTGTAGTTCGATGAATTCACCCGTGAAGGGCAGTTGGGATGGATCAACTGCTTTGATGAAGCTGGGGAACCAATCACTCCAAATGTGCTTCTCAACAGTAACACTGTTCTGATGATTCATGAACTGACTGAATGCAGTGAGAACGGTTGCGGCGTGTTGCGGTTGAGTCGGTGTGAAGAGTGTCCAAAGTGACTTCACGTCCAATAGCGACGATGACACGATTTTGTCTTTCATTTTGAGTCCAAATTTGTCGTCAGAATGGAAGAACAACTTCAATTTGGAGGGGCAATACGACATGAAAAGCGTGACGGCTAGTGTTCCCAGATCGGAGAATGGCGTCCCCTCACTCACTCGAAAAAGCAGATATTCAAATCCCTTCAACCAATGTTCGGTGGTTTTGAGATCCGCGTGGTCATAGTGGAGACAGAGTTCGACTTCTGTGGTCGAAGGAAAACCCAATATAGAAGTCAATTCCTTCACAATATCCGTTCGAATTTCTCTGAAAAAGCGTTGAACTTCCGGAAAGATTGTACGACAGAGATCAACTTTCACGATTTCACGGAATTGCCTCGTGTCTGACAGAAGGATGATCCCGGAGAGAATATCAGTGGGACAAACTGGAGAATCAACGAGACCCCGCAGATATACGAAGGATGGTTTGAAGATCGATTCGAGTTTTTCTGATATCTGGGTTTTGGCGTGCGGATCGACGCAGACGAGTTCATAATAGCGGAGGACAAACACTGGCAAGGATATGCTGAAAAAGTTGTCCAATATTGAGATGATATGGCGATGGAATTCGAATGTTGTTCCGTTCAATGGGATTTCATGCGGTTTGAGCCTTTCGAGAAGGTGAGGCAACAAGCGTGCCACTGTCGCCGCAAAACGATATTCAGTTGGAAATGATTTCGAAATGGAAGCGTCGAGTAAGGAGAGAGCAACAGTTCGGAGGGTGTTTGATGGATGGCACACGAGTTTGAGGAGAGCAGGCGAATGGTCTGTTGGTCGATACCCATCTTCGGGCAAGATGGTTTCGAGAAGTTTGTCGTGATGTGATCCGCGATATTTGATGTGACGGGTTGCATATTCCAGGAAACGGACAGCATGATTCATTTCGGTTTCCGACAGAGGCAAGTCAGTGTCAATTTGATCGAAAAGCGAGATACACCCTTTCTGGAGAGCATCTTGTGAAATTGAATCTTGCAAGACTAATCTCCAATCTGACGTGATGGAGGTGGGAAGGTCGATCCCATGAGCCCCCAGGCGCGGACGTTCCGACATTGTTTCGACGTTGATTCGCTTCAATTTCATTTCATATTGCAGAATCTGTTTGGAAATTCGGATATATTGATGATCATTGGGGGTTATTGTGAATGCATCAGTTATGGCAGGGATTGAAGGTGAATCAAGTGGTGATTCTTTGCTGATTTCGAGAGAGCTTGGTATCGATGAATGAAGGATGCGATTGTTCGAATTCGAGGAAGAAAAATGTTCTGCATGAGGATTATGTTGTGTGGTGCGGATTTTTTTCCCCAATTGATGCTTGGGAGGCATTTTTTTAAGATCTGACCCCTTTTCCCTCGTAACTCCAAACAACCATGTCCTCTCTTGTGTACGTCCCTCATGATAACTCTAATGAGTCCCACTGACTGACAAAGAATCAATTGATGAGATGAATGGTTTGCTCAAAATCAGAAATTCGAGAGAAGAGAAATGTGTTTCCTTCGATGAGATGAGAACAATCAATGAAATGAAACGGATATTGAACACAAAAAGGGCTTGATTCATCCATTAGTGACGATTTCATATGAATGGGCGTGCATATCACCAGTGAGTGGCTGCCTATCCTCGACGACTGTTGAAATTCGCTCCAAAGAACAGCATCATTTGACTTGACGCGTACTGAGGGTCGCGAGTGACCACAGCCTTCTTCACGTACACGAACTCCAACGCGTCCTGCCAGCCTTCCTCCAGAAAGTGCGGGAATGTTCTTTGAATCGCGTTTTGATCTTCAATTTTGCGTTTGGGATATAAATGATAACCAGTGATCAGCTGAAAGATAAACTCGCTTTCTTCGTAATTTGGATTCAACAGAACAGTCACAAAGCGAGAGAAGAATCCAGTTCTGCTGAGACACTGAACAATCACGCGTTGATCACACAACTCGCTGACATCGACGAACCGTTTCATACGTTCCCCACTTTCTCGCCAGGGGTTGATGGGCGGGTGGATGAAGAAGTGGCAGAGAAAGTCGAGGGAAGGAGAAAGCAGGTGGTCGAGTTGTGATTGAGGCAGTCGAGCAGCGCAGTGGGGAAGTTGTGGAAGTCGTTGGACGATAAATTCGACAATGAGTTTGATGAAATTGGTTGAGTCAAGGGCGACTGAGAGTTGGTTCGGTCTGAACAGTCGCTTCACAATTCCGACTGTCCTCAAATCGACATTGTCCCAGTCGTCGAATGTTGGTTGTTTGTTACATCCAGTTGAGAGGAGATGGTTTATTGGTGCGCGATCAAGGTAGTCGATGGGGAGAGAGAGGAGGCATTCAAATGCGTGGAAGAATTGTTCTGTTGATCTGCCTGCTTTTCTGAACAAGTCGGGAAGATGGATGCGACTGAGCTGGTGTTTGTGGAACGCGCAGATCCGAAGGATGGTGTCGTCATCCAAACACGAGTCACTTTCCAGCAGAGCAACAATTCTGTCCACGATGTCGATGATCTCGTTGTCAGTGAGAGGACAGACAAATTGAGATGTGAGGATGAAGGGTGGAGACGATGACGAGAGAGCAACTTCGTCCATCGCTTTCCTCGCATCTTCTCGATACGGCTTGGCCAAGCTGTCTTCGAAATCACGCTGATTCATTTTCACGAGAAAGGCGAGAATCACATCTCGATAAAACCGGTCCAACGCAAATGGATGGAGTGACAGATGGACGACATATTCCTTCGTGTGTGTGTAGAACGCGCGATATGTCTCGTCCAGTTCCCCTCGAAGTTGATCTGTCCAAGGACGCGCACTCTGCTTTTCATATTTTAGAATCTTGTCGAGATGATAATCCAACACTTGGACGAGATGGGAGTGGAATGGGATGAAGTCAGCAGTGAATGGCAATTTTGAAGGATCAACAGCGTTGACGAAGCTGGGGAACCAGCCACTCCAAATGTGCTTCTCAACAGTCAAACTGTTCTGATGATCCATGAACTGACTGAATGCAGTGAGAACGGTTGCGGCGTGCTGCGGTTGAGTTGGAGTGAAGAGTGTCCAGAGAGCTTTTGAGTCCAAATTTGTCTTCGGAATGGAAGAACAAGTACAAATCTGAGGGACGGTGAGTCATGAAGAACGCAACGGCCAGCATCCCCAAATCGGTAAATTGTGTCCCCTCGCTCACTCGACCAAGCAGATATTCAAATCCCTTCAACCAGGGTTCAGCTGTTTTGGGAGTTTTCCAGTCCGAGTAGAGACAGAGTTCGGCTTCATCGGTTGATGGAAGTCCCAACAGCGAAGCCAATTCCTCCAAAATATCTTTTCGAAGTTCTTCAAAAAAGCGTTGTATTTCCGGATATCTGGAACGAAATCCAGGATTCATCATGATTGGATCGAATTCAGGCATGGTCGACAGATGGACGAATCTCGAGAGAGTATCAATGGGACAAACAGGAGCAGCAAAGAGATATCGCAAATATATGAGGGAGGAAGTGATAAGGGTATCGATGTGTTGATATTGGATGGCTTTGGCGCTCGAAACGTATCCTCTGACTCCGAGACAGCGGTGGATGTCCTCTGTCGCGAAATTGATGAGTAAAATGTCAAAGACATAAGTGAGTTGGTGATGGAATTCGAGAGTTGTCTCGTTTAATGGGAGTTCAAGTGGATTGAGAGTCTTGAAGAGTTGTGACAACAACTCCGTCACTGTCATTGCAGTCGAGGTGTGCCATGACGAAACACAGAAATTAACGTCCAAGAAGGAGAGAGCAACAGTTTGCAGCGTGTTGGATGGATGGGTAACGAGTTTGAGGAGAGCAGATGTAAGTTTTCTTTGTCCATACACCGTTTCAGACAATAAGGATTCCATGAGCTTGTTGGATGGGTAATTGCGATATTGGGTGTGGATGGACGCATATTTCAGGAAACGGACTGCATGAGTAACGTCAACTGGTGTTAAGTTTTGTCCCGAGTTGACTTGTTCCAAAAGAGAGATGCAACCCTGACGAAGAGTATCGGCCGTGATCGAATCCTGAAGAACCAATCTCCAATCTGACGTGATGGAGGTGGGAAGGTCGATCCCATGAGCCCCCAGGCGCGGACGTTCCGACATTGTTCCGATGTTGATTCGCTTCAATTTCATTTCATATTGCAGAATCTGTTTTGAAACGTGGATATATTGATGTTCATTGGGTGTCATTGTGAATGCATCAGTTGTGGCAGGGATTGAAGGTGAATCAAGTGGTGATTCGCGGCTGAGTTCGAGTGAGCTTGATATCGTTGAATTAACGATGTGACTGTCCGAAATCGAAGAAGAAAAATGTTCTGCATGAGGATGATGTTGTGTGGTGCGGATTTTTTTCCCCAATTGATGCTTGGGAGGCATTCGAGAACGATCTGACCCCTTTTCCCTCTTAACTTGAAACAACCATGTCCTCTCTTGCGTCCGCCCCTCATGATAACTCTGATGAGTCCCACTGACTGACAAAGAATCAATTGATGAGATGAATGTTTTGCTCAAAATCAGAAATTAGAGAGAAGAGAAATGTGATTTCTTTGATGAGATGAGAACAATCAATGAAATGAAATGGTGATTGAACAGAATGTGTCGAAATCGTCAATTCAAGTCGATTCCACATGAATGCGAGTGGACAGTATCAGACAATCAAATCCTATCCACGCAGACCTTTGAAGTTCGCTCCACAGAATTTCATCATTTTTGATGCGATGTCACGGGTGGTGTACGGAGTGAAATGACGCTTCACGAAGAGGAATTCCGACGCGTCCTGCAATCCTTCCTCCACCAAGTTCGAGATTCTCCTTTGAATTGCGATGACATCTTCGATGCTGATATCAGGAGAGGATTCACAGTTGATGATCGTTTTGAAACACGAGACGGTTCCGCTGCAATCGTCGTCGAACAATCCAGTCACAAAGCGAGAGAAGAATCCAGTTCTGGCGAGACACTGGGCAATCACGTGCTGATCACACAACTTGCAGACACCAACGAACTGTTTCTTGCGTTTACCACGTTCTTGACAGGACAGGTTGGATTGGTGGATGATGAAGTGGCAGAGAAAGTCCACGGAAGGCGCAAGCAGGCGGTCGAGTTGTGACTGACACAGTCGAGCAGCGCAGTGGTGAATGTGTGGTAGTCTTGGGACGATATACTCAACAATGATGGTGATGAATGCATTCGAGTCATTGGTGACTGGGAGATGGTTCTGGCTGATCAGTCGCTTCACAATTCCAACCCTCTCGAAATCGACATCGTCCCATTCGTCCAATGTTGGCTCTTTGACCCATCGAGTGGTGAGGAGATTGTTGATCGGCGCGAGATCAAAACAGTCGATGGGGAGAGAGAGGAGGCACTCAAATGCGTGCAAGTATTGTTCTGGTGATCTCCCAGCCTTTCTGAACAAGTCGGGAAGTTGAACATATTGCAGTTTGTGTTTGTGGAACGCGCAGATCCGAAGGATGGTGTCATCGTCCAAACACGAGTCGCTTTTGAGCAGAGCAACAATTCTGTCCACAACATTCAACATCTCGTCGTGGGGGAGACTGCAGACAAGTTGAGATGTGAGGATGAAGGGTGGAGAGGAGGATGAGAGAGCGGAGGCATCCATCGCTTTCTTTGCATCCTCTCGATACGGCTTGTTCAAGCTGTCTTCAAGATCAAACAGATACTCACGGCCGAGAAAATACAGGATCTTGTCAGAGTGGATGTTGTTCAGAGCAAATGGATGGAGTGACAGATGGACGACATATTCCTTCGTGTGTGTGTAGAACGCGCGATATGTCTCGTCCAGTTCCCCTCGAAGTTGATCTGTCCAAGGACGCGCACTCTGCTCTTCATATTTTAGAATCTTGGCGAGATGATCAGACATCATTTCAATGAGTTGCTTGTGGAATGGAATGATGTCAGCTGTGAATGGCAGTTTTGATGGATCAACTGCTTTGATGAAGCTGGGGAACCAGCCACTCCAAATGTGCTTCTCAAAAGGGAGACTGTCCTCATGATTCATGAAACGACGGAATGCATCGAGAATGATGGCAGCGTGGTGTGGTTGAGTTGGTGTGAAGAGTTTCCAGAGAGCCTTCGTGTCCAATGGCGACGAAGAGACGATTGTATCTTCATTTTTGAGTCCAAATTTGTCGTCAGAAAAGAAGAACAACTTCAATTTGGAGGGACAATTCGACAGCAAGATGGCGACGGCCAGTGTTCCCAAATCGGAGAATTGTGTCCCCTCGCTCACTCGTTTTAGCAGATATTTAAATCCCTTCAACCAATGTTCGGTGGTTTTGGGATCCGCGTGGTCATAAGGGAGACAGAAGGCGGCTTCAATCGTCGAAGGAAAACCCAACAGCGAAGCAAATTCTTTCACAATTTTCATCCGAATTTCTCCGAAAAAACGTTGAATTTCCGGATAGCGTGCATTAGAGTGACGAAAATGCATGATTTCACGGAATTGCCTCATTGTCGACAGATGCATGACGCCAGAGAGAGTACCAGGAGAACAAACAGGAGCAGCAAGGAGTGACCGCAAATATGCGAGGGATGGGTTGGAAATCGAACTTAGTCCTGCAGATGTGAACCCTATGGCAAGAGGAGAGGACGGGAGTGTGATGCAATCATGGTAGAGGCCCTCCGGGGAGAATTCGCTGAAAAAACGGTCTAAATTCGATATGAGATGGCGGTGGAATTCGATTGTTGTTCTGTTCAAGGGAATTTCATGTGGTTTTAGCCTTTCGAGAAGGAGAGGCAACAAACGCGTCACTGCTGCCGCAAAATATAAATCATTTGGAAGTGATTTCGATATTGAAGCGTCGAGGAAGGAGAGAGCAGCCATTTGGAGCGTGTTTGTTGGATGGCAAACGAGTTTGAGGAGTGCAAACGAACGGGAAGCAATAAAATACACTTCTTGCGACAGTATGGTTTCGAGTACCTTGCAGTGAGGGTCTCTACGATATTGGTTGTGAAAGGTGGCATATTCCAGGAAACGGACAGCATGATTCATTTCGGTTTCCGACAGGGGCAAGTCAGTGTCAATTCGATTGAAGAGCGAGATACAGCCTTTCTGTAGATCGCTAGACGTGATCGAATCTTGAAGCACCAATCTCCAATCTGACGTGATGGAGGTGGTAAGAGTGATCGCACCATCCTTCAGGGGTGTTGGTTCCGAAATTGTGTCGATGTTGATTCGCTTCAATTTCATTTCATATTGCAGAATCTGTTTTGAAATTCGGATATATTGATGTTCATTGGGGGTTATTGTGAGTATATCGGTTGTGGCAGGGATTGAACGTGAATCAAGTGGTGAATCGTTGCTGATTTCGAGGGAGCTTGGCATCGATGAATGAATGATGCGATTGTCCGAAGTCGAAGAAGAAATCCGTTTTGCTTGAGGCGGATGTTGTGTGGTGCAGCGGTTTTTCCCCAAATCATTGTTGGGAGGCATTTTTGAACGATCAAGCCCCATTACTCTCTCTTGTTCTCATGACTTCACTTACTATCCAGATCTTTGTTTTGATAGTTACCCAATCCCCTCTTGCTTCCGTCCCTCATGATAACTCTGAGGAGCCCCACAGAACGACAAAGAATCAATTGATGAGATGAATGTTTGAGATGAATTGAAAACGAGTGATACACGCGATTCCTTCGATGAGGTGAGAACAATCAATGAAATGAAATGGATATTGTACAATGAGCGTATCAGCGAATCGTCTCCTATCCACGCAGACCGTAGAAATTCGCTCCAAAGAACAGCATCATTTGACTTGACGCGTACTGAGGGTCGCGAGTGACCACAGCCTTCTTCACGTACACGAACTCCAACGCGTCCTGCCAGCCTTCCTCCAGAAAGTGCGGGAATGTTCTTCGAATCGTGTTTTGATCTTCGATTTTAAGTTTGGGATATAAATGACGATCAAAGAGCAACCGGAAGAAGAACTCGCTGGCTTCGAAAGTCTGGTCGAACAAAGCAGTCACAAAGCGAGAGAAATATCCATTTCTGCTGAGACACCGAGCGATCACGCGCTGATCACATAATTTGCAAGCATCGACGAACTGTTCCTTGCGTTTCTCACATTGCTGCCATGTGAAGGAGTGCAGCTGGATGAAGTAATTGCTGAAAACGTCGACAGACGGAGCAAGCAGGCGGTCGAGTTGTGACTGACACAGTCGAGCAGCGCAGTGGCGAGCACGCGGAATGATTCCGAAGACAAAAGGAAAAAGGAGTTCGTTGATCCAGTGTGGATCACTGGCGACAGAGTGGTGAATCTGGCTGAGCAGTCGCTTCAAAATTCCAATTCTCTCGAAATCCACATCGTCCCACTCGTCAAATCTTGGTTGTTTGACTCGTCGAGTGGTGAGGAGATAGTTGATCGGTGATTGATCAAGAGAGTCGATGGGGAGAGAGAGAAGACATTCAAATGCGTGGAAGAACTGTTCTGGTGATCGGCCTGCTTTTCTGAACAATTTGGGAAGATGGATGCAACTGAGCTGGTGTTTGTGGAACGCGCAGATCCGAAGGATGGTGTCGTCATCCAAACACGAGTCACTTTCCAGCAGAGCAACAATTCGGTCGACGATGTTGACGATCTCGTCGTCGGTGAGAGGACACACAAGTTGAGATGTGAGGATGAAGAGAGAGCGCATGCATCCATCGCTTTCCTCACATCTTCTCGATACGGCTTGTTCAAGCTGTCTTCGATGTCTGGCTGATTCATTTTCACGAGAAATTCGAGAATCACATCTCGACGATAATTGTCCAATGCAAATGGATGGAGTGACAGATGGACGACATAATCCTTCGTGTGTGTGTAAAACGCGTGGTAAGTCTCGTCCAATTCGTTTCGATGCAGAACTGACCATTCACGCATCCTCCTATAGGAAAAGCTTTGAATCACGTTGAGGTGATTCTGTAACATATCGATGAGTTCGACGTGGAAAGGGATGAAGTCAGAAGTGAATGGCAGTTTTGAAGGATCAACAGCGTTGATGAAGTTGGGGAACCAGTCACTCCAAATAGATTTCATTAAAACCAAACCATTTTCATGATTGATGAAACGATTGAAAGCAGTGAGAACGGCTGCGGCGTGGCTTGGTTGAGTTGGTGTGAAGAGAGTCCAGAATGCCTTTAAATCCAATTTCGTCGAGGAGAGGATGTCATCGTTCATTTTAAGTCCAAATCTGTCGTCGGAATAGAAAAACAACTTCAAATGAGAGGGTCTACGATTCAAGAAGAACGCGACGGTCAACATCTCCAAATCGGAAAATACTGTCCGCTCGCTCACTCGACCAAGCAGATATTCAAATCCCTTCAACCAATGATCGGTGGTTTGGGGATCCGTACGGTCATAGCGGAGACAGAGTTCGGCTTCATCAGTCGAGGGAAGACCCAACATCGAAACCAGTTCTTCCACAATATCATTTTGAATCTCTCCGAAAAAACGTTGAATTTCCGGATAACCGGAAAATAAAAGCGCATCTATCATGATTGGATCGAATTGTGTCATGGTAGACAGAAGGCTGAAGCCAGAGAGAGTATCAGTGGGAAAAACAGGAGCAGCAATGATAGTTCGAAAATATTTGAGGGATGAAGTGATTATTGTGTCAATTTGTTGAGATTGGAGGGATTTCACGCGAGAAGAGGACGAGTCTAATCCGAGACAGCGGCGGAAGTCCTCCGTTGTGAAATTGTTGAAGAAATTGTCCAAAGTCGAGGTGAGTTGGCGATGAAAATCGATAGTTGTTCCGTTTAATGGGAGTTCATGTGGATTGAGAGTCTTGAGGAGTTGAGACAACAACTCCGTCACAGTCACTGCAGTCGAGGTGTACTTTGAGAAACTTGAGAAATTAACGTCCAAGAAGGAGAGAGAAACAGTTTGCAGCGTGTTGGATGGATGAGCAACGAGCTCGACGAGAGCAGACGTAAGTTTTCTTTGTCCATACACCTCTTCAGACAATAAGTGTTCGATGAGCTTGTTGGATGGGTATTTGCGATATTTGGCGTGGATGGACGCATATTTCAGGAAATGGACTGCATGAGTAACTTCAATAGGTGTCATGATCTATCCCGAGTTAACTTGCTCGAAGAGTGAGATGCAACCCTGACGAAGAGTATCGGCCGTGATCGAATCCTGAAGAACCAATCTCCAATCTGACGTGATGGAGGTGGGAAGAGTGATCGCGTCATCCTCTTGGCGTGATTGTTCCGAAATTGTTTCGATGTTGATTCGCTTTCTTTTGATTTCATAAAGCAGAATTTGTTTGGAAATTTGGACATATTGATGGTCATTGGGGTTTATTGTGAGTAGATCGGTTACGGAAGGGATTGGATGTGAATCAAGAGGTGATTCGTTGCTGATTTCGAGAGTGCTTGATAGTGGTGAATTTACGATGTGACTGTCCGAAGTCGAAGAACAAATCCGTTTTGTTTGAGGCTGCTGTTGTGTGGTGCAGCGGTTCTTCCCCAATTGATGCTTGGGAGGCATTATAGAAGAATGGGTGAATGATCAT
Source organism: Blattamonas nauphoetae (assembly GCA_033064195.1). Classification (NCBI taxonomy): domain Eukaryota; phylum Preaxostyla; order Oxymonadida; genus Blattamonas; species Blattamonas nauphoetae. The sequence goes on along the minus strand of JARBJD010000235.1, from coordinate 15,858 downwards.
CATTAAAACCCTCTTCTTTGAATGTTCAAAGATTTATGGCTCTTCATTTTGACAATTGCATCACATGAAGAAACTAATCTGTCTGAAATCATGAATCATCATCTTAATTGCGGCAAAAACGCCAAAAAACAAATCGGTGATATCCTCCGTCTCTCACCGGGCATCTTCGAGATCATCGATTACCCGGTGCTATCCAAGACGCTGAGAATGGAGGGAAACCAGTCCACAATCTCTCATCCAGAACCTGACCGAATGCAAGTGGAAAACGAGTCCAAAAACGATCATGAACAACATCCCAGCCATTTTGCTAACGCATTCATGGACACGTTCCATTCACTGTTTATGTTTGATAACTCGACGGTGTCAATGAAGAAGCTGATATTTGACTGTGGAAGTGATGGGATGGCATTGGCCAAAGTTGCATCGTCAGATGTGGTTGTGTCGTCAAGCAAGAGTATTTCAAACACAAAACAGACAGCATTTGCGGTGGGAACTGAACTGGAAGGGTTTGGGACTTCAATCAGTGTTATTGATTGTTCCCACATCTCATCAACTTCGATGGTTCTTATTCCACTGGTGAGCACATCCAGGTGTCCCCCAACACCCTCCCGTGATTCGTCATCAACGAAAACACCATTTCCAGACCAAATCTCTCCATTTCTGTCAGTGAGTGGAGTAGCCCTGGAGATCTCAAATGTCGAACTCAATCTCGGAACAGGCCCTCTTATGTACTTTAGGAAGCTCACTAAATCGTCGGAACGATCAGCGGAGACCGATGAAGGATGAATATCAACCGCACTTGTTGGGAGTGTTCTTCGAAATGTCACGTCGCCTGGCGGCAGAATTCGCCGACTCTCTCTTCCGACTGACTTATCTCAGAAGTTGGTTGGGACAGCAGTGACGAGATGCACATCGCATTTGTCTGGAACAGGGTGTCTGGACATGAATGCGTTCGGGAGTGTTTGTTGTGTGAACACGTCCTTCTCGCACTGTTCATCGAACCCCGACCCTCCCGCATGGTCCAAGCCATTCCCTCTCTACTTCACAGTCCCGTCTCGCTTCGCCTTCTCCAACACCACCCAACCCACCCTCTCCATCGACCGATGTGTGTTCAAGAACAAACTGGTCTCAACTGAGCGGAGTGCGGGAGGGGCTCTGCATCTCATTTCAACGAGAACAACGTCGATCAGCGAGTGTGTGTTCATGGAGTGTGCTTGCTCAGATGCCAAAGGGATTGGGACGCGATTGTCGTGCCAACGACTTTTCTGACAATGACGTCGGTGCAGTTCAGAGGCAACACCGCCCAAAATGGCAGTAATGTGTTCCTGACTTCTGGTTGTGGGTATGCGGGAGAACTGAAGGAGCGTGTTTTGGACTGTCACACGGATTCGTTCAACACGAGTGTGATGTTCGGGAAGTTGGGGATCCTGAAGGGACTCATCAAAGAGATTGGACCTGCGACGATCATCACCAGTCTCCGACTGACGCTGTCACCCACTGCGTCTGAAGGGAGAATTGAAGTCGAGACAGAGCACGCTGTGAAAGGGACGATTCTGCTGCTACTCGACAGCACTAGCGCGCACACTCCAATCTCGGACTTCTCTCTGCCTGCCACGTGTCGTGTTGTCGCTGTCCACTTCCCCACTCCCTCCACAACTGGAACGAGCGATGTTTTGTCATTCGGAGACACCGAGAACCTGCAAACGATGATTTACCATCAACCTATTCGCTCGTCAAAACGTGATGTGCCGTGAAGGGGGGTGACAGTCTGTTCTAAATCTGACGGGAGATGGTCGAAGCCATGATTTCACTGGATCCGGCATCTCAGCTGCGGGATGTCACACTTTTGGAGAGACAACGACAATGTCTGTTGCTTCTCTGGACCCAACTCGCTCGACGATCACTCGTGACAGAACAACAAGAGATTACAACCTGACTCTGGTTGGAAGCGGATTCATGCCGTGTGGGATGAAAATGCAAGTGATGGTCTCTTCGGATGATGGGAACTCGGAAGAGTCAGACTCTCTGGTTGTCGACGCAAGCAGTGCATTGTCGTGCACAGAAACGGAAATCGTGTTCGTCATCACACATGCGCACGTTCCCAATTTCTCAAAGAAATCAGATTGGAGAGTACGCACTCTGAACGGAAAAAGCTTCATCGTGAATTCATGGATTATACTTCGAAAGAAACTGTCAATAGTGCAGTGGATGGTTTGTGCGATCATCGTGGTGGTTGTTGCTCTGTCGCTGGTCTGGAGATGTCGATGGAAGAAACCAGTCGAGAAAGAAGAAGAAAGGATGGACACTCCCAACCACACCAACCCAGCTGTCATCAAGGAAGCTGTTTCTGGCCATCCTGAACATGAAAGTGCAGTCGAGCAAGCAGTCATGTGTCAAATTGGTGTGACAAGTCGGATCAACAGAGGGTCGGAAGAGGACGGTTGGATTCACCATCGTTCCGGGCACTGAGTTGGTTTTGTTGAAGAACTTGCGTCATTCTTATTGGTCTTCTTCCACCAAACCAGTTTCATTCACCAAGACCCACACTTTGAACTATACTGCCATTTTTTTGTTTCATTGCGCTGTTTTGTCTGCGGTATTAAGTGTCAAAGGGCTGAATCCAAAAGCAATGTCATTGTTGTCGTTGTTTAGTCACTTTACGTCCTGTAAAGGAAAGATTGCTTTTATCAAAACACAAACGTTGATCGCAAGCCCATTCTAAATTTGTCTGTTTCTGCCCTTCGAAATGGAGACAAAACTCACTGGAAAGACGTCCGAGTTGGAGCCGAGTCCCGCTAGTATGTCCCAAATTCGTGATTCATGATTCTCTGACCCTTCAGTATTCATGAACTGGGATGGAAAACAAATCGAATCCATCTCAACACAATCGGCGATGTACCTCTCACTTCTTCAGATGATGAAGGACAAAAAACCACTTCCACCTTCTCTGGAAGATAAAACGGTGTCGTTTCTGGGACAGATAAAGTTCGACAGTCCGAAAGATGCCGATTCGTTCGTTTTGGAGTTCGTTCCATCATCATTCCAAAAATCATCACGTGCGTTTGTCAAATCAGTGGCTGCACTGATTTCAGTCCCCAGCAAGAGAATAAGGCAAGCAGCCATCGCATTTGTTGCTCGCTTGTCTCTTCCAATGTCGAGCGACATCCTTCTCATGATCGTCAATACCGATCTCATCCCAAAATTAATATCCTCCATCGACGTCTTCTCTCCCTCCTTCGTAGAAGCAGCATATACCCACTTTTATCTCAACAAACTCCTCCACATAGTCTTCCGTCGCTCATTCCAACATTTCGTTGAAACTCCACAATATCACAATCCCAAAGACCATCAGACACTTCTTGAAACATTGTACAATAACGTTGTCTTGCCGTCAGACCGCTATATTCGACTTTTGTGTGAAAAACGCCATTCGATCAACGATGACTCTAGCTCCTATTTTTTCGTGAATTTTCTACTCGAACTCCTCACCATCGCTCCCCAACATCCACCGACGATGGAATTTGCTCTGAATATGTCTGTCTGTCTCACAGTTACCAGCATATTGACTGTTATCACCAGGCATCTGAGTAGTCCCATCAAAATAGGTAAAACTGGGATCAATTGATGTCAGTGCCTAAATTTGTACTGAGATCATATTTCAACTCTTTTCCTTTGAGATTTTCTCATTATCACTTCATTAATCATGTTCAATTCACTTCTTGTTTTCACATAATGCTCTTCAATATTTCAGACAGCTCTTATTTCCCAAAAACACGCACGATCACAATCACCAACACTTCTTTTTTCGATGTATTCCCTTCATTGACTTTTGTCAGTGAGAAAAAACCATCAAAGAAGACATAATAACGCATTATCGACTTGTTTTTATCATTATTGTTGTAGAACAAACTGAACAGCAGCACCCAAAGTTTGCATTTTCATGATCTATGAAGTGACCATTTTCCTTTTTACTTTTTTTTCCATTCAAATATCATATATAAGAAGACTTTTTTGAAATGAAAGAAACGAAATGGTATTGTAGGTATTTAGTGGGATCAGATCCGACTGGGATCACTGGGATCAAATCAGAAGCCTGGTTATCACTTTCGATGATGCAATTTGGATTCCATTGTACGCCATGAGCTGTGCTCGGAAACTATACTCTGATATCGCCGGAGAACTGTGTGAGCGATGGATGAAAGTGATTCGATCGTTGAGGATGGAGGGCTTTGAGGATTTCTTACACAAACCGAAGCTCCCACTCCATTGAGATAGTAGTCCGTGAAGTGGCCCATAGGTCGTAAATGACAAATAGCATTCAATTGTAATTATTCTCCAAATTAGATTCATTATTTAAGCTTTGCACTTCTTTTTCTCGAATCAGGGCGAACCAATGATCCGAGAAACTTCCGCTTTCGCGGAGGGAGAGGGAGCAAAGGCCCTTGGGCCTGGCACAATCTTGGGGACAGGTCGTGAAACTCGTGGGAGCTTCGGTTTGTGTAAGAGGAGCTCCCTTACCAGTTGCTCCTCACAAACCTTCAGCTCCCACTCCATTGAGAGTTGAAAAGAACCTAATTCAGAACGAAGAACGACAGGATGAGGCAAAGAAAAACAACATATCTCTTCAAAATGGACCGTGACACCACGTTTAGTGGCTGGAGCCAAGATTTGGCGCAGCCTGTTCCTGTGTATGTCTGTCTGCTTTCTAATCTGATGCAAGTTCACTCATGAATAGTGTCCGTGAAGAGGAATGTTCCTTCACCAGACTTTGAGAGAGAAAGTTCCCTTTCAATGTGTGCCTTCTTCGCTGAGATTGACTCTTTGTCATACTACGCCACACCGAGGCCTCCACAAGAGGCGAGAGGCTGATTGTTCGCTCCACTGATCATACGACCCCATCCGATCCCGACGTATCCCACTCAGAAACTGAAAGCGAGTTCTGCTCCCTCAGCCAGTTCTGATTCCATTCTGGCTCAAACTCTGGATTCCACAGCGAGCTTCCGACTGAAAGAAAGCAGTTCGAGCAAATAGCGGATGCTGCGTCGGAGATAGAGCAAAACCGACGGGGTTCTACACACGAAGACGCTGACATCTGAATCAGCCAGGCCGAGAGACACTGTGGAGGGGAGACACGAGTGTATCGTCTATCTTGAGACTCCTTTTTTGTGGTGGATGGCTTGATTCGGATCGAATGGCGGACCAACAGGAACTCAGAATGGGAGCGTATTGCGGTTTTGTTCTTTTTGAGTTCGGCAATAACATTTTCATCGAGACGAGGAGGGAGGATGATCGAGAGAGGGGAAGAAGGTGGTGTTGTGGCGAGTGGATGAAGGAGTTGGAGTTCTGCCTGGACACATTCCTCAACTGGCGTCAATTCCCACTTCTCAGGAAAAGACACAAAAGAATCATTTTTGACATCATCTCTCTTCTCCAGCTGAGGAGAAGCAACTCGTTGAGGTGTCTGTGTTTGTGGTTGGAGTGGGACGACAGGTGGAGGGGGTGTTGGTTGTGGCTTGTCTTGAGATGAAGATGGTTGGGCTTGGATTGGAGAGTCGATTGGCGAGGCAGCTGTCGAGATGCTGGGTCTCTTTGTCAAATGAACGGTTGGAGTATCAGTTGGCAGCAGATCTTCCGATTTTCCATCTTTCTTGACATTTGTTGGCCATGACTCGATAATGAGGGAACTGTTCCTGAGTTTGTCCGAGTCAATGAACGGCTGCCATGAATCGAGAGAACCGAAGGTGATGGCTTCCTGCATGTCAATTGAGTTCGCGATTGATAGTGAAACGAAGGCGATCGAACGAAGTCAGTTTTGTTATTTCCATCTATGTGACCGTGTACTGTAGTTCTTCTTTCACAAGCGGAGAGGCACAGTTTACTGAGGTATTGCTTTGAGGATTGGAGATGCTTTGTCTGTTCCAGTTCAGCACGTGACCCGATTAGATATGTCAGAATAATGACTTCCTGTACGAAGAAGGAAGGTTAATGTTCAACATGATGGAATGACGTCTTTTGCAATCCTCGACTGTGATTCTCTTCGTGGAAGATCTCCCAAATTCTCTGTCCCTCCAGGTGAATCCAATGCTTGAGATGGGGCATACAAGAATCCATCGACGAGGTTCGCGTTCCCCTAAATATCCAAGAGATGATTAGTGAAGTTCACGATGTTTGCCATTGTTGGGTGAGTTCGTCACATGTGCAGATATCAACCTCGGCTCCTCCCTAGAGAAAAACAGAACTTCGAGTTTCCGAGGAGAATCGCTTCTGTGGATACGATTAGCTATGTCGTTTTCTGAAGATCGTGCGTGAAGTCATTGAGATCAGCTCGACATCGATTGTTCGAAAATGTCAACGTCCGTTGATGTACTCGGGTTGAGACAGGATCCTTTGAAACACATGAGGCGATTAAGCTCAGGTGATCGGATCAACTTTGAAAGGTGTTCAATGGCTAACGCTTCCGACCTGTTGAACGTCGGTGCCTCAACGAGACTCCCGAAGAAGCTGTCAAACTTATCTCAACCATCGTCCTTGTCTTTGTGTCTGTCGATGCTAGCCTTTTGAGATTCTTCGTCGGAGTGTCCTGATAGTAGAGATAACCCACAAGGTCAGGCAGGACACAAGAAGTCAGTTGATCGTTACGTTTGAGACAATTCTGATACGCAACTCGACGATGGCTGCTTAAACGAAAAATGGCCTGTTTACATTCGAAATTAATTGCTGGAAACCACTCATGCTGGGTCTTGTCAGACTTTAGCTTAGAGGAAGTCAAAGATTCAGTCACCTTTGAGGGCAGGATTCATCTGACAGGAAGGTCTTCGACTTGTGAGCTATTGTTGAGGAACAGGGTGGACAGTATGCAAGGATTCCTGATCTCCTTCAATTCCTGGATTGTCCGAGTTATCTGTTAACGTTTCATAGCGGCAGTCGCACCAGAATCCTCTTCCTGGGAGGATGACGATTGAGGGATCGACAATCCCATGAAAAAATAAACTCGAGGAAAGAGAGTGATCGTATCCGACTGGAGAAACTGAAGGAGTTGTCTAATGAACCTGTATCCAGTGGCCAAGAAGGACGGAAAGACAACTTGGTGGAGAATGTTGCAAGACACATGAATGCTGCTGTCATACCGATGTCGAGGGGGAAAGGACAGCCATAGAAAGTGGTGGAAATGCGGCCGAGTCATCCGAGTCTTCCACAGATGTCTTCACGTTCCCTTGACCATCGTGGGGCCGATACGGAGGAGTTCAGAGCATATCGATGAAGCATCGCCATTCTTGTGGTTGATGCTACATCAGCGAGTAAGGATGTGTCAGCATCGGGCTTCATCCTTCGTAATTCGTCGGTGAGTCTGATTCGAACCGAAAACAGGGTCAGTCGCCAATCAATGAGTCAGACAAATTGCACTCTCCGTAACTTCCATGTTTGGACGACGCGTATTCACCACTGCGGACGGCAGTTTTATAGTGGTCGGATAAACCCGTTAACTCCGATAAACCCGTTTCGAACATACCCCATTTCACATTGATCATCTCTTTCACACGACTCATCTGTTATGCCTGTAAGAAAAGCCTTGTGAGAATTCTGGAAGGAATTGTGACTCTTTCAGAGATTGGATCAAAGACAATGGGTCTATTCAAATGGATAAAATGCCAATGACGACACAGCGCAAGTTATTCTGACCATGAAAAGCTCAAATCGCAACACATGATCCCTCTAGTTCTCGGAAATAGATTTGTTCAATTTCGTTCAAAAAACAACGTTCACTTTTCACTTTCCATTTCACAATTATTCTTTCATGAAGAACTCTAGTTTTGAAAATAATGAGAAAAAGCATGAAAGTGAAGTGGAAGGATGATTTTGGTGAAGAGGGGAGACTGATTTGTCCCTGTGGAAGGGTTAACGGGTTTATCCGCTCTAACGGGTTTGTCCGGGTACTATTAACAGGCATCAGATCCCTTGTGCATAATCCGTTCTATTCTTGTAGAACTGCTTCGGACGAGCGCTTCATACTTCATCGACATTACCAACCCCTGTGATTGAAGAAGTTGGGAGGGATAGTTGCCTAAGTTCCTGAATCACCTTTCACTCCCCCATTTTTAATGTGTTCCGAACTCATCGAAGTTCGAGGTTGATCGCGAATGGTGATGTCACTGCTAATTCTGTTTCCTTCCTTGCGGTGATGTGCTGCTCTTTCCTTCTCTGATGTACAATGTTTCATGACTTATCGAAGAAGCTTTCGTGAGAGCTCAACTTCACTAGAATCTGAGATAATTGAATTCCAGCTCTCCCACACGACGAGGAGAAGACTTGTTGGGCGTTCCTCGGGCTAAAATATGTGTTGTTATCTCTGCATTGGAATTCGTTGTCCACATTCGATGGGCAACTTGTGGATCCGTGATAAGCCTCTTCCAGATGATAATATCCCGCTACTGAATATCATTTGATGTGAATGTGCCACTGACATTCTTTAAGATGTGGTCGTGATTATCAAAATCGGTTGAAGGTGCCAGGACGAAGAACGGGGTGGCTTGCTGCCCATTCGTGCGATAGAAAGAACCCGTCTTGAGTTTTATGCCAATATAGGTGACAAAAATTGACCGGGGTGGTGGCCTGTCTTGAAGTAATGATGGATGTAGGCTCACAGGCGTCATTTCTGAAACTTGGAATGTCGGATGGAAATGGTTCAATCATCACGACTCAACTGATGCTAACAAACAAATCCGGTCTCAACTGAACAAATCATGGGTTGATATGTTCCTCCTTGCGACAGTGTCGCATAAAATCTTGAGCTTTCTGTCGTTTGGGTTGTGATGACGATATCATAGAAACTGGCGACATTGACCGTTCAGGTAGGTAGCGTCTAGAGGCAGACCCCATTTTAGCTAGAGGCAGACCCCCGATTGCTAGACACAGACCCCCTTTGACTAGGCGCAGACCCCAGATTGCTAGAGGCAGACCCCATTCTAGCTTGGTGCAGACCCCTCCTGTTTTCCGTTATTATTCACAAATTTTCCACTGTTTTTTACAAATTTTGATGAAAAATCACTTCTTAAGCCGTTTGCTCATGGTGTTTTCCAATAAGATCCTAATTCACCGAAGTCTTCACCAAAACACAAATTCATGGGTTGATCAATCCATTTTGAACAACACATCTCAGCCACAGAAGCAACGGACGACAACGCATGAGCCAATGACGCACAGGGGAGTTCCTCCAGTCCACAATCCGAGTGGTCCCAGAATCCAGTCGACATTAAATTGGGTTTCCAGCAACGTGAGGATGGAACTCGTACAGCAGCGAAGATGAGTTGGACTTTGATGCTCGGAGAGACGCATCAAACACCAAAACTTCACCCATTGTGCTCGACAGATTGAACATCCCATCCCAATCGGTCGATGAGAACGATCCCCCATTCATAGTACCCGGATAAACCCGTTAAGTCGGATAAACCCGTTACCAACATACCCCACTTCACAATGATCATTTTGTTCTGACGACTGATATGTTGTGTGGAAAAGAAAGTAATCGGTAGAATTCTGAAATGATTGGTCTCTTGTTCAGATGTTTGATCGACGTCTATGGGTCATTTCAAATCGATGAATGACCAGCCACGACACCCCGCATGTGATGCTGAGTACAAAGAGGTTGCATCTCAATGTACCATCCCTTGGACGCCTGGGAAGACATTGGCTAAGTTCCGAGCACATTTCGACTTACATTTTTCTCATTCCATTTCACAATCATTCTTTCAACAGTGACTCCTATTTTAAAAATAATGAAGAGAGTAATGAACAGGAAGTGGAAGGATAATTTTAGTGAAGAGGGGGGACTGCTATGCTCATGTGGAATGGTTCACGGGTTTATCCGCTCTAACGGGTTTGTCCGGGTACTATCAGTTTCGACAAAAGAATCGCACTCCCGACACCCGAGCTCGAACATCCCGACAAAACTGTGTTCAACACTGAAACACGAGCTGTGTTGCTCGCATCAGCACGCAGAACACTTCCATGACCCTCCAACACAACAATCGACGAGAAGCGGCAATTCGACATCGAAACTGAACAGCTCGTCGAAATCAGAGCAACAGACGAGAGAGACGCTGACGAGACATTCGTCGATTCCAGTGTCACTTGGTGAGCTGAACCACAAATCAGTTGGAACGAGAAAGGATATTCGCCTTTAGGAGAGAAGGAGCAGGACGTGACTTGGAGTGACCCTCCAGTGACGGCGAATAATTTATCAGATGTGATGGACTGTGGGAGAAGGAAGCAGAGTGAAGATATTGTGACGACCACATCAGGCAATGATTCAGCAACAGCAAACGAGCAACCTGATTCGATTGTCACAGTCGAGTTAGAATTCACACCACACAACGTTTTCATCAACGAAAATGAGACTGATTCCGAGAGAACGATGGACGTCTGCACTTGAACTGTTGTGCTCTCAGCTGAAGCAAGACGAGCGATTGCATTCCGAAGCGTCGGACACCAAACAGCGAAGAAACCACAGTGCGGCGATGAGATCCCAACTGCGTCGAGACCAACAATCCAGAACATCGTCGGGAGTTGATCCTTAAAACCTAGCATCGCCTTCAGTTAAGATCGAACCCAGATTCGCTCCTTCAATCCACAAGAAACACGGCGCGGTCTCGTCAGTGTTTGAAGTGGAGAGAGATGCAGACGAGGTCGCCGAAAAGTGAAGATTCGTCAAGTTGAATTCAGGGGAGGCACGAGGAGAACTTTTCGATCCAAATTGCACAAAAATCCCATCAAACTTTCCATTCGACGACGAGACATCAATCAGACGAACATCATTCAAGTCCAACTTCATTCCAGACACCATTTCGGACACAACCACACTTCCCGAACCATCCGAACGAACAATCGATTCAAATGCAACATCATCCATCTTCAGGGTCGATCCAGTGTGATGGATCAGAGCGTGCGACGAGAGAGAGAAATCAACGAACGAGCACGATTTGACGGCCAGCGATCCTCCAACAACCGAGAACAACGACGAATCGCGTGCTTCTGAAGAGACAGCAGGAACAAGCGAGAGACTGGTCGGGCTGAGCGAGTGGACCGAGACAACAAATGATCCGGTCTTTCCAATTCTGATCGTGCCAGTGGTTGACTTCGGTTTCAGTTCGACTGTGGTTTCACTCACTTCCAGCGAACGGCTCAATTGCGACTGCGTGGAGACGACGAGAATGCGAGGGGAATCTTTCAGATGAGACCACGCCTCATCAATCGAAGAGCAGTGAAATCCCGACTGTCCACATCCTTTTGCGTCTTTCACATCTCCAGTCGTGATCGTGGCAGCTTTGAAGTCAATCAGATAGAAGAGCAGAGAGATCGATCTGAACGTGCTCCCTTCGGCTTCGGCCAAATCCTCCCCCATCAGCAGCGAATCGTTCGCATGTGATGCGAGAGAGGCGGTCGTTGATGCCCAATTGTCTGGATCCAGCAACGTTCCCAAAGAGTGGGCTTTAACAAACACCCACTTTCCTTGGTGACCACTGCCACAGCTGCACGATGTGAACGAGCAGGACGAGAGTGAGATTGAGCCAGACGATGTCGAGAAGAACACTCCTCCGTCGCCCACACTTGTCACCCCAGCGAAGGTCGACGAGGAGACAGAAATGGAGGAAGCGTCTAAGAGGCGAGCAAAGGCTCCATTTCCAGACTCTCCTTTTGAGTGATGCCTTGCACTGTCAGGCTCGTCAATGAGGCTGAGCAGGCCCGCTCAGAGCAATGAAGCTCTTTCCACTGATCGAGAACTGTCTGAGGGTCACATTCTTCATTGTCAGCTCCTGAGCAATCCAACGTAAAGAAATGCCACACGAGCTGGGCTGATCCAGAAACTGTCTGGGCCGGAGATGTGGTTGATTGAATCGCAGTGGTCATCCAAGACACGACGATTGGAAATTCCACGGTCTGAATGAACGAAGAGAGACGACTGGTGAATCCATTCGTTCCACTGCCTGTTTGGGGAGCTGTCCTCAAAAAAGAACCCGTATTCTGTCGCAGCCACTGACGGCAGAGCTGCTGGGGCGGGGTAGTAGTCGATTCCTAAATCGGCGAGTCTTGCGTCAATCTTTGCACTGCTGACCCCAGTTGGGTACTGTGGGATGTTGTCTTCGAAGAGCAGATCGTACGCTGAAAATGCACAGTCAGCCTTTTCACAACAATCCCAAACAAACCGATCCAGCGTCCATGCACCAACATGGTCATTTCGTTTTCGGGGGAACACAGTCAGTGGAGGCTGGTGGAACAACTCGTCTTCCTTCGCCGGCTGCGATTTGGAGGCCAGGCTTTTCTGGATCTCCTTCCGACGGGCGATATAGGCGTGGATGGGACGCTCCTTGTTCGCGAGGGAGACAAGGTTGGCGTATTCGACTCGGAGCAGCTTCATCATCCGATCCAGCGCTTCGAATTTGACGGTCTTCCACATGTACTCCCTTGTCCAGCTGCCTGAAGCCCTTCCCATGCAGTCCAACCAGCCAGTATTGGTTCCTGACCCTGTCTGGGCCGTAAACAGAAAGGTTGTCTTTTGTTGTGGTTACGAGGGACGCTTACACTGTTGACATGGTCCGAGTGTCGTTGATGGACGCGCAGAGGCGAAGAACGAGCTGATACAAGCGAGTGGAGAGTTCGTAGAATGGCCCGTTGGAGAAGAGGGTGGCTGAGACGATGAGCGAGCTGATGAGCGAGGGGATGGAGAAGAGCGGGACACTCGGCTTCGACTTGGCTGAGATGATCACAGAAATGACGTCGCGAGTGAAGATGTCGGCCAGACGCTGAGAAAGAATGAAGCAGGAAGAAAGGAACACACCTCCTTCGTCAGGAACGTGGCAGTGGGGATGATGTCGAGGATGAGCTGCCTCCATCCGCACGTGGTGCAGTCGTTGAGAAGGTTGTTCCGCTCGCGAGTGTTGATTGGCGTGTCCAGAAAGCCACTGCGGATCATTTCAGTCACAATCACGAAGATTACCATGATGCTTCAGAGTTGGACAGTGGCGGCAGTGTCTCGGAGCGATGTCTTCTCCCGGTGCTTGCGAAGACGCTTGTAGCACATGACTTGGAGGAGGGATTGGCATCGTACCTGGAAAGGAGAGCAATGAGATGAAAAAATGAGATGAACAAAGAGGGAGAACACACTCGCTGATCATGATGCTGAGGTAGCGAGCCCGCTGGAACTGAGACTCAGCTGGCAGATTGTTGATTGCTTCGAACCGCTTGAGGAGTTTGGTCATTTGACCAGCGAAGTTGTGGGCGACTTCGCAGAAAGGAGAAGCCTGAGAAAGAGAGAACAGGAAAGAGAGGACAAATAAGATACAACACAGAGTCGAGTTCAGAAGCGCACAGTCTTCCTGAAACAGGACAGTTCTGAGATTCCTGATCAGTGTCTTTCCGATCGAGTTGAGTGTCTTGTCTTGCGATTGTTCGTGGGTCTTCCCGACTGTGGACATTGAAACTGGAGTGTTGGCACCAGAGGGCGACGAGAAGTGACTTTATGTTCCGATGATGTGTCCAGATTTCATTGCAGTCGTGCACAATCCGAAACGACAAGTGCTCCAAAATGTTGCAGATAGCCATCTGCCTGGTGTTTTGTAGACTTTGGGATTATTGGCTTCGTCAGGAACTTGAGTTGCTTGATGAACGACTTAGCGTTTCGGATTGATTGGTCTTCGTCTGTGTCTTTCGTTCTTCTTCTTCGTCGCCAGTTTCTCCTCTTCAGCGATTCGGGCTTCTCCTTTTCGTTTCTTCAGTCTGGTGTTTCAGTCGCTTGAGCATTTGCCCGTGGAGGTGGGGATGAACAACTTTGCCAGCATCGGGAGCAAATGGGTTGATGACCAATTTTGATGCGAAGGAGAAGCGAAAGATGTGGTTGTGTTTGGTCCGTACACCTCTCGGAGATCTCGGAGATGGACCTGAGACCCGTGTTGACTGCTGCAACAACAGACATGTTGAGTCGGATCGATTGTCGGAGGGGTGACAGCGGGATGAAAGAAAACCCGAGCTTGTGCATCTCGGAGTCCAATAAGTCGAAGAGGATCCGCTGAATCAGCTGGAGAAATTTGTGGGGCTTCCATTTCTCCTTCGAGAACATGTTCAGTCGCAACGCCAACATAGACTCGGCGATGGAGTGTCTCTCTTTGCGAGGGAGAGTGGCGGGAAGGAAAGAGAGGTTGGACTGTGACTGCTTCGTCTTGTCACAGGCTGACGACCGTTGAGCAGCGAGGGAGACGATGTTGCAGAGGAGCATGGCGATGAAACGGGAGGAGGCGGCAGAGGGATTCGTACAGAACGTTTGGAATGAGCGAGTGGTTGTGGGAGACGAGGGAGAGGAGAGTGGGTGATTTCGTGTCTTTGCCTTCTTCTGGCGAGATGACATCAAGTTGTGGGGAGGTGAAAGGAGTGTCGAGAGAGCGGAGGTGGACGAGGAGCGACTTGTGGATGAGCGTTTTGACTGTTGAGAGTAGCAGCCCTTCCACCGCTCATGACGGGATTGGCGAAGAAGTGGTCGATGTATTGGTGAAGGACAGGAGCAAGTTCGGAGTTGTTGGTGAACGACGGCGAGGTTGCGATTTGGAGGACGAGTCAAACTTGATCGGACTCCACCGCGTTGGACAGCTCAGTGACTTCAATTTGGAACACTTTCTCCACTGTGCTCACAAATCGGGAGAAGCAGGGTGTCGGCCACTGCTGGGAAGAAGCGGACCATCTCGTGTGCTTGGTTGTTGGGGAAGAGGGAGTGTATGGCGAGCCAGGAGCTGACGAGGAGTTGGGGTGGGCTTGGCTGACGGGATGATTGAGATGAGGTCGGTCAGTGTGGACAGGGCGAGTGTCTTCGCATCTGACACTCCATCTTCCAGATCGCGTCGGGAGCGAAATAAGTGCCGTTCCGAGTGGTGAACAAGCTCTGACTGAGATCAATCTGACGCAGCCCCCCTCGTGGGCTGGTGGGCGAGATATCCGTGTTCCAGTCCCTCCTGGAAGCACAGCGAAGGCATCTTCTGGGACAGGTCGATGTGGGACGAAAAGAGGTTGTGGGGTACACACAATGGCCGATGAGCTGGAGAGTCACTGGCTCCCCATCCTTCACGTTTTGCATTCCAGATGGTAGAACTTGAAGAGGGGTGGAGTGTTTGGGCTGCAGTGGGCTTCCGGAGGGGAAGTATGAAAGGGGAGTTTCACTTTGATCTCGTCACCGAAGGTGTGGCCCTGTTCGTGGTACCTTACACAGCTCTTGTGAACTGTCAGCATTTCATTGCTTCCAATGCCCTTATTGTTGAAAAATGAGAGGAAGACCAGGTGAAGAAAGATTGTCTGTATCTCTGATTTCTGTTTCGATGAGAATAGTTCTCGTGGAGAGATCTGTTTTGAGATGTGAAGTCGATGCTTTGTGGGTATAGAAACCGGATGTGAGTGGCTGATAGGGAAGGACTGTGAGGACTGTGGAGAAATGGAGTGAGGACACGATGCGTATCCGATTGATGATGCGCAACAACCGTATTCTGATTGTTGGATGTTGGAAGAACTGGAGCTGTGCTATACTTAGTCTTGCTTTGAAATATGTCCGCCTACTGGAGATTTAGAAGGAGTGTTGAGCGGACGGGTTGATATTGAGTATGCATCCGCAGCGGGAGGTGGTCGAGAAGGTTTGGTTGGTGGTGGGCGATTTGGCACAGGTTAGCATTGTGAAACACAAAGTTCTGATGGTACGTTGCTTTGATAGTCATGTTGAATTTGACAACATCGCGACGAGACTCATCAAAAGCCGACTGGGTGTCAGGTCGGACTTTTCGATCGGTTTCAGATTCAGAGCCTTCAATTGGTCAAAGAAGCCATCATCAT